>CM050167.1:337148782-337231282 GCA_027410445.1 Discoglossus pictus
AAACTGGGGCAGCGTCACATATATAATTGTGAGCATGCGGGTTGTTGCTAACGCTGTGGACTCGCTAAGCGAGGGCCTCAGTTGCTGGCAAGGATAGAGCGCCCCTTGCCAGCAACTGCGGACATCGCAAATTTTACAGACTTACGACAAATGACCCATTACGACCTTGCAAAAACACGACCTTATGGCCCGAAACCCGCACACATGAAAACATGAAAAACGCAATAAATAAACACAACAAATACATAAAAAGCTTACCCACAGCAAGGGGGGGCACCCCGGACCTCTGTAAGTGAAGTTACACCTCGATTTAAGTCAAAATTACAGAGTTTAGACACCCGAAAATCACCTAAGCGAGAGAAAAAATGGCCGCCGAACAAAACGAAAACGAGGCTAACTGACCCTAAACACGCAAAACACCACCAAACACCTACGGATTTTCCGAAAAAGTCAGACGACATCCGAAAACAAGGACGCTAAATCAGCCACAGCCGCATACCACACATTAGGCGCCATTTTACAATACTAACTTATACAATCCGGAAGTACACAGCTACCCCAACGGATTTGCCTCGCAAACGCACGCTATTACACTGCACACATCCATGACGCTTACACAGCAGCTCCACAGCACTGATGATACAGCAACATGAAAACAGATTGCCAGCTCTTCTGGACAATGCTTCCTGCATATATTACTTCACAATACGTAAAGTATATTAATTTCTTATTTTATTAATTATTCATTGCCATACCGAAAAAAAAAAAACACCAACACTGCTCATAGCATACAAACAACCAAGAGCCTCGCAATGAGCGCCGAAGGATCTTAAAACACCAACCAAATTAATTTCGCACACAAACAACATTACTTGCCTTACTATCTTATTGCCGTCATTTTTGACTGGCAAGTCGCTAGTGTTTGTATAATTGTGTGTATGGGAGAGGGAAGATGGAGAAGGCTGAGAGCATCAAGAGACACACTTGGTAGGAAAAGAGGACATTGTGAGATTAATATAAAGAGTGGAAGAAAGCAAAGTATGGGCAGAAAAAGAGAGCAGGGAAATAGGGCCATGGGAGAGAGCAGGGCAGGTATTGTTATGAAGCGAGACCAGGGTGATACAGTTATGGGAAAAGAGTGGGGCAATATGGACATGGATGGGGAGAAAGCTGGGGGTATTGTTATGAAGCGAGACCAGGGTGATACAGCTATGGGAAAAGAGTGGGACAATATGGACATGGATGGGGAGAAAGCTGGGGGTATTGTTATGAAGCGAGACCAGGGTGATACAGCTATGGGAAAAGAGTGGGACAATATGGACATGGATGGGGAGAAAGCAGGGGGTATTGTTATGAAGCGAGACCAGGGTGATACAGTTATGGGAAAAGAGTGGGGCAATATGGACATGGATGGGGAGAAGGCTGGGGGTATTATTATGAAGCGAGACCAGGGTGATACAGTTATGGGAAAAGAGTGGGGCAATATGGACATGGATGCGGAGAAAGCTGGCAGGTATTATTATGAAGCGAGACCAGGGTGATACAGCTATGGGATAAGAGTGGGACAATATGGACATGGATGGGGAGAAAGCTGGCAGGTATTATTATGAAGCGAGACCAGGGTGATACAGTTATGGGAAAAGAGTGGGACAATATGGACATGGATGGGGAGAAAGCAGGGGGTATTGTTATGAAGCGAGACCAGGGTGATACAGTTATGGGAAAAGAGTGGGGCAATATGGACATGGATGGGGAGAAGGCTGGGGGTATTATTATGAAGCGAGACCAGGGTGATACAGTTATGGGAAAAGAGTGGGGCAATATGGACATGGATGCGGAGAAAGCTGGCAGGTATTATTATGAAGCGAGACCAGGGTGATACAGCTATGGGATAAGAGTGGGACAATATGGACATGGATGGGGAGAAAGCTGGGGGTATTGTTATGAAGCGAGAGCAGGGTGATACAGTTATGGGAAAAGAGTGGGACAATATGGACATGGATGGGGAGAAGGCAGGGGGTATCGTTATGAAGCGAGACCAGGGTGATACAGTTATGGGCAAAGAGTGGGGCAATATGGACATGGATGGGGAGAAAGCTGGGGGTATTATTATGAAGCGAGAGCAGGGTGATACAGTTATGGGAAAAGAGTGGGGCAATATGGACATGGATGCGGAGAAAGCTGGCAGGTATTATTATGAAGCGAGACCAGGGTGATACAGCTATGGGATAAGAGTGGGGCAATATGGACATGGATGGGGAGAAGGCTGGGGGTATTATTATGAAGCGAGACCAGGGTGATACAGTTATGGGAAAAGAGTGGGGCAATATGGACATGGATGCGGAGAAAGCTGGCAGGTATTATTATGAAGCGAGACCAGGGTGATACAGCTATGGGATAAGAGTGGGACAATATGGACATGGATGGGGAGAAAGCTGGGGGTATTGTTATGAAGCGAGAGCAGGGTGATACAGTTATGGGAAAAGAGTGGGACAATATGGACATGGATGGGGAGAAGGCAGGGGATATCGTTATGAAGCGAGACCAGGGTGATACAGTTATGGGTAAAGAGTGGGGCAATATGGACATGGATGGGGAGAAAGCTGGGGGTATTATTATGAAGCGAGAGCAGGGTGATACAGTTATGGGAAAAGAGTGGGGCAATATGGACATGGATGCGGAGAAAGCTGGCAGGTATTATTATGAAGCGAGACCAGGGTGATACAGCTATGGGATAAGAGTGGGACAATATGGACATGGATGGGGAGAAAGCTGGGGGTATTATTATGAAGCGAGAGCAGGGTGATACAGTTATGGGAAAAGAGTGGGACAATATGGACATGGATGGGGAGAAAGCTGGGGGTATTATTATGAAGCGAGAGCAGGGTGATACAGTTATGGGAAAAGAGTGGGACAATATGGACATGGATGGGGAGAAAGCTGGGGGTATTATTATGAAGCGAGAGCAGGGTGATACAGTTATGGGAAAAGAGTGGGACAATATGGACATGGATGGGGAGAAAGCTGGGGGTATTGTTATGAAGTGAGACCACGGTGATACAGTTATGGGAAAAGAGTGGGGCAATATGGACATGGATGGGGAGAAAGCTGGGGGTATTGTTATGAAGTGAGACCACGGTGATACAGTTATGGGAAAAGAGTGGGGCAATATGGACATGGATGGGGAGAAAGCTGGGGGTATTGTTATGAAGTGAGACCACGGTGATACAGCTATCGGAAAAGAGTGGGGCAATATGGACATTAACAGAGAGACAGCAGAAAAAGTGGGGCAATCAGGTCATTGGACAGAAGAGAGCATTTTCAGATGGACATATGAGGACAGAGGATGAGAACGCTCATGGGAGGCAGTTATTATTATTATTATTATTATTATCATCATTTATTGGTAACAAGCCACCATACTCTGTAGCTCTATGCAGCTACACATTGTAAAAGAATGGAGGGCCCTGAGTTTGAGCTTAAAATCAAACATACTTTCCCTAAAGTACCCAACAGGATTCAAAGCTTGCAAACTTACAAGTTAAAAGGACAGTTACGGCAAATATAGGGTAGGCGGGAAAGCATATTTGTAATATATTCTGCTATGAAGAGGATATATACTTTTTTATTGAATTCATAATTGATGGTATCCCAGAAACACACATTTCTATGCTTTTATTATATATTTATGTACACAAGTAATGTGCTATATTTTATTAAGATGCTTCTTAAAGTGTCTTCCTTTTCTCTATTTGTTCTTTAACTTGGCTATATTTATCTAGACATACATTTTGTACAAGTAAATTCTATTCTCCCTATTTGATTAGCGTGACGCATAAAGAGATTTGTAACCTAAAGGATTAACAGACTAACTACCATTTTAATATGTGACAAAACAGCGATCATTCCACATGATAAAGCTTCTGCATGTAATTAAGCACAGTTTGATGTAACTTGTAATTTATCATAATGAAAGCTCAGTGCTTAAACTGGCACCTTCTCAGTTTCCTGATAGGGATTCAAGTAACTTAACTGCTTGAGCCCCAGATATATCCACAGAATGACTATAATGTCTTATCATTTTAGTAAATCATAATATATATCAGGAAATTACATTTCAAACTTTAAAAATGTACACATTAATAGGGACACAGCAATGGCCCAAAAACGTGGCAGAAGTGTAAACTTTACATATAAATAAGGATATTTGTGATGGATTGTTTCTAACATAATCTAAATTAGTATTTTATAATTAGCATGTTGCTATTTCTAGGCAGAAATTACTACTCAAGATCTCCCTAACTGTCCAGATCTCTTATCTCAGGTGATTCATTAACATGCACAGAGCAGAGATTAACAACAAGAACATGATGGCAGAGGCTTTAAAGATAAAGTTTCACAGATTATGAATGCATCTGGTAGAAGAGAATCAGTATATGCAAACATTTGTTGCATAAAAAAAATTAAAATGAAACATTAATAAACTTACCCTAAAAATCGCAAATTTCTTCAGCTTTCTGGCAGTGGATTTTGAGAAGTAATGCCCCTGAAAATCCAAGCTAAATTAGCATGGCATTCATAATTTGTTTTGGCCAATCAGAGTCAGCTACAACCTTGTTTCAATGTCTGAGGATTCAGTCTGTGCAGCAAAGCTTTATGGGTAGACTTTGGTTCTCACCACAAGGAAGCAACTTCAGACAGTGCTGCTCTGGATTTATTTCTGCACTGTGCTGCTGTTGGATTAAAGGTTAGCATAGGGTTGAAAAAACATACGTGAATGCAGTCTTTCTATTGGTTAGTACCAGGTGTCTATGTAGGCACATCTGGGGGTGAGGAAACCATTTTTTTTAATGTAGAATGTGTATTTCTAATACAAGCAGTATGTGTTAGATTAGAAAAAGTTAAATACAGGGAAAATTCCATATATCTTTAACATTATTCTGAAATTATGCAGATTCAACCAACTCAGCATGCTTCTGACTAATATTAACAGAATTCAGCATTATCTAATAATAATTTTTCCATGATAATTAATTGCAAATATTCTTATAAAGGTTTTGATTACAGTTAATAAAAAAATTGCCAATTGCGGGTGTTTTTTCTGTAAATGTTTAAAATGTTAAGATGTATTCTATTGACTGCAGCTCGCAATTTACCTCCTTAAGCCTAAACTTGAAACCTTGCCTTTTTAAGTCAGATTTCAGGGCCAAGGGAAGAAGATTAGATCCTCTTATAGGGCACACCTTTCAAATCCAATCTCAAAACAGAATAACCTTTGTTAAAACGTAACTTTTAATAATGTGTTAAAACTACAATGTTAGAATACTTCAGGTATATCAAAAAAGTGCTGAGTGCTAAATAGTTTATATATATATATATATATACAAAGTGCTAAGTGAGTAATAAAGTGCACAGAACTAAAGTGCCATAATGTTCTAGTGTACTAATATAATGAGACACTCTTTAAAAAAGACTGATAAAGTGTTAAGTACTTTGTATTCCAAGTAGTACAATGAGTAAATAGGTGTTATATCCACATGAGGGATATAAACAATCTTTCCATATGATGATAGACTTCTATTATTGCTACTAATTTCCTTTACCAGTGCCAGAGAAATAATGGATACAATATAAAATGCGCTTGAGTATAATACTATATCACTATTGCCATAGTTAGCATTATTTTGTTTGCTGTAATATTTCTCCCAGTCACAGTTCTATCGCTTTGCAGACCTATAATATCCTTATTATAAATTATAACTTATTGCCTTCCACTACTGAATATCGGGAATGGGACTTTATCTAAGGGCCTACACAGTGCACTGATAGCGGCAGCTCCTATTGCTACAGCACGTCGCAATCGAGATGCCAGACTATGACGTTATCTGACTGCGAAGGCGTGCCTGCGTCTAAACCCGACGCACGTTTCTATGATTTCCTCAAGAGTCCACATCAGTCTACTGGTCCTTCTACTTATAGACTGGCGTTACTATGGAAATGAATTACATATAATGACTGAAAAACAAAAACGATTAAAAATCCACATATAATTTATTGGCGTATATATTTACAGATACAATATAATAGTGACTTGCCAGTCAAAAATAACGGGGCAATAAAATTTTAAGCCATGGCAATCCCGTTTGCCACACAATGTAAGGCTTTTGCTCCTCTGTAGGCCTTCGGCGCTCATTGTGAAACTATCCCCTCGTGTATTTCAATTGTCCGGCCTTGCAACAACAGCGCACCCCCATACATCTCTGCTCTCATCTCCAAATACTCCCCCACATGCCCTCTTCGTTCTGCTAACGACCTTCTTCTTTCTACCACTCGTCACCTCCTCTCACTCCCGCCTCCAGGACTTTTCTCGCGCTGCCCCTATTCTCTGGAACTCCTTGCCTCGCTTCACCAGACTATCCTCCTGCCTTAAATCCTTCAAAACATCAATAAAAACACACCTCTTTAAAGAAGCCTATAACCTTCCTCCCTAACATGCTCAGCACTACTCTCTCCCTACTGTACCACATACACACTTCAACCTTTAGATTGTAAGTCTGCGAGTTTCAATCCTGCGCGGTGCTTTAGGGAAAGCGCTATGGACACCGGATTCCAAGCTCAAAGACAGGGCCATCCACTCTTTGCAATGTGTGAATCTTGAACTTGTCATTGCCTGTAACTTAACTTATGTATAGCGCTACGGAATATGTTGGCGCGTTACAAATAAACGATAATAATAATGATCACCTTTGGCACTCATCGCAAAGACAGATATATAAAGTACAGTGCAAAAATCAAAAAAAATTTGAGTACAGTAAATTAATAAAGTAATATGAATTAATAAATTAATATACTTTACCTATTTATATTTATTATGCAGCAATCAATATCCTGAAGAGCTAACAATCTATTTGGATTTTCCTGCATCTGAAAATGTACAGTTGGACTGTTGATCATCTGAGAAGAAAATGTCAGCAATGTTGCAAGTGTGCAGTGTAAATAGGCTGTGTGCAAGGGCAAACTGTTTGTTTAGGCGGGTAAAGTAGCATTTTAGAATCCTAATGTTATGAGTTGTAAGTTAGTGTTGTAAAATGGCGTATTTTTCTATGAGTTACTTGTCTCACAAGCATTTTCCGGCTTTTGTAATGGTATATTTTGTATCTGCAACGTTCCTGTGTAACTCATACGTTCCTGGCGGTGATTTCCGTGGCTCTGGGTCCTTTAGCCTCGTTTTCATTTTTTTTCGTTTACAATTTTTTTTTGTCGCTTAGCCAATTTTCAAGTGCTGAAACGTCTTAAATGCGACTTAAATTTGCATGCAACCTCACTCCTAGACGTGCTGGCTGTCCAGGCTGTCAAGGAAAAAATTCCACATAAAACAAACATCACACACAGCACGGGGGGTTCTGTGTGTGATGTTTGTTTTATGTGGAATTTTTTTATTGTTGTGCTTTTCGTGTTTGTGGATGTGCACAACCTCGTATTTATTTTTTCTAAGTTACGCGGATCGTAATTGTTTGTAAAAAAGTCATACGTCCTTGTCGGTGTTTTCTGCGCTTCCGGGTCGTGTCGCCTCGGTTTCATATTTTTCGTCCGCCATTCTTTTTCTCATTTAGCCGATTTCCAAGTGGCGAAACTCCTTAAATTCATCTTTAATCGTGTGCAACCTCGCCCCCAGACATGCTGGCTGTCCCCCCGTGCTGTGTGTGATGTTTTTTTTATGTTTTGTTTTTAGTTTTCTGTGTTTTTGGTGTTTTTTGATGTATGTGTTTGGGCCGTTACCATTTTTGCGACCTCAGAACTTTTTTTGTCTAAGTTCCGATTTCCTCATCCTGCGTTATTTTTTTTTCTAAGTCCCGCGGGTCGTATTTTTCTGGGTTGTTTTTTACCGCACGTGAGGCGGCGTAGAGCCTCCACCTTTGCAAATGCGCATTTGCGGCCAAAGGCTCATTGCAGTTTATGTCCACCTCCGCATATGCGGCCTGCAATGAGCCTTTGGCTCATTGCAGCTAACGTGAGAGCGTGACGACAACTCGCAGTTTGACAACTATTATATGCGATACAGAATAAAGAACCATTTTGTGATGACAAATGTAAACCATCTAAAAAAGCCTATGAGTATAGTACTGATATTATGTAGATTTCAGGGGGGCATGATCATATGATCTGACAATATTTAGCAAGCTCATAATTTACTTCTTCGTCACAGCCAATAGTAAATGAGACCATTATCATGATGTCCGTAAAACATGGAAGTTAGACGTAATCTGCAATTGAAGGCGAAGAATTAATTTGTACCAATAAGTAATATTTACAGATCAGGCTCACAATCAAGCAATCTAGTACTCTATAAAATGCATTAGATAATCTGTTCTAGTCCATGTGGATTTTCTTATATGTATTAACTCCTTGAGTCCCAGGAATAATATTACTCAAAAATAAGTTAAAATATTTTTTAATTGCATATTGTAGGTTTGAGACTGTTCTGCAATTAATTCTAATGTATTTCCGTGCCTTCCCATGCTTTTAAAGTTCAGAATTGTGTGTTTAATAGCGGTTACAACTCTAATAAGTGTTTGAAAATTTCCTTGCGAGTCCTATTTAGTACTTGTAATATTTTTGACAGAAATTCTATATTTTTTCAATTACAGGTTAGACTTTATTTTCAAGTTAGCACTAATAGAATATCGATTTTGTGTAAATGTAATTTTTTAGAGCTCATAATATTCGAACTGTGCTAAAACCAAGAGAGTTCTAAAGCCAAATTTGCGTTTTGGGTCCTTAGTGATTGCGGGCGAGAAACTTGTAATCGGATTGCAAATAGCTAATAGAATATGTGGCAATATTAAGAGCAGTTTTAAATAAATTTACAAATTGGGCAATAGAATAGGGCCCTATGTTAGTATGCTGACACTGTTCAAAATATAAATGGTTAATAGTTTCTTGTAAGAAGATTTTTTTTATCAGAGTGCCTTATTACAGAAGCTATCTCTAGCTCTTTAAAAGCAAAAAATAATGAGGTTAAAAAGTGACTTTGTTATATTTAAATTATATATACACCAAACTTTCTTTTTATACGTAAAAAGTTCCAATAAGAGTCAAAAAATGTACACAGACTTAAGAAAAATAAAGACTTAGGAAACTTTTACAAGCAAGCTTCAGATTCAATCTATTGTATGAGATAAACAAGATATCTTATGTGAACCATTTTTGTCATGGCAGTAAATCATTTTCTCTTGAAGGGTTAGTTCTTGATAGCTAGTCAAAAATGAATTAGTCTAACCAGAAAAAGATTCAAATCTACAACTTACTCACCAATGTATGTTCTTAGATAAAGACACTCAAAGCATAGACAGATAAGAATATTGAAGTATAGAGTGCGCTTTATTTCTAGCAATGTGAAGTGTAACTTAAAACGTCCTCTGCAAACTGAGAAAGTGAAAAAGTAAGAGCCGTATCCAAAGAGTTTCCAGTCATTCCTGTCCAAAGCAAATAAATATTGTACCTCTCAATGATTCCGGTTTCAGAGGGGCAGTGCCACCTTTAGAAGACCATGCAATGCGTTGGTTCTCTTTGTGGCATTGGGGAAAAAGGGTATTTGATAATGTTTCATATTGTGTTACATTTTATAAAACAAAGCCCCTAAAGCGTATTAAACTTATTTGAAAGTCAATGGGAACTTGTCCTGATCAGTCAATGTGCAATGTTATATCTGTATACTTGTCTATCAATTTTGTTGTTGTTGTTTAGTCGTTCAGTCGCATCCGACTCTCTGTGACTATATGGACCAATGCACGCCAGGGTGCATCTCTCCGTCACTGCCGCTCTGAGTTCCATCCAGTTCACGTTCATTGCTTCAGTGACCTCATTTATCAATCTCCGCCTCTTCTTCTTGTGCCTTCAATCTTTTCCAGCATCAGAGTATTTTCAAGGGAATCCTGCCATCATGATATGGCCAAAATATTTGAGCTTCAGCCTCATGATCATACCTTCTAGTGAACAGTTTGTCTTGATTTCATGAAGTATTGATTTATTGGATTTTCTTGCTGTCCAAGGGATTCTAAGCAGTTTTCGCCAACACCACAATTCAAAGGCATCAATACTACAGCGCTCAGACTTCTTTATGGTCCAGCTCTCACATCCGTATGTTACTACTGGGAATACCATAGTTCAAACTATGCGGACCTTTGTTGATAGATTAATATCTTTACTTTTTACGATCAATAACACCTCCATATAACAGTATTTCCCATTCGTTTTAATATATTTTACGTAAAGGTATATGGAAGATTCCCTGTTTTTAACTTTTTATAATCTAACACATACTGCTTATATCATAAAAAATACATTAATTCATTCTATATACATACTGAATTACATAGGCACCTAGAAACACTGCATCCAATAAAAACATTCCATCCACGTGTTTTTTTAACCCTATATTAACCCTTAAGCCAACAACAGGACAGTGCAGAGATCGAGAGCAGCTCTGCCTGAAGTTGTTTCTTTGTTTCCATGTGGTGGGAACAAAGATACATATCCCATAATACTTTGCAGCAGAGACTGATCCCTAGACATTGCAACAATGTTATAGCTGCGTGTGATTGGCCAAAACAAAATATGATGTTTATGCTAATTACATTTCAGGGGCATTTCTTCTAAAACTCAACTGCCAGAAAATTGAAGAAATTTGCAAACTCTAGTGTCTATTAATGTTTATTTGGGGATTTTTTCATGCAAAAATGTTTTCATACACTACTGAGTCCCCTCTATCAGATGCATTCATAATCCATGAAACTACTTTATACCTTTAAACGTTTTGCGCAAAAAACAATACAATGTTTAGGAAATGCTTTTTTATATGTGACAGAATCATTTTGCTGTAAATGTCCCTTTATAGGCAGCACCCCTTTCTTCCCGTCTCGCCATGTAACTCTTTCTTTCTCCAATTTTTATCCAGTAGTTTTTTTACATGAATGCCTTTTACACAGAAAGTTAATTGTCTCTAGATGTGAACTTTAGTATGACCTTGTCCTTTAAGTATTTGGTTTTACATTTGTAACATTTCTGGCAGTGTCTTTTTCATTTCTGTCAATACATATAAATGTTAAATTAATATAAAATACAAAACAAAAAGAACAGAATTGATGAGTTCAAATAACGAATGGAGAATCTACTAATTTTATACAAGCTAAGAAGCCTTTATACACAATTACAATTATTACTAACCTTTACTTGTAAAGTAGCAACACCTTAAAAAGATCTATATACAAAGATCAAATACATTAAATAAAGAAGAAGCTGCGGCTACTGCTCAGAGTTATCATTTTAAGAAAGACAAGGTGATCGAGATTACAAAATAATAATATTGGAAAAAAAAATGCATCCAAAAAAGCAACAGCAATAAAAAAAAACTATTCTGCGTGACTGTACGTCATATATAAGCTGTAAGGTCGATCTTGGCAGAAGTTGCTTTCTTTACTACTGACATGTTGGAATATGAATGTGTGAAAGCTCATGTTCATGTTACGTGTGTCCTATACATATTGTATGTATGGCAGCAGTCCCATTGAAATAATCTAAATTAACCCCAGACTTGCCCCACTTATACATTTTTCCTATTCATAAAACAAAAATACATACTTTAAGTGAAATTCATGATCTAAAAAAACATTTCCATTACATGGTCAGATAAGAAATACAAAAACAACAGTAAAAAGTCCAGAGAAAAGTATAGGAGAAAGAGGATAAAAAGCCTAGTATTTGACAGAAATAAACCATTTCCATCAATGCTTTTATCAAGATACATCAATGATAAATATCTGCTGGTGAGTCACAGAATAAAATGCCAGCAGCAAGAGACGCATTGATTAGTAAGAAAAGAATAAAGGAAGGGGCTTGGGTATTCATTAATGTGTCACATAAAATATATAAAAAAGAAAACTGTTTAAAGGTATATGGAGGTTTCCCTGTTTTTAGCTTTAGCTAATCTAACACACGCTGCTTATATCAGACACACACATTGCATGGAGTCATTCTATACACACAGATTTATTTTATTTAAAACTAGCGACCTGCCCATCAAAAATTTGAAGGCTGGCGATGCTGTTTGCCACACAATTACACCTCAAATTAGCTTGAAACCTCACTCGCAGCCTCCCTGCCTGTCCCCCGATGCTGTGTGTGAGGTTGTAAGTTCATTTTTTTAGTAATTGGCGTCTTTTGGCTGTCTACCGATGGCTTCCAAGTTACAGGCTTGAAAAAAGTGACGACCATTAAATTCGTAATTTTTTCTAAGTGTTGCAGGCCTCACACTCATCATGTGCCCAGCAATGAGTGCCTTCGGCGCTCCTCAAGGGCCTGGCAATGACCACCTTTGCGCCCATTGCCAGCCTCACACTCATCATGTGCCCAGCAATGAGCGCCTTTGGCGCTCCTCGTGGTCCTGGCAATGAGCACCTTCTGCGCCCATTGCCAGCCACTTGCGTGCTTCGCGCCAAAGGCATATGGCGCTGATCGTGGGACTGGCAATGAGTGCCTTCATTGCCAGCCTGTTTCTAAGTCTTGTGGGCGTCTTTGGCGTTCATTGCAGCAAAGTTGTGCGGGCCTCGCAATTAACGCCTGCGCATCTGCAAGCCCATATTGCTTAACATTGCGTGACGACAACTCGCAATTACGACAACTATTATATGTGATTAGTTGGTTCCACACCCCCACCCTCCATATACTAACCTCGAAGCCAACAACAATGTAGAGATCCTGCACTGCCTGAGCTGCTTCCCACGGGTGGGAACAAAAGACTACGCATCCCATGATGCTTTGCTGCAGAGACTGAATCCCCAGACATTGCTACAATGTTGTAGATGCCTTTGATTGGCTACATTAAATTATTAAATGTTATGCTAATTTAACTTGGATTTTCAGGGGAATTCCTTCTCAAAATCAACTGCCAAAAAATGTAAAACTTTAGGGTATGTTTATAAATTTTTATTTTGGTATGTTCTTCATGCAATCGAAAAATGTTTGCATACACTACTGATTCTGCTCTATCAGATGCCTTCATAACCCATAAAGTTTATTTTTGCTTTTAAGTGGGTTATCTGACATTACACTGCTAAACTGAGCTATGCTTCAAAAGTTATAGAACAAATTTGCTTAAAGGTAATTTTTAGACATAAATTGCAAGACGACTGAATCATGAAAAATCTTTGCTTTAACTTGTTTGTTAGGCAAGTTTTAAAAGTTAATCTCCTGTAACGTCATAGTCACTTGGGTCCTTTCCTTTTACAGTCGGGCGCCGCTCTAGAGTCATCTACGCTGCAGTACGGAGGGCAAAACAATATTCCCCCCTTCGATCTGGCTAATAAGGAGCACCAACAGAAGAGACCTTAAGGTATGAGAGGCGTGCCCGAGGCCCTCGAAGGCCGAGTGCCCGCACTAACATACCGATAGTCTCGCCGTTGAGTTGCGCCACATCTGAGGGGAGAAGAGTTCTTTGCCTGCAGAAACTTTTTTTCACCACCAGTACACACCACTACAATAACAGAAAAGCTCCGCCACTTGTTATGTAGAACATGCCTAGTGTGATACATTCAAGCCTAGAAATAAAATAGACAGACAGATAGATAGATACACAAACTGGTCTGTACACAAATATAAAGCCAGATATGCAGTGCCTAGCAAAAGTATTCACCCCCCCTTAACTTTTTGCCTATTGTGTTACATTACAGCCTTAAGTTCAATGTTTTATTAATCTGAATTTTATTTGATGGATCAGAACACAATAGTCTAAGTTGGTGAAGTAAAATGAGAAAAATATATACATAAAACTATTTTTTAGAAAGAGAAAACAGAAAATTAGCATGTGCGTATGTATTCACCCCCTTTGTTATGAAGCCCATAAAAAGCTCTGGTGCAACCAATTACCTTCAGAAGTCACATAATTAGTGAAATCACATGATCTGTCATTACATATACACACCTTTTTTGAAGGCCCCAGAAGCTGCAACACCTAAGCAAGAGGTACCACTAACCAAACACTGCCATGAAGACAAAGGAACTATCCAAACAAGTAAGGGACAATGTTGTTGAGAAGTACAAGTCAGGGTTAGGTTATAAAAAAATATCCAAATCTTTGATGATCCCCAGGAGCACCATCAAATCTATCATAACCAAATGGAAAGAACATGGCACAACAGCAAACCTGCCAAGGGAAGGCCGCCCACCAAAACTCACGGACCGGGCAAGGAGGTCATTAATCAGAGAGGCAGCACAGAGACCTAAGGTAACACTGGAGGAGCTGCAAAGTTCCACAGCAGAGACTGGAGTATCTGTACATAGGACGACAATAAGCCAAACGCTCCATAGAGTTGGGCTTTATGGCAGAGTGGCCAGAAGAAAGCCATTACTTTCAGCAAAATGGCATGTTTTGAGTTTGCGAAAAGGCATGTGGGAGACTCCAAAAATGTATGGAGGAAGGTGCTCTGGTCTGATGAGACTAAAATCGAACTTTTCAGCCAAAGAAAATGCTATGTCTGGCGCAAACCCAACACATCACATCACCCAAAGAACACCATCCGCACAGCGAAACACGGTGGTGGCAGCATCATGATGTGGGGATGTTTTTCAGCTGCCAGGACTGGGAAACTGGTCAGATTTGAGGGGCAGATGAATGGTGCTAAAAAACAGGGATATTCTTGAGCAAAACATGTACCACCATGTGCGAAATTTGAGGCTAGGACAGAGGTTCACTGTCCAGCAGGATAATGACCCCAAACACACTGCTAAAGCAACACTTGAGTGGTTTAAGGGGAAACATGTAAATGTGTTGGAATGGCCTAGCTAATGCCCAGACCTCAATCCAATAGAAAATCTGTGGTCAGACTTAAAGATTGCTGTTCACAAGCGCAAACCATCCAACTTGAAGGAGTTGGAGCAGTTTTGCAAGGAGGAATGGGCAAAAATCCAAGTGGTAAGATGTGGCAAGCTCTTATCCAAAGCGACTTGAAGCTGTGATTGTGGCATAAGGTGGCTCTACAAAGTATTGACTTTAGGGGGGTGAATAGTTATGCACATTGGCTTTTTCTGTTATTTTGTCCTATTTGTTGTTTGCTTCACAATAAAAGAAAAAAAAATCTTCAAAGTTGTGGGCATGTATTGTAAATTAAATGATGCAAAGCCTCAAACAATCCATGTTAATTCCAGGTTGTGAGGCAACAAAAAACAAAAAATTCCAAGGAGGGGTGAATACTTTTGCAAGGCACTGTAGATCTGAATGGTAATGGCACATTGGAGGGTGAACACATATGCACAAACCTTTCCTGTAAAGATGACTGCTTTAAAGTATTTTTTTTTCTTCACTGAATAAAAAAAACATACAAAAAAATAGTGTAATCCTGTATTAAAGAAAAATAATTATTAAAATGTTGCAAAATTATGTTAAACCTGTTCCATGGGGAAGATAGGTCTAAATGCTTGCTCCACCCAATACTAGTTATATTTTTAAGTGAGAATTCCATTGGAATCCTGCATTAATCAAAGGTCTTCATTTTTCCCTGAATTAATTCCTGTGATTGGCTTAGAATATTGGAACATGGTATCATAATAATAAAATAAAACTGTAACAAACATCGAAAAAAGTTCCCTATTACAGTACATAGCACACCTAATGAATAATATGATTACTTTAGATATTTAATGAGTATTTGTTAAAATTATACATTTATTAATGTATTTAAAATATTTTTCTAATTAAAACAATAACAATTAAAATCTATGCTTGTCATTCCGATGCCTGATAATTATATCTAGAGTATCAATATTGCTATCTTATACAATTGTTTCTGTCAGATATATCAACAGTGAAAAATTTATATAATTAGATTTACTTTAAATTATCTAAATTTATATAAACAAGTGTAATTAAGACTGACATAAAGCTTTAACAATCATTGTTGCATGAAATATAATTATATCTTCTGTTACAATGAATCTTATGGTTACTATAATATTGATATCTTCTATAATATATCTATTTATATTACCTATTGTTTCCGCTGCACCTTAATCAGCAAGGCTAAGCCACTAGATATTTACTGATACTTTTTTATTATTCCCTTATATTTTGTGATTTATGAGGATAATTATTGGCCTTTGGAATGACAACCACAAATTTTATTTTTTTATATGTTATTTAGAAACAAAAATTAGCAAATAATAAAAAATAAAAAAAAAGGAATAATGTTTTTGGTGGGCAACGTAATAGGGAAGTTTCTTTCTTTAGTTTTGGTATATTATTTTATCCCAGGATGCACCTGCTATTGTATTTGGGAAATTATTATTAAATACATTTATTCGATTATACAAATCCTTGAGCCACTATATTTAATTTGTGCTAGATTATTTAAAATATAATTAGCAGAATAGTGATGAGATATTTGGTCCTGGCATTCTTTTCAAGCAGCTTTAGGGGGCCCTTACTAGACTTGGTTTGTTCTAGTACACTGATATATATCTGTGTGTGTTGCTTTATTTTATTCCATGGAAAGAAAAAAAAGACTCCTTAAAACAAGACTACTGGCATTTAGTGAAAAAATAAAATGAGACCACTCTGGGGAAAATATTCCTAACATTATTTATTCAATATATGTAAGATGTGTATTTAGACCACCCCATAGCTATTAGCTTTTCCGCTGGTTGACCCACAACTTTTGAACACAACACCATTGAATTTCTGCAACAAATGCCCCATAATTACAACAAGATCGTGTGAATCAATTGATAACTGGCAACATATGTTTAAAAGGTCACTAAATCAAAAGTTATTTTATAAACTGTACAGCTAACTTTACACATAAACTCTGGCTGAAGTCATGTATTCCATAATAATTTACAAATAGATATGTGAGTATTGGGTGCCATGGTGGTCCAGTGGTTAGGATTTGGTAGTTTCACCGCTGCTACCTGGGTTCAATTCCAGTCAGGGAACCAAGACGCCACACCATCTTGAAGCCAAGCAGGGTTGGGCCTCTTCAGTACTTGGAAGGAAGACCACCTAGGAATGGTTTGGCCCACTGAAGAAGGAGTTGGAAACCCACTCCAGTATCTCTGCCATGAAAACCAAGTGGATCAGCATGACCATGAACATAAAGATGTTACGGTCCATGAGAACACGGACAGTCCGACTGAACAAAAACATGTGAGTATTATGACAAGTTAAATGATGTAAGGTGGAACCTCTATATTTGGCATTAATCCGTTCCTGAGGGACAGACAGATACCGAATTGGACGAATATAGAATCACATTCATTTTTCGTGCCGAATATTGGGGTTTTCTACAAATATTCTTGTTGAATATTGGATTTTTTGTGACGAATATATTTGTCCAAAGATCCAATTTTGCATTTTCTTGATGAAAAAATGTCAAGGACATATAATGAATATTGTATTTGACGAATATAAGGTCTGACAAATATAGAGGTGTATATAATATTCTGCCCTTGTTAAAGTTACAAACTGTAATTAGTACATATTGTCTGTCTATAAGTGTGCAATATGTCATGGCTACAAAACAGAAGATGCCCATATAAAATGTAATACATTAAATAAAGTTGTGTTTAATATATTGTTATAAAAATGTAATCAATGCAAATTCTATTACTGAAAAAGAATAATGTAAATATTCTGTAAATAATGTAAATGTTCTATAATACAAACCTAAAATATCTCCAGCGCCAAGAAGCTTATCAGTAGTTTCTCTAGTCAACGTACTTAAGTCTCACAAACACTTATAAATACAATCCCTGCAATATGCACCTATCCAGACCACCAGTACTATAAGCCTCTATGACCGTTAAATAGACTGTGAGGTCCTTGGGATATGGATGTCATACTCAATGTTTAGTATTTCCTATATAATTTACTTATACACATTGTTACAATTTGTACCATTACAGCTTCAATGCGTCATTCAGTCATTTCCGACTCCCCATGACCCTAAGGACTGTGGCACGACAGGCACATCTTGTGTCTGTTTGTGCTCATCCATAATGTTTTCTTGGCATAGATACTAGACTGGGATGCTACTTCCTTCTCTCGTCTGACTTTTTTGCTATGAACTGCCCATCTTGGGTGACCCTACATGGTATAGCTCACAGCTTCATTGAAGTACACAAGCCACTTCACCACGACAAGTTAGTGATCCAGAAGGGGCTGCATATGTTTAGCATCATACAAATAATAAGACACATTTATGGGCAGCAGCTACTGCCAAACTTAAAAAAATAAAGACTGTAAATCGTATACAGCAACCTTGAAACAGCAGTACATGGGTGGGATTCCTGGCTTGTGTATAATCCATCCTGAGCTTGCAAAAAAGTTTTGTAATATATATTCCTTTAGATATTACTAGAGAAAAAAGAGCAAAGGATAGGTCACATCTGGATTTCTTCCCAAAGCAGGTGTGTGAAATAATAAGTACAGGCTGAAATTACAGGTGAAGCCCCTAATGCAATATATTTAGGACAGACTTCAAGGGCAACACTTCCCCACCATGGCAGATGGACAACGCAATGACTCCACAGCTCGCAGTCATAATCATACTGAACATCTTGTCTATGGTTTCTTTAAACAAACATAACTATCCTTAAGCAACAATTTGATCAATTTCAGTTTTCTGGTTTCTCAGTAAACGGTTATTACCTTTATGTTAAATGACAGCCATATCTGCCTGACTGATCATTTAAAAGAACAACTGCAGGTGGAAGCATTTTGAGTACGAAAAAGGTGTAATCGGGAAAACAACTTTTGCGTAAAAGGTTGGGTATAGCACATAAATGTCTGCACGGAAATATTCCTGCTAGGGTAGACAAAGAGTCACATTAAGTTGATAATTTTACAGTGAAATATAACATTTAGCTAAAAATATGATGGGTAAGAAATGAATAATAATCTTATTTTCTATTTTTACATTTCAGTAGCTATTCCTTTTTTATTCAAAATATGTACGGAAAAAGAAGTTTAATTACAGCTATATAAAAATGTCAAAACATTAAGAAAGTGATTTTCGTTTAATTATGAATAATAGAAACACAAAATTGGTAGAAATCGTAAACGGGAGATTCGGAAGGAGATTATAGGAGGTGGTAATAGCCTTGTATTGTGAGTCTAAAATGAGATGACACCATGGGAGACAGTGGAGTCATGGTATCAAGACAGCTTTATGAAGTGAGAATTTATCCAAGACTTTGCGTACATTTGGCTCTATGTATTAGCCATATTTTGGGGCATCACTGACCGAGTTCATGTGCACAGAAATATATAGAAAAATAAAATGTTTTAATGCGTAAGACAAAGAGTGAAAACATTTAATAAATGTTTACATTTTTTGTGACGCGAGTTTTAAAAATCCATCTAATGTAACATTATTGCCACATGATATGTGGATCAAACCTAATGTAAGACATTCAAGCCGAAATAATACAAATATCCTTACATTATTTATTATATATATCATTCCTCAATTTTTGTAACACTTGTGAACTTTAGCCCTAAAACAGTACTCAGTCCATTACAGGCCGTGAAGTATGCAAACAGTTATTTCTGCTTTCAATTATAAATTCATTGTTCTTATTCTATAAGTACGCACCTAGCGGCATGCGTTCACTGCAAGGATTTGCACATGCATCTTATTGATTGGATATACAAATATCTATACTTATTCATTGGTCTAAACAATGGGGTGTGGATGGGATGTTCCATTCTTCTAGAAGGGATGATGGGCTATACCATTATTTTTATGTAAGGGTCATTCCACATCAAATCAACGCAAAACAGGTTGTGTCACCCACCGTTTCAGATTTTGATGAAACTTGGTGTACACACTTGCCTTATGGTTGAAAGAAACCAACTCAATTTTTTTCCATCTATCTCAAACTGTTTTAATTTTATAGCACTTTGAAGTTTCGTTAAATCTGTGCACAAGATACCCTTGCGTACATTAAGAAATGTTTCTCCATAACAAATGATCAGAAATCTTGGTTACACAGAGCTCAATAAAATGATGATAATTTCAGAAAAAAATACACCAGCACTCAAAAGATTTTAGAAATGTCTAAATAATTTTATAAAATGTACTTGTCTAATTTTTTGGGTGGAAAAACTAGGTTAAGAAAACTTGAATTTTCAGCGTATGGGCATGATGGAACCAAAATATTTTGATGTTGAAAATGATTGCAAAGACATCCTCTTTCTCAACAAAGAATTAAATGTATGGGTTTTTTATTCTTTGTAACAAAAATTTTATGTTTTTTGGACATCGTGGGAAAAAGATGGCTACTGGGTAGCCATTTTGTACAATTTTCCTACAATCCATAGCTGTAATAGAAAAAAAATAATGAAACAAAGTTGTTCATCTTAAAATGTAACATAATATTGGTTATTATAGGTTTTAGCCCTGCCCCCCTTTAGCGTGCATGCTCAGTCTGAACCAAATTATGACTGGTCAGACATTTAGTTTTTTAGTTTAGCTTCTAGGTAGATTTGACCACGCACCCTAATAGGCAGATAGGAGATAAGCAGCTCAGGCTGATAAAAAGTAACCTGTCACAATCAAAAGTAAGAAAAATATAAATGTTTACTTATTTTAAACTGCATATTCATTTTAATAGTCTATGCCCAAAAAACATATGAGCTTTACTTGTAAATACTCACTGGGGGGGGGGGGGGGGTAAACAGGTAGTAATAAACAGTTTGATAATGTCCAGTTTGGTAACTAAAGTGTTAAATGCTTTGTCAAAACTCGTATTTATACTAATGGGCATGCTCTTCATGCATATCACCCCCACTGTGTGAGTTCAGAAGAAACCAAAAATGGTAGATTTCACAGCAGCATAATAATAAAAAAAAATGTTGTCTATTTTTAAGTGCAATTTGCCAAAAACGTGTATTTTAAATATAGAACTGCAGTGGTGCTTCAATTAATACTCCCACTCCTTACTAGCAATCAGTTGCAATTATATATTTATTTGTGAATATTTCTACAAAAAATAGGCTTTGTTGTGCACCTTTGATGAGTTTTTACACTTTGTACTCTATTAAAATGGTTAGAACATAAAACAACATCTGAAAGCCAATTTATTTGAGGACAACGGTCATGCTTAATAATTACCAGATAAGAAAGCAAGGTTTGAGGGTTGTTTCTTGTTTTTTCCGTTACTTTGTTTGTTTCTCCCCATGATCCATTTGTTTCTGTACATCATAATGATATGACATTAAACATGCATGATGATTGAAACAACAATTCCTTTTCATTTTGCTTCTTTGAAAGGAAAAACTGTATAATTGACTGGTTGCATAATAATCTCATTGCTTTTAAAAAATAAAAAAAAGACATAAATGGCACTTTGTAAGCTTCAAAGGCAGAATAATGATAAGTTCTCAGCAAACAATATTTTTATAGATTTGTTTTTGCTTTTGTTTAGGAAATAAATAATGACTTATTTGGAACCCAATCAGTCATATTGCTATCAATAAGACATTCATCTATTTTTGTGTTCTTCACAATAGCATTACTAGTATTTATAGATTCATTTTAATACAAAATACATCAATTCAAACTAATATTAATTTAAAACAAACAGATGAGCGCTGCCACTGCTCAAACACATTTAAAAGGACACATTAGACGTACTAGATCAGCCATCATATTAGGCAGTGTAAACAAAGGTAAACAAACAGTTGATAAAAATCCCTTTAGAGGTCTAGAAAGGGCACTCTAAAGAATAGTTATGTAGGGCTTTATACGAAAAAAAATCTTTATTACACTTTTGTTGTTGTTTACTCAGTCGTGTCTGACTCTCTGTGACCCACAGATCGCAGCACGCCAGGCACATCTATCTCTGGTTGTGCTTATACATAAGGTTATCTTGGTAAAGATACTGCAGTGGGTTGCCATCCTCCAATGCACCGTGATTTGTCTGACCTCTCTGCTATGACCTGCCCATCTTGAGTGACCGTACATGGTATAGCTCACAGCTTCATTAATGTATAATAGCCCATTCACAAGGTACCAATCCAGAAGGGAATACATATGTTTAGCATCATCCAAAAATAAGACATTTATTGGTAGTGGCTTACTGTGCATTTAATTAAACGTTACCTTTTTCAAATCATGCCAGGGCAATATAAGCTCGAAATCTCTCCACCCTCTGTGTGGAGTGGGGACAGTGGAGTGGGAGCCACACAGGGGATGTACTAATTGAAAACCTATTGAGACCACTCTGTAAAACACACATTAGTATCAGGCAGTAGTGTAACATGAGCTGCTAGCAATGTATACAAATACACTTTCTAATTGCCTCCGTCAATTATACTGCATCTTGGAGAGCATCACCCCCCAGGCGGCTCCCACTCCAGAGACAATACATCATTCAGGGAAAGATAGGGATCTCATACTGCCTGGTGCATGAATAAAATATTGTAATTGTTTAAATTCACATTAAAAAGTTTGTGTTCTTATCAGGCCTTACCCAACTATTACTTAGAGAGCCCTTTATAAGAAGCCCTTTAAGAAGCTAATGACAATGTATATATGTTTTTCTTTTGTAGCGCTACATCTGCTCACATTATGCATCTTTTGACACTGTTTCCACCCATTCCTGCTGGTTCATGTAAATTTTGGAACGTGGCCACAAGTTACAACTAATCAGAATCCGGATTGAGGCGTTACATTGTCCTTACTCACACAAATCCCCATATTGGTGCAGCAGAGATAAGTTATAGGCACTATCTTGACAATACCTCCAAGAAAACAATGTGAGTCGTGTGCAAGAATACAGTTGGAGACAGACCAGCCACTCAACATCTCAAGTTAGTAATATTAAATTAAAATAAATACAGATGGTTTTGTTGTTTTCATTTTTTAATACAAATATCTTGGACTAAGAAGAGGTGGACTAGTTGGTCACTGCTTATACTGGCCCCTTTATCACAGTGCTGAGGCTAGGACATTGATCTACCAATGTGGATTTATCATTTCTCAGTGTTTGCAGTTATTAATTAAACATTACGGCATATTATAATATTATATTAGCACAATTAAGCTCTGCTACTGCCATGTACAAACCCATTTTGTGTAACAAATGGATAGTTCGGAGTCCTGATAATCGAGTCATGTGACTTACTGTAGAGACGCAGTACCATACATTATTGTATTTACCACATTCTCCTATCCACATATTACATTATCCTCATTGCAGCTTACACATACATTTTTGGCAATGCATTCTTAAAGGTATATCTAGGTTTCCCTGTTTTCACCTTTTTCTAATCAAAATCACTCTGCTGATATTAAAAACACACATTACATGGAGTCATTATATACACCCACAGATTTATTTTATTTAAAAAAAAATTGCTTCCACACCCCAGGAATGCTTACATAGGCACCTGGTACCTACCAATAGAAACACTGCATTTGGGTATGTTTTTTAACCCTATACTAACCTTCAAGCCAACAGTAGCACAATGCAGAGATCCACAGAGCAATGTCTGAGCTGCTCCTTGCTTCCTTGTGCAGGGGAAAAGAAACCTACACATCCCATGATGCTTTGCTCCACAAACTGGCTTTCCAGTACTTGAAGCAATGTTATAGCTGACTGATTGGCCAAGCAAATTAGGATTTTTTTAATGCTAATTTTAGCAAAAGTTGAACCAGTGTACATAGGGGACTTACTGTATTTTATCACGTATTTTATACGTTTTTCTTGTTTTATACATTCAAATGTGAACACAAATGTACTATTTATATACTATACTGCTGTACAGTGGAGCGCTTCTATCGCTGTTTTGCCCACTATATATTAAATGAATGTTGTGTTGAACCTACTCAAAATATCCACTACACAAGCTGGGATCTCGCCCCATGCTGATAAGAGAGGCAGTAACCTTGAAGCATGTGGGTGGGATTCCTGGCTTGTGTATAATCCAACCCTAGCTTTGCTCCAACCTGTTTGATACAGCAGGCATATGTTTAAGGCAAGCCATGTTTCATATGGTTATGGATTGCAAGAGCAAAACCTTTGTGGGCACATTTGCATGTCCCTGCTCAGCTTCCCAGAATGCAGTATAATAACTGTATTTCTTGGAATTCTGGGCATGAACCAAGTTTTTAAATGTGTTTTAGACTTTCAAATGTGAACACAGATGTACCATTTATTTACTGTACTACTGTACGGTGGAGGGTTTCTATCTCTCCTTTGCCCACCAAACGTAGGTATATGTATGCTAAAGGGTGATTTGCACACGGAGTACCCAATATATTGTCATGTAATTATATTTATATCATGAAGGCTGTCAGTACAAACAAAATCAGAATGCAATGGTTTTATTTAGTATTTAAATGGTATAAAAATGCTAATCTCTCTTAGAATAGTATTGTACATAAAGGATGTACAGTTAACATGAGAATTTAAGCTTTGGAAAGAATTTAGCTTTCGAACAATAAGAGGCAGAAAAGACACTTCAACCCCCCATTCTTACAGTTCAAAAGCAGCTTTCTCCGTAGTAGGCCCTATTATATTATAAAAGATTCTGCTCTAGAAGATGGCTTATCCAAAAGCTTTTAAAAAGTGCAGCCTAAACACACAAACGAAAGCATTTTCCTTCTATGTATAATAGGAAGAATAAAAGATACTTCAGCTCCTATTTCCTACAGTTCAAAAGATAACCTCTTTGCAGAAAGATTTATTAACCTTATGTATAGGAAAGTGATTGCTCTAGTACACAAAGCTTCCTAAATAAAATACAAATATAATAAATCATACAGGGATTGGAGCTACCTTTGGAATGCAGGCACTTTAACTCTAAATGTGTTTTCCACCTAAGCACCACATTTAGGGAAGGTTGGTATAAAATACATTTACCGTGCCTAAAATATTATAGATTAATCACATATAGTAGTTGTGGTAATTGCGAGTTATTGTCACGCAATGTTAAAAGATACGGGCTTGCGAATCGCAGACGGGCATCGCAAGGCCAGCGCGACTTATGAAAAGGCTTGCAATGACCGCCAAAGGTGCTCATTGCGAGGCCCAAAAGTTGCGGGCTGGACGACAGCAAAGCCAAAGGCATTCATCGCGAGGCCCGTAAAGTAGACAGGAGGAGAAACTTGCAATGAGCGCCAAAGGCGCTCATCACGAGGCCCACAAGTTAAAGGGGGGAGAGCCGCGCATTGTTTGGGTAACAGCATTGCCAGGCTTAAAATTGTATTGCCGTCATTTTTGTCGGGCAAGTCGCTACTATAATAATAATCTTGCTATATACAATTGTTAGGGCTGTAGCTGTTCTTTAGAAACTAGTTGTGACGACGTACTGCTTCTGTTGGGCTTGATAAGAACCCAGTTAAAACCTACCCAGTAGGACCGTCTGGTTGTTTGTCAATCCCTGATAGCAGAAACATAACCAAACATGACAAAGTGTCCAGAAATCTACAGGAATCAATAGTCACCCAGTAGATGTTACCGACTGTAACAAAGTCCAGTGCAGGTCCAGCACCAAGAATCCCAGAAATAGGGATTATTATATCTCTCAGAATAAAACTCACATCTTAAATTATGTATGTTTAAACTGACCACTCTTTATTGATGAAAAGCACATTTATATACAACTGACTCCTTTCATGTGAGTTGGCCTGTTCATCAGTTATGTCACCCCCTCTTACTCACCCCCCTGGTCTGGGGACTTAACATCTTGGCCAATTGGCCCTATGATCTTAGCTTTAGAGGGGGGTCCAATTGAGCCTTTGATCCTGGCCTCACAGGGAGGTATCTGATGAGATCAGGAGTGCTGTCACTCAGTGTCTGATGTATGGGACCCTCCATATGTCCAGCAGGTTTCCCCATTCACACCTAAGTGCCCACTGTCCCCTGGTGCCAGCTAGCTTTTTCCTACTGCACTGGATCCCCTACAACCAAGCACCGTGTAACGGATGACCCCTCTGCCCAGGGGTCCTGGTAATACACTTTATTGAACTCCCTGGGAAAAATGCAGCATTCCAATACCAAGCATGCCTGGGATTCCTTCAAACATCAATAAATGAATATAGCACTGCAATAATTCCTGCCTGTTAAGGCCACACTTCCTTGTATAATACACACACATATAATTCCTGCCTGTTAAGGCCACACTTCCTTGTATAATACACACACATACAATAACTCTGATCACCCCATCCCACAGGGCACACAATAAGAATGTACCGGTCACAGTTCAAGTATTCAGGCTGGGAGGACATGGTCGGGAGAGAAAAGGAAGTAAGAATAGCAAAAGTCCATTTTAATCCAGGGCCACCCATATCCAATAGTCCCACCACGTCTTGAACTACCCCTACCCCCAGACGTCACACCAGCCAAGGGGGAACACAAAAAAAGACATAAATGAACACTGTGCAATGATAAAAAATATATGGGTTTGAAAAGTTTGAATCTACGATCATAATTAAAGCACGGAAGACGTCACAAAGTTAGTTCTTGATTGTAAAAAATATATCTAATACCTTTACAAGACTTTGGAGGCATCCATAATACTTTGTTGGGCTTTGTATATAAGAGAGGAATTTACTTTCCTGTAGAGCAATCCTTACAGACTGTCTCAGCAGCATTTAAAAAAAATACTCTGTTGAGAAACCGTCTGTAAGTGGCTAGTACATCGCTTACCAATAGAAACATTGTATGCATGAGATGTGGGGCAGACCTTTGTAGGTATTGTTTGAAAGGTTTGAGTAAGTGAAAAAAGAGTTTTTAGGCACTCGTTAACAAAACAATGTCTAGATATGCAAACAAACACTTAGGTAGATTATTTTAATATTACAAAACAGGGAAATTTCCATATACCTTTAATAAAAGTGATATTGATTTCTTTAAAATGTACTCAGATAATGTTGTTCCTGAGGAATTAATGACAAGTATTAAAGGGCCACTTAATTTAGATCTCCTAAAAAAAGGTGCCAAATACTTTTTGACTTTTTTAAATATGTGCTTTTTTCACTAAGAAATCGCATACAATAACATCTGTGTTTACATGTGTAACAGACTGCCCACAGTCTGCTATATTACTGCAAACAAAGAGGTTACAGAGGTGTATCTCCTATTCTAGTCAATGGTAGCATTTTTGTCAGACTGCTTATATTTTCAGTATGAAGGGAACAGACCTTGTTATGGGTTATTTTTTACACAGACCAGAAAATTCATCGCTCTCTGGATTTAGAGCTATGAAGACCAGCTGAGGGGGTGGGGAATTAGTGCTCTGTACAATGATCCAACAAACAAAACTTTAAAGGACTTAAAACTTTAGAATGTAAAAAACAATATATATACAGCCCCCTTTTAAATTTATATGCTGCTTTGGAATAAACCAATTTGATTTTTATTGATCGGTCTTCACTAAGTGTAATGAAAAGCTTATTTGTTTACAAGGATACACCCTGCTGAAAAAACAGCATGCAGGATCAGTTAATAAAACAAAATTAATTCCTTCATTCTTAACACATATACATTTATTTTATTTAAGAAAAAATACATGGTTTCCACACCACAGAGGTACCTACAAAGGCACCTGGTACCTACCAATAGAAACACTGCATTTGGGTAAAAGATGTTTATCCCTATACTAACCTTCCAGTGCAGAGATCCAGAGCAGTTGCATCATTCAAGGGAGGAGAGAGGTATGTGATGGGAAAAAAAGACAACAAAGCCCATGATGCTTTGTTGCAAAGACTGAATCCCCATACTGCTACAATCTTGTTGCGGCCTCTCATTGGCTATAACAAATTATGAATTTCATGGTCATTTGACTTGGATTTACAGGGGCATTCCCTCTAAAAATCAACTGGCAGAAAACTGAAGAAAATATGCAAAATCTAGGGTAATTTTATTAATGTTTATTTTGAGATTTTTTTCATGACATTTTTTTTTTTGCATAAACTACTGATTCTCCTCTATCAGACGCATTTATATTCCGTGAAACTTCTATATGCCTTGAATACTAGATGTAGTAAGGGCACAGGGCAGATTTTCTGCAAGGTTACAGCAAATAAAATGCATTATGAAAAACTGACATGATTGCTAAAACACCGATGTTGTCATGTATGTGCTACTAACCCTTGCACAATTTAAGACACCTACGGTAAGTTCAGCTTGCTGATCATGCTTAAACAAATGCTTGAGTGGCCATGGCCTAGTTTTAAGCTTACAGTCACTTCTCAGCTCACTAATATCCACAGGGAAAGCAAGGGTCTGCTCCCTGGGCAGCTGAACAAGCATTGTTGGCAGGGGATTTTACCAGCCCATAGGCAGCTATGGTAGATGAACTGACCTACTAATTAAGCCAAGTCTCCAAAATAAGCAGCATTGAGGGACCATACATGGACACAGATCAAGCAGCACGGAAAAGTCATATTTCTGCAAATTAAAGTTAAAATACTTAATTCTGCCTTTCAATACTTAGTTTTCCTGTCTTCATTCATTTCCAGCATATTGGCAATGGCTGCCTGCACATTGAGATCTTTCTATTATTGTAGGATATAAAAGGGCAGTCATTAGGAAGTTTAGGAAAGTGCCTTGTCACTATATATTCATCTTTGCAAGAAACCATGGCCAGAAAAATGTTATTTTAAAACTCCAATTCAGATACACCCTTAAACTACATAATACATTGCTTCAATATATGGTAGTCTATTATTGTCTAGAAGAGAGAAACATTTCTAACCTTAAGATTAAAATCAAAGGAAACCTTGCAGCTAAAACAACAGGTATCATTGTGAATCAAAGTGTGAAAGGAACTAAAGACAAATAAAAACAATAGCCGAGAAGAATTCAATACTCGTTATTAAATTAAATATGGCCCTAAAATGATGTACAGCATACAAAAGGCACATATATATATATATATATATATATATATATATATATATATATATATATAGTAAATAAATAGTACATCTGTATTATTACACTGCATTCTGGAAAGCTGAGATTAGACATGCAAATGTGCCCACAAATGTACATACATACACACACATACACTTCCTTAAAGGGACACTTAATTCAGCACAATTTGGACCATGTCACAGTAAAGATCTCCTAAAATCATGTTGAAATGTTATTAGAATTTTTGAAAAAAGTGCATTTTTCCCTGAGAAATCTAATAAAGTGAAATATGTGTTTACAAGATCACGTGAGATTGCCGGGGAAGGTGAGGGGGATTTTCAGGTGTGCGATAGGGAGAGATCACAGCGTTATGATATGCGTTTTGATCTCCCTTATAATGTAGGGTGCGTAGGTACTTTTATCTATACACTCATATAACCTGGGGGGATCTGCCCCAACAAAACCTAGTATTTCGGTTCTAAACGTAATACTTTTTTAGTGCATCAACACAAGTTCTTCAAAACCCTAACGGCCTCCCTGCAATTTTGTTTTTTACTTGTCTAACTCAATATTTATGAGCTAAACTGTTCTCTGTACTGTATATATTATATTCATAAACTTTTGTGCTGCTTTGCTGGCCTCAATGCTACACATTTTATCTTAGGATCAGCAAAAGCAGCAATTTAAAGCCACTAAGCTCTCTAAATCTTGTCTTTGTCAAAAACTATTGTTTAGGATAAAATGCAAGTTCAGATAACAGTGCAAGACATGCATTTATTTTTCTCGTAGCAGAAAATAAACCTCCAACGCATTTTTGAACTGCCGTTCATATTCTATTTCAAATTGCTAGTGCTAAATATACCACAAAAACTCACATTTGTCAATGTTGTATGGGTACAAAAGTATTTCAAGGCTGAAGCATTCATTTAAACCACACTGCAAAGAAGGAGGAACAGAGAAATGAGAAGGTATCCAATGTGAGGTCCATAAGGTAATGCCAGGAGCTACTTGCCATAAAGCAGAGATTTCCAAACAGTGGTCTCAGAGCTTTCTTTGGGTGGTCTAAAGTACAACCGGGTTACAAAAACATTATGAAACAAAACCATTAAGAAAAAGAGTATATAAAAAAAAGAGTGCTCCAATTATCAAACAATTGCACTAATTTCACATGTCAGATCCTGAAAACTTGGCTCCAATAATATATGGACCGGGACATACCAGATGTGCAAGCCGGATTCCTCAGAGGAAGAGGCACAAGAGATCAAATTGCCAATGTCCGCTGGATAAAAGAGAAAGAAAGAGTTCCACAAAATAATTTATCTCTGCTTTATAGACTATTCTAAAGACTTTGGCCCCCATACAATTGCAAGCCCGTAATTACCTTCAAACTGAACTTATGGCTGCGGATTCCACATTTTTTACATATATAGATGTAAACCATTAACCCGTAAGTAGCATTTCAGGGCATGATCAATTAAGCAAGCCCGTAAGTTACAATTTAGACAGAGCCAAAAGTAAATGACATAGTCATCATGACGTCAGTAAAACATGGGAGTTTATACTACAATCAATTAATGTTTATACTACAATCAATTAATGTTTACAAGTCCGATTTGCAATCGACTCACAATCCATAAATGTAAAAATCAATAAAAATCAATAAAGCACCTGTTCTAGTCCATGCGGGTTCCATGATATGTATTAACTCCTTGATTCCTGGTATCAATATAACACAGAAATAAAACATAATTTATTTTATTTATTGCAGATGTGTGAACCTGAGACTGTTGTGCAATTCATTCTTATGTCTTTCATTGCATTCCCAGTATTTTTTATTACAGTAGTGTGTGCTTATTTACTTTTGCAGTGTTACCAACAGTTGTTTAACTAACCTGTGAGTCCTATCTAGTACACGTATAATCTTTTGATACATTTGCCATTTAGGTGTTTGAAAGCAATTGGGGACTTGTTGTAACTGAATATGGATTTTGCGTCTTTAGCACTGGTAACATTTACGGGCTTGAAACATCAAAGGAGGAGATAGGATGAAGTTCCATTTTTGACAACCACAGTGATTTTGAGCCTGTAGGAAAATGTAGCCAATTAAATATCTTTAACTTCTATGGGCTCACGTAATTGTGTTTTGGACAATTGGATAGGGGCCTTTGTCTGAGTAGTTCACAACAAAATGTGGCAAGTTCCTAAAGAGATGGTGAAAGAGAGGTATTCTTAAGGCAAGTCTGGACAAGCTATTAAAAAGTAAAGATAATACACTATCAACAAAGGTCCACATAGTTAGAACTATGGTATTCCCACAAGTAACATACAGATGTGAGAGCTGGACCATAAAGAAGGCGGAACACTGTAGAATTGACACCTTTGAATTGTTGTTTTGGAGAAAACTGCACAGTCATTGGACTGCAAGAAAATCGAATCACTTGGTACTACAGGAAATAAAGCCAAACTGTTCACTGGAATGTTTGAACATGAGGCTAAAGCTCAAATAATCTTGCTGTGTCATGAGAATCATTTGTATGATTTTACTTCAGCGGTCATTTAGGGAGAGACAGAGTCTGCACATTGAAATGCTTCTAAAACCCTTCCAAGTCAGCTGATCTATGGAGACAGTATATGATAAAAAATTACTGTGGGGAGACCACTGTCGCTGTAAAGACCAGGCTACATCAATACTTCAGTGCCACGGGTCACTGCATGGACTCACCCATTACCTAGTAGCACAGTGATTTGTGACATATGCATTTACCTACATCTGTACCACAACTGAAGATAACTACATTATCATCACTAGAAGACACTAACCTTGATCTATCCACAATGTCTTTGCTTGTGTCAACGAGGATCATATAATCTCAGCTGACAATTTGTATGGTGTGGAAATATGTCATGTAATTGGGTAGGGAATCACAGTTAGTTAGCTGTGGTCATCTGTGGGTCAGCTTAATGTTTAAACTAAATACCCTGCAAATGTTATATCTCTTGAGATATTAAGAGCATTTATTATAATATGCCAGAGGCATTCCACATTTGATGTCTTACTACACAAGGTACTTAGTGGAGGCCATGATATGCCAGCTGTGTGCAAGATGGAACCCACTTGGTTTTACCTACACAATCCTACTTCTCTAGGCGGGTGAACTCATCTCCTCAAACAGTCTCAAAAGACATCCTGCCTGTTTACCATCAGTCTATAATGGTCTAGTTCTCTCTAGACATATTAGCATATCCAGTTCAGGGACCACTGTAGTCATACATTTAAAATATCCTTTTTTCAAGAACTAGGTAACATGTTTAGGAATAAAAAAAAACCTCTAATGTATTATTTTTACATGCTATTACTCTGCTTTGGTATCTACCTCTCCTATATTCACCTTAAAATAAAAAAAAAACAATTATACTCCAGAGAACAGTTATTAAAAACTACTCTAATATAGCTGAAGGTAGCTGTCACTTGGTACCTACTTTTCCCTTTGAGATTCAGACAATAGAGATAATTTTAATAATACATTTCTTTATTTTTCAGAAGTTACATTTGTTTTTGAATCAGACAAAGGTAGAATTAAGTCTTTCAAAAGATCATAATGATCCAATAAAACACAGATTAGACAATGGGAAGATGCTGCTGCTTGTGGATCTTTTGTTTCTTCTTAGTGAAACCTTAAACTAATTACTCAATTTTAACAATTTCTGAGAACATATTGTATATATAACTTTTTTTTTGAATGATATTGCTACTGAAGACATTACACTATGGTATGTTGCTATGGCATGCAGAAGTAATCCATGTTTCTTGACTATCTTTAAAAGGTGTTTATTAATACAACAATATGTCAAGTATACAGAAAATCTAGGTGTTAAATCAACATTAGAGAAAACTACGTAAGGAGGATGTGTGCTGTATCAGATCAAGATGTAGATGCACCTGCAGTACTTGGATCAGGAATGATCAAAATCAACATTCTGTGGTCTTATCTTGAATTTTTCATGAATAATTTTCAAGAGAGACTTGAAGAGTTAACCAACTCACCATAACTACATTGTGGTTTTAATCTGAACCTCTGCTTCAATTATAAGGCTTGATCACAAGCCTCCCATAGGAAAATGAATGCGAGTGAACCTTCTACATAAGGAGCCCGTAGAAGTAAACGCTAACGAATGATCAATATGTAGGATATATTCCCTGTGCTACATGAGATTTCACCTAAAGTGCAAATACATGCATTCTATAAGAAATCTACACTACTCATATATGTTCCAGTAGAACCTCACAGGTACCTGCAGTGAGCCAAAACCCTACATTTAAAATTAACCTCCTGTAGCACCAGCTAAACCCCAACAGTGAGCTTTTAAGATATAATATAAATTAATTACCCCCTTCACCAAGCATGATATCCTCTATGTGCCAGGTATCTTATGTGATGTCCGACGCAACTGGGGGGTCCTTAGCAACCTACTTCATCATCTCCTTGTGCTTTGGGATGAGGCCAATTAACCGCTCTCAATCCCTATGGACCCCCATGGCACCTCAAGTTAACACCCTACCATGGGGGGACTATAGATCACCCTGATATCCTATCTCCATGGTGGCCCTTAAGGACCCTCATGGTACCTTATCCCCGCCGTGGGGATCCATAAGGACCCTCCACAGTCCCTTAACCTGCTTACCAGCACTAAAAATATAGATCCAATTTTAGAAAAGTACATAAAAATGTATTAAAAAAACAAAAGAATTACAGGAAATACAAACACTACAATTTAAAAAAAATACATTAATAAAATACTATAAGATCTGGGAACAGTCGCTTACCACAACTCATTCTCCTAATATAAAAAAAAAAAGAAAAAGGTCAACTACTGGATGGAATTGGGAGACTGTAGTCCTGCCCTTGGTAAGAGCCCTGAGATATAAGGAGATGCAAACCATAAAAACTTGATTTCGATCTCAGATAAAACTTACAAACTGAGAACAGAAATTATAATGGAGAAGATGATCATTTATTTATTTTATTATTAATAAGATTATTATTGATGTTACGGTTTTCTTTTAGTTGAGCTCTTTTTTTTGTTCTTCTTAACCTTGTTTTTATATATTTCATACTTTTTTTATATCTACTGTGATCGTTTGCTCCTCGGAAGTGATGACAAGCAAGTGGAGTGTGATTTCTTGTCAGAAGTGAAGGAGTTAACACTTCTGAAGAACCTAATTGGAGCAACTCCCCTTTAAAAGACTGGAAAGCAGACATGGAAAGGGGGGAGGAGGGGCTGACTAGGCCCTAGGCAGCTGTGCTGCTGAGAGGAACAAGCACAGAGTGGAAGGTGATCTGCTGTGGAAATACAGTGAAGTTGTGAACTACCCTGTCAAGGATCACCAAGTGACTGTTACTGGGAGAACGGGGACTACAGCAAGTTGTATGAGCTGGAAGATTGACTTCAGACTCAGGAGGAGAAGTCACAAGGAGGCCAAGTAAGTGAAGGGAATGAGTGAGGATTCCCAGGCAGAGTTTTGCCTTAAAGGCCTAGGCACGGTTGTTGCTGCAGTATTATGCATGAAGTGAAGATATAGAGAAGTAAATAAAAGTGAGTTTGTGTATGCAAGGGTCCCTGGGGTGAAGCATACGGGAGAGACGGGCGGGCCCTATGCTTCACCCGCAACCGTGTCCCAGAGAGGAGCGCTGTGTCCCAGAGAGGAGCGCTGTGTCCCAGAGAGGAGCGCTGTGTCCCAGAGAGGAGCGCTGTGTCCCAGAGAGGAGCGCTGTGTCCCAGAGAGGAGCGCTGTGTCCCAGAGAGGAGCGCTGTGTCCCAGAGAGGAGCGCTGTGTCCGAGAGAGGAGCGCTGTGTCCGAGAGAGGAGCGCTGTATCCCAGAGAGGAGCGCTGTGTCCCAGAGAGGAGCGCTGTGTCCCAGAGAGGAGCGCTGTGTCCCAGAGAGGAGCGCTGTGTCCCCGAGAGGAGAGCTGTGTCCCACAGAGCGAGGAGCTAGAGAGGAGAGCTGTGTCCCACAGAGCGGAGCTGTGACCCAGAGTGGAGCGGGGTCCCAGAGGTTGCTGAAGAGGGCGACCTAATCTCGCTGGGACCCTCACCTGTAAAGAGACTGTTTATTTCCTGGCCACAAGGTGGAACTACCCAAGTTAATTAAAGGACTGTTTTCAAGCTGACCACCAGGTGGCAGACTACCCAAGATAAAGGACTGTCTACAACCTGGCCACAAGGTGGCATTCTCCCACCTCGCGGAAAAGTTATTGTTTTTTTTAAGCAGAGCTACGGCTACCGCTGTTATTTCTTTCCTGTAAATAAACCGATTTGCTGCACTTCCAAGCCGTATCAGCCCTCATTTCCAGAAACCACCGCTATACGCGGCCATCCTGATCACACTACATTGGTTAAAGTGAATAAATTACTTAAAATAAGTGAATCAGAAAAAAAGAAGAAAAACAAGTAGAGGATATATTTATATATCACTATAAAGAAAACAATACCTTAATAGGCTATGAGTTATCTTATCAAACATCCTTTTTTTCTGTAATTTAAAATATTTATTCCTCTGCCACTTAAAGGTATACAGATGTTTCCTGGGTTTCAAATGTTTCCTAAAAATCAGCCACTGATTAGTAGAAAAATATGCATTATATTGAAAAGCTGAATGTACATACAATGTATATGCTGGATACTGCTATCTGGATTTGCACATCACTAGGGGGGTTACAGAACAGTGGGTACAGGTTGCTCAGCACCTAGGTACAGTTTGTGACTTCCAGGAGGAAATGCTGCCAGTCACATGGTTTTCTCTCTGTCTGTCTCCTTGTGGGAAATTTAAACACCAGCAGCAGTGTAGTAGGAACAGACAGCTGCATGTGTGAATGAGATGCATTCATAATCCAGCAGACTTTGGTATGCCTTTAACACCTGTTCTCCATGCCCTACACTGGCTCCCTGTGAATACAGCATATATGTCAAACTTGGCCTGCTGACCAGCATACAAACTCATCCTCAGAATCTCCTCACAAAACTCTGGGTCCTGAGCTTTCATGTGTGCAGCACCAAGACTCTGGAACTATCTACCATTGTTTCAATGTCTGGGACATCAGTCTGTGTAGCAAAGCATCATGGGATGTGTAATCTTTTGTTCCCACCACAAGGAAGGTGTTCAGGCCATACGGCTATGGATTTCTTCACTGTGCTGCTGTTGGATTGACAATTCGTAAATGGTTAAAAAAAAAAAGTACTTGAATGCAGTTTTTCTATTGGTTAGTTGCCTATGTAGAAAACTCAGTGGGTGTGGAAATCATTATCACATATATAGTTGTGAGCGTACGAGTCGTTGCTCACGCTTGCGGGCTCGCATAGCGAGCCCGCGGGCCTCGCGAAGCGAGCCGCGGCCCTCGCGTAGCGAGCCGCGGGCCTCGCGAAGCGAGGTCACTGGGCAAGGGCCTCAGTTGCTGGCATGGAGCGCCGAAGGCGCTCCATGCCAGCAACTGAGGCCCCTCGCGAAGCGAGGGCCTCAGTTGCTGGCGAGGTCACTGGGCACGGGCCTCAGTTGCTGGCATGGAGCGCCGAAGGCGCTCCATGTCAGCAACTGAGGCCCCTCGCGAAGCGAGGGCCTCAGTTGCTGGCGAGGTCACTGGGCAAGGGCCTCAAACACTCGCAAAATTCACGTCGCTACTCAAAAAACCCGACACACAAATTACGACACTCGCTAAATTTTACGAGGAACGCAAACAACGTACGAAACACGTTACCACACATTACGACCTCGCAAACATCGGACGCAACACGCCGACATACAAACATTTAAAACACAATACATACACACAGCACATACATAAAAAACTTACCTACACCAAGAGGGAGCACCCAGGACCTCAAAAATGCAACTTACACCTCGATTTTACTCGAAATAAAACAGTTTAGAGACTAAAAAAAAATCTAAGCGAGAGAAAAAATGGCCGCCGAACAAAACGAAAACGAGGCTACAGCACTCTAAACTCGCAAAACACCACAAAACACCTACGGATATTCCGATACAGACCTATACCACACATTACTCGCCATTTTACACCAATGCGGAAGTACACGACTACGCTAACGGTTTGGTCTCGCGCACGCACAGTATTACACTGCACACATTCAGCATGCTTATACAGCAGCTCCACACCACTAATGCTGCAGCAACATCAACACAGATTGCCAGCTCTTCATCACAATGCTTCAAAATAGGTACACTATATTAATTTACTAATTTAGCTACCTTACAATTTCATTGCCGTCATTTTTTGACGGGCAATTCGCTAGTTTTTAATAAAATACTGTAAATCTATATGTGTATAGAATGACTGAATGTAATGTGTGTTTCTTTTTTTTATTATCAAATACAAGACATTGTGACATTCAGTCGAGAGATTAACATGAGTCAATGGTAAACTAAAACAAAAAGTATCTTAATATACATTATTAAAATCACAGACCTGAGTTACACATTTAACCTTTATCTGTCTGACCATCTTAATCCACCCCGACATTGCCTAGTCCAATAAATCTAAATAATCAGCTATATTCAGTAAATCAGGCAAGATTTCTTAAACTTCACATATACCTCTCAAAAGAGAGATTCATAAGCGGTCTTGTTGGAATTTTTAACACCATAAATAAAAAAGACAAATAAAAAAAGCAAAACCATAAAACATAACAAAAATGACAAATATCAGACACTGAGAAAGGCCAGAGAGAGTCAAGAAGCTCAGTTGTTTAGAATGAAGAATAACCTATGTTAAACTATCTCCCGGAAATTCTAATGACCTTACATGAAAGATGTATTTTTTTCCCATAGGGACCATTTAGTACTAGTCTTTGGGCCTACCCCTAAGTTATAAATAATACAGATGCGTTTTTTTCCAACTTCTCAAACCAGGACCAAATTTCAACATTTTTCCATCTTAACACTATTACATTTTTTGCTACCATGAGGAACAGAATCACCGTAGCCTTAACACACGAGGACAGATTGCTTGTGAGAAAATGTAAAATAACTAATTCTGGTGCATATCTTGGATAAATATTTGAAATTTTCCCTCCAAAATTTCTGAATAAATGGACACTGCCACCATATGTGAATGTGAGTGCCCCTCTGCTTGCAACGTCTCCAACAAACTTTTTGTTCTTCTGAGTTGTTTATCTGCACCCATATTCAGGGGTACTATATACCATCTATTGATGATTTTAAAATAGATTTCCCTTTGTGATGCATTTTTTATGTATTTAGCAGTTATGGAAAGGCTGCATGCCACTTTTTAGTAGGCCAAGATGCAACCATATCAAATGTGTGTTTCTGAAATACGCAGTATGTGTTAGATTAGAAAAAGTTAAAAACAGGGAAACTTCCATATACCTTTAACTTAAGCTATATTCTGCTAAGTGGGACTGCAACATACACAATAGAGGCACATCATTCTTGTTCTAACATTAAAGTGAATACACTGCAAAGCTTCTAGCAAGAACATACATCAGAAACCAGAGTAATAACACATCCTAACAAATATTTGCCCCAGAGCTAATTTCAGCTTGACCACTCTGCAAACTATTGAACTATAGCAATATCCCATTTTAAGAAAGCATATTTACAATAGGATGTGGAATTTGTCAAGGCAAACACTGCTAAATCTGACTTGGCATTCTCTCCAGTCATATCATGGCAAGCACAACTGCATCAGAGGAAAAGAAACACATTTAATACAAGTAGAACTATTCATTGCTGAAAGTTAACCAGTTACCTGTTGAATGTTTTTTGTTTCTGAACGGAGATTAAAGGTATATCAAATATTCACAGTTTTTACCTTTTTGTAATCTAACACCTATTGCTTATGTCAGACATGCACATCACACTGAGTCATTCTATACACATACAGATTTATTTTATTTATTTTTAAAAAACCTTTTTTCCACACCCCCAGAGCTGCTTACTTAGCACCTGGTACCTACCAATAGAAATACTGCATTTGGGTATGGATTTTAAAAAACTAATCTTCAAGCCAACAGCAGCACAATGCAGAGATCTACAGAGCAATGTCTGCTCCTTCTTGCTTCCTTATGCAGAAACTGCCCATCCCATGATGCCTTCATGCACAAACTTCCATCAATGACTGATACAATGTATTAGCTGCCTGTGATTGGCCAAAATAAATTATTAATTTTAGCCTAATTTTAGCGGGGATTTCTAGAGGTGTTAAAAATCTGCAAACTCGAGAGATTTAGCAAACATCAGGGTGAATTTGTTAATGTTTATTTTGGTATTTTTTCATTAAAAAAAATGTTTGCATACGCTACCGATTCTCCTCTATCAGGTGCATTCATAATCCAAGAAACTTAAATATGACTTTAAAATATGTCAACAGCTATATAAAATATTTACTGAAAAACAGTAAATACAGTAGAGATTGAGAAAACCTTCCAGCTTCGATGTCTGGATAAATTCACAACAAATTTGGTTCTTTTTTTTGCCAAGATGTAGGGTGCCAAATCTCTGAGATGTTATTTGTTCATCCGATCACAACCTGTAATGAAATTTCTATTACAAAGCAGAATGATCCGAAGGTGGGTAAGCAAACAGTGCTTACTGAAGGAGGCCATTGGCAAACCAAAACGGAACAAGAATCAATCCACAGAAAATAAGGAAAAACAAGGAACTCAACAAAAAATAGTTAGTTCTAAAGAAATCAAGTTATGTGCACATTTCCAGTTCTTGATGAACAAATAAAATATTTTGTTGAATGGTCAATACTTCAATATGCAAAGCTCATTATTAAAGGCATGTTTCCTGGATTATTAATGCATCTGATAGAGGGGAATCAGCAGTGTGTGAAAACATTTTTTGCATGAAAAAAATACCAAAATAAACATTAATCTATTGAGTTTGCAAGCAGTTGATTTTGTGAGTTAACATCCCTTGAAATATCTGCTAAAATTAGCATAACATTTATAATTTGTTTTGGCCAATTACAGGCAGCTATAACATTGTTTCAATCTCTGGTGTCAGTAAAGTGTCATGTAATCTTGCTTTACCCCTGAACAAGGAAGCAAGGAGGAGCTCAGACATTGCTTTGTGGATCTCTGCACTGTGCTGTTGTTGGCTTGAAGGTTAGTATAGGGTTCATAACCGTTCCCAAATGAAGTGTATCTATTGGTAGGTACCAGATGCCTATGTAAGCAGTGCGGTGGAAAGCTATTTTATTTTTAAACAAGATAAATCTGTATGTGTATAGAATTAATCAATGTAATGTGTTAGATTAGAAAAAGGTAACAACAGGGAAACTTCAATTTACCTCTAATTATTGTACAAACTTCAGAAGAACAAATAGTTAATATCATGTTACCATCAAAAGGACAATAGACAAACTTTATTACACCTCACAATGAGACCTGAAGTGACAAGGAACAAAATAAAACAATACTTAGTAGTCAAATCAGATAATATACACTAAACAATTATACTCAATGACATATAGTAAAAAATAAAGAATGACCCTGAATAAACAGCGCTAAGAATCAAAAAAAGTGAAACTTTATATAAAGTACAAAAAACAGCCAGGAGTTACTAGTTTATGATAACATATCATGTTTCTTGTTGGTGTAGGGATCAATTTGGTGGCAATACGCAGAGCCTAAAGTCACTAGAGTGTTTGTCCAGATATACAGCCTTATTAAATTGCAATTTGGCTAATTGAATAGGGCTCCATATAAGCACACAGCATATGTTATTTACAGACGTTTTTAGTTAGTGAACTTCTATCCAAAAGTAGGTCTTCACTAACTAAAAACTTCTGTAAAGAAAATATATGCTCTGTGCTTATATAGAGCCCTATTCAAGTGGCCGTTAGGATCCAAGCAAATTTTCTAGGAGCCAGACTGGTTGTTTCTCGGAGACAGCAAGAAGGTCCATTCATAGAAATACAGGAGGTACCCGGGATAAAACCGACCCGACTTATTGATGGACCCATACTTACGGACGACCCGTACTTACGGATGACCCGTACTTAAGGGCTCCTAAAGCTTTTTGTATGAGTTTGTTTTCATGTGCTGTTTGTTAGAATGAAAAGAAATAGCAAAATAGTTTCTGTAACTTATTATTACACTGTATTATTATTACTACCACAAATGAGCCATTATAGTATTGTTATTCTTATTATTCATCAGGGATCCAACTTAGAAACAAATCCGACTTAAGGACTCAGGAACAGATCTCGTCCTTAACCAAGGGATCACCTGTACTTCTAGAAACAAATTAGAAGATTCAAGTAAAACAATAGCAGCCCGGGCTCCTTGGCTCCCAGGATTTTCCACCCTTATTTATATTTTAATATTTGCATTATTAAAGGGACGCTGTTACCCCAACAGGAAGTTGGTTTCAATAAAAAAATTGTATATGCATCATTCTTGAAATATACAGCTTGAATGTGTGGCTCCTATATGCTAATGGGGGCTCAATATTCTAGTTTGCAGCTCTAGTGTAGGAGGCATTGGATACTACCACTTAGCTAGACAAGCACACTGTCATCCCCACACATCAAAGCATATAATTATTATTTGTGAGCCACTCATTTGTATAATAATATAGCAAAAATAAGCTGATTAGCTCACAAATTATGCACGTTAGAATCAAATGGTTAGTACAATATAAAGCTAGTTTTTCAAGCTATTAAGAATAACAAAAAAACAACAGAATTTTAGCGTGATAGAGTCCCTTTAATATAAGGTGCTTGTTGATCTTGAAACTTTGTTTTTACCTCAATGCCAAGTATCTTTGTTGTTTAGTCGTGTTCAACTCTCTGTAACCCTATGAACCACAGCCAGGTACAATAATGATGTCTCTGGTCGTGCTTATCCATAAGGTTTTCATGGCAAAGATAGAGGAGTGGGCTGCCAGTTCTTTCTCCAGTGGACTGAGATTTGTATGGCCTCTCCGGTATGGGCATCCCGACTAACACGCACAGCAAATGCGCGCTGACAGTGCTGACATTAGCGCGCTGTTGAAATTCGTGTGTCAAATGCGCACCAATAAAAGAGTGCAAGTTTTAATATGTATCACCTAACTCCCTGAACCCCTCTAACCCATAGACTCAGATCCCATGCCTAACCCTAACCCTTTACCCCATTACCTGTATTGGTTGCGGCGCATTCCTGTCGGGCACGCTATTGTTGCTGCGTGGATGTGTTGGCGCACAGATGCTTTGCTGTGCGCTCTAAAGACGTGCTACCCTCAGCTATGACCTGCCCATCTTAGGTGACCCTACATGGTTTAGCTCACAGCTTCATTGAGGTACACAAGCTCCTTCACCACAACAAGTTAGTAATCCAGAATGTGTGCCAAATACACTAAAACTAAAACCAAAAAACATAATTTACTGAGTGAACGCTAAATATCCTATGGAGCATTCTGGGTGAAGATGTCTCGTTATACTCCATGTATATATAACTTATCCAAATAGGAAGGAATAGGAAGCATTTCTAGGAAACCTTGACCCGGAGTATAGGTATGAGACCATTGGATAATGCAAAAAACCACTTAGCCATCACAATATTATAGCACTCGTATATATATTAAAAGTATAACTGAATAGCAACAAAAGAAACAGTCATCTGTAAGATTATATCTAAAGTGCTGCATTAAACAGAACTTGCTATTCAGAACAATAAATAAATAAAAAGATCATTTAAGGCAAGTAGCAAACCAGATCTCCATGTGTTGATATGGCTCATACAGCTTCATTGTCTTTTTTTATAGGAAGGGGAGAGATGATTGTGTTTGGGATTCTGAAAACAGATAACAAAAGAGCTGCAATATAGCTCTGAAAAGCTAATTTGGCGAATTGCATTACAAAACAAAATATAGAAAACCGGTAAATAAAAACGCAAAAAAAATAGTGGTCTATTACGTGAGTAATTGGAGTGTGTGAGAGTGGCTGCAATATGTGATCAAATAGGTTTTCATCTTTAAATTACCTTGTGGAAAAAGGCTATTCAGAGATTCAGGACATTGTATTGTTAAATTAATTTGCCTATTCAGAGCCATAGAAGACTGAAGTATGTAGTTTATATGCTGGAGAAATAAATGTGTTGCAGGTTATGAAGTCCTAATGGAACAAAATCAAAATCTCTTACTGATATAATTGTACCCGGCATTCTGAATTCTGACAAGCCTCTTATTCAGATGCACTGATTTTCAAGTAGTCATGGCTACTGGATAATTGCAAAGAGGAGCCCAGAGGAGCTAACTAACTTGTATTAAAGGTGCTGCAACTCCTCAAGATTTCTTTAGCAGAGTTAGAAGGGAAAAAAAACAGCAAGATCATTGTGTTTATTAAGCCATGGTGCGGTCAAGGAGCATGTCTGATATTCCTTTTACTTATTTGTTACTTGTATGACATCAGTTCAAAGTAAATAAGTAATTTACAAAGTTATTAAATAATTATATTTGGGCAAGGTAGTGGTATTAAACCCCTTATGGATCACTACCTTGTCATGGTGAAGGGGCTTGTGTACTTCAATAAAAGCAGTGAGCTATACCATGTAGGGTCACTCAAGATGGGTAGGTCAAAGTAGAGAGGTCAGGCAAATCTCGGGTTCACCGGAGAAGGAAATGGTAACCCACTCCAGTATCTTTGCCAAGAAAACCATACGGATAAGCACAACCAGAAACATAATGATAGATGTGCCTGGAGTGCTGCGGGTCACGGAGAGTTGGACACAATTGAACAACTAAACAACAACAAAGTCATATTGAAAATTACCAGTGATGGCAGCACACTTGAAATATTTAAATATAATGGCTTTACTGAGTATATGTCTACTATGACAGGTGTAAAACAGCATATTGTAAAACTTGAAGGATCAGTGATTATAGAGGTCTGTCTACTGCAATCGAAATTATATTAATTTTACATTTTATTCAAAATGATCAGTATTAAAAACTTGCCTTGCTGTCTGTTGTAATAGCATTAACAAGCTGGGATTTGGCTGATATGTGCACCCTTTCACCTGGATAGGATATCTTCCTCTGCTTATATACTTCTAATATGGGACAAGGTGGCCAGGTAGTATGTAGTCCTTGACCATTGCCACACATGAAAGAAAATATAATGGGTTCAAACCTCTTGTGGCATCATAGAAAGTAAGATAACTGCTTGGCATAATAGTGCCTTAATGAGGATGACTGCCAATGTCACTTGTAACATTTGAATTACCAATGAAAATAGTACTTTTTGTTGATCTACGATGGCACAAATTCATTCCCTATTATCTGGCATTTAGAGGAACCTTTACACACATAGCTGGGTAACATGTCTGCTAAAGGTCAGGAAATCATCTGACCTCCAGACATTTTTCAGATGATGAAGAATAGTGGCTATAATAGAGTTATCTCCATGCACAGCCCTACTGTATAAGATCAGACATGAAGGGGTGGTCTAAATAACTTTGTACTGTACTGAAGTCAGGCCAAGTCCCATTTTGTGGTTTCTACACATGATTGTTCTAGCTTGGAAATTGTAGAAAATAACCTTTTGTGTAAATTAACAAAACTTATTTAACATCCACTTAGGTTATATTGCCCCTGCGACTTTATTTAAGCTACAATCACATATATAGTGGTAAGCATTCCGGGCTATTGCTAATGCATGTGGGCTCGCATAGTGAGCCCGCCGCAGTGGCAGGCAATGTGCGCCGAAGGCACTCATTGCGCTGGTGGAGATGAGCGCCAAAGGTGCTCATCCCTATGACCCCACACGACTTAAGCAGTGAGCGCCAAAGGCCCTCACTGCGCTCATCCCTATGACCCCCTACGCCAAAGGTGATCACGGCTCTGATGGAGATGAGCCCCATAGGCACTCATCCCTACGACAAGCTGGACTACAGATCAACAGAAATCTAAACTATGCGTGCACCGAGGGGGGGGCAGCCAGGACGTCTGGGAGTGAGGTTGCACAGGAATCTAAGCTGAATTTGCTGAGGTTCGACACTCGAAAATCGCTAAGCGAGAAAAAAAATGTAGGACGAAAAAACGAAAGAAAACGAGGCTACAAGACCCCTAACCGTGAAAAACACAGGCATGTATGACTTTTACTGAGGAACGTACGAGGTACAAAATACACTATTAGAAATGATGGAAAATGCTTGCGAGCCGCGTAACACATAGACAATCGCCGCCATTTTACAACACTAACTTGCAACGAATAACATTTATGATTCTAAAATGGCACTTTACTGGACTAAACCAACGGCTTGGCCTCGCAAACGCAGCCTATTTACTGTACATTTGCCACATTGCACTTTCTCCTCAGGGCAGTAACAGAGGATCAAAAAGAGTTACATTCTGTGGCAAACAACATTGCCATGGCTTCACATTTTATTGCCGTCATTTATTGACAGGCAAGTTGCTAGTGTCTAAATAGTATAGTACTCATAGTAACTGCAATCAAGTAGACCTATTAGACTCCAGTAGTCTTGAACAATTCAGTGATTCAGTGTCAACTTCCTCAAGTGGTGGGGAATAACCCCAAAGGAACCTGGATTGAAGAATACAAGTATACACTCAGGGCTGGATTAACCATTAAGCAAAATAAGCACTTGCTGAGACCATTATTAGAAGGAGGCACCATAGAAATTCCCCATGGATGAATTTACTCTCGCAATACATTTAAAAATTACATACATATGTATAAAATCACAAAATAATAATAAAATAGTAATAATAGAGGTTACTGATATACACTTTAACAGTTTATTATTGTTTACATTTTGAATTAGATATATATGGAGGCACCAAAATCTTTTACATGCTTAGGGCCTCTAAAGGTCTTACTCCGGCCCTGTATACACGCTATGATGCGTTTTGTTGTACCATGTTTAGACATGACAATTCTGGATTCATCCCCTGGAGTGATAATGACAAGATATAAAAGCTGCATAGGTGCAGGCTTTGTCACAATTTAGAATAACTAATATTTAGACGTTAACATCAAATTAAATTTACAAGCATTTGTCAGCATTATTATGCAAATGTAGCTTTTTAATTGAAGCCTTCGTGATTTGATGGATACATTTATGGCTTTATTTCCATGGCTTAATGTTAATGAAACCTTTGCTAGCCGATATCCATCTCGCTTTCCAACAATCTGCTATCACAAGTTTTATTCTGATTTTTATTTTAGTCAAACGTTAACCACCAGGACGTTGGAGTATAATTTACAACAGAGGCTCTCAGCTTTTTTCATATAGGGACCAGCCGGTTATCTTTCAATAAAATAAATTAGAAAGCATGACCATTGAAAGTGCAGTTGTGCTGGGATGAGGTGACCTATGGACTGGTCATTCTCCAATGAGGACTTTTACACCATCAATCACCATCTGTATAAGATGTTAAAAACACCTCCGACCCCACATTTTCTGAAAAGCTTGAATATGTATCAATTATGTATATTTAAAAAGCAGACAGATTCCTAACTAATCTGTCTGGAACAATGATTAGTAGAATGTTTAAAGTGTTAGACTCTCCTCGTCCTTCTGTATAGGACCAGCTGTTTAGAAAGGTGGATTTAGAATTCCCCATATTCACTACTGTGCAATTTTATTGACACCTTTACTTAGATCTGTTTTCTGCTGATTGGCAAATTAGTAATGTTGGGGTCAATTCAAACATCTTCTAAAGTTCCTTGAAACTATCACCATCTTACAGTTAACTTGTAATTCTAAAATCAATGTGCTAGAAGAATATCATGTCTGCAAAAATCATAATTTGTAGCAACAGGAGACATAACAAGTGCATGTTCAGGCTTTGCAGCATTTCATATAAGTAAGAATTATAAATTGTAAACTTCATTTTCAATTTACATGTAATTTGCTATGTTCACATTAGACTCTCACATTTTAAATTAATGGTTCGAGACTCTGTTTTATATTAAGTCTCAAGGTCCATGGAAATGCTGTGCTTTATGGCTTCTAGTCACATTGAGCAGAATAACATTTCTTAGACATAAGAAAATAACACTGGACTTACAGGATCATTGTGCTCAATATGTACATGGTCTTTTATATAAATAAACTTGATAATGGACTAAATGTTTTTTAGAAAGCAAATATAAACAAAAATGTAAAGGTCTTCTTTATTGAACTTTTATATGCAATTATTCTCTACTGCTGGGTTCCATTTTCTTTTCCAAGCTAATTATGTCTGCTTCTTTCTTAAGATGGTGTGCTTGCAAACTAACACGATATGTATTTGTTTTTTTGAAAGCACTGGCAGTTTTAGCCACCCCATTCCCAGATAGAAAATGCCTGTGTATTAAAACATTTCTTCCACCCCTGGATGTTGATCAGCAGAAATAAAAATGGTAAATTCCACCGCAGCATAATTGCATATGTAATGTAATGAATTAGAGGCTGACAGTTTCTTACATTCTAAAAACATTTTGTTTATTTTAATGCGCAGTTCTTGAAAAATGTATTTTTTAAATGTATCACTAAAGTAGTCATTTAAAGGGATATGGAAGGTTTCTGGATTTCATTAGGTATATAATAAACCTTTTTATCTACCATATTTACACAAATCTAGTGCACCATCGAATCTAATATGCACCCCAAATTTGGAACCCATAAATACAAAAAAAGTTTTTGCTGGTGAATGTAATGCACACTGTGGGTGCCAGGCTTTGTGTGCCACTGTGCTGGGGTTCTCTGGGTGCCAGGCTGTGTGTGCCACTGTGCTGGGGCTCTCTGGGTGCCAGGCTTTGTGTGCCACTGTGCTAGTGCTCTCTGGGTGCCAGGCTCTGTGTGCCACTGTGCTGGGGCTCTCTGGGTGCCAGGCTTTGTGTGCCACTGTGCTAGTGCTCTCTGGGTGCCAGGCTCTGTGTGTCACTGTGCTCGGGCTCTCTGGGTGCCAGGCTGTGTGTGCCACTGTGCTGGGGCTCTCTGGGTGCCAGGCTGTGTGTGCCACTGTGCTGGAGATCTCTGGGTGCCAGGCTTTGTGTGCCACTGTGCTGGGGTTCTCTGGGTGCCAGGCTCTGTGTGCCACTGTGCTGGGGCTCCCTGGGTTCCTCTGTGCTGGGACGCCCTGGGTGCCAGGCTCTGTGTGCCACTCTGCTGGGGCTCTCTGGGTGCCAAGCTTTGTGTGCCACTGTGCTAGTGCTCTCTGGGTGCCAGGCTCTGTGTGTCACTGTGCTCGGGCTCGCTGGGTGCCAGGCTCTGTGTGCCACAGTGCTGGGGCTCTCTGGGTGCCAGGCTCTGTGTGCCACTGTGCAGGGGTTCTCAGTGTGCCAGGCTCTGTGTGCCACAGTGCTGGGGCTCTCTGGGTGCCAGGCTCTGTGTGCCACTGTGCAGGGGTTCTCAGTGTGCCAGGCTCTGTGTGCCACAGTGCTGGGGCTCTCTGAGTGCATGGCTCTGTGTGCCACTGTGCTGGGGCTCTCTGGGTGCCACTTCCTTCAGCAATCACCCACTCTACAGAGCCAGGAAGTGAGATATGGTGGTGTTGCGGTATGTCCCGTGCTTTCCTTTTTTGCCATCAAATCTAGTGCGCCATCGCATCTAATGCACACTTCTAATTTGGGACCCAACTTTCTATGAAAAAGGTGCGCATTAGAGTTGCGTAAATACGGTATTTACTTTTATGCGTATCTATTTACTTTTAGGTGCTTTATTTTATTAATAAGTGTTTAAAAGCTCTCTTTTTACTGCTGAAAACCAAACAAATAGCCCCTGTATGGGTCTGCCCACTGCAGCCATATGCAGACATCAGGCAATGTAGGGTTGGAGTGCAGTGCAGTGTCCCAGCCTATCAGGGACCACGTCCCAGCAGCATGTTGCAGAAAGTCGCTGAGAGATGGTCACCGATTGGTTAGTGTGAGGAGCTGCACAGCAAGTACAGCAGAGTCTGTGTTTGCATATGCTACAGTGAGCGGACCCATACAGGGACTATTTGTATGATTGTAGGTAGCATAAACAGAGCGTTTAATCATTTCTTAATAAAATAAAGCTTATAAAAGTAAATAAATAGAAACCTAATAAAATCCAGAAACCTTACATTTCCCTTTAACCTTAGTCAAATAGTTTTAGTAACTAAAAAATAATGTAAACAGTTGGCCAAAATGTTACATTTTTCCCGTTTTCAGTATCAAATTTCAAAACACAGAAAATGTTTTACACCCCACACAACTTTTTAAAATTGTAAACTAAAACACTACTGAGCCCACAAATCAATCATTTTCATTGAATATTCTAGTATGTTTTAGAAATGTAAATGATTTATACAACAAAAAGACCCCAAACTATTAAATTGTTCTCAGGCCCATAAATAAGTAAAGTTTGTCCATAGTAATAGCATATTAATAGAAAATGCATTGGAGCACCTATTTCAGTACACGTGGGTCTCCTGATATGCATTAACCTCTTGAGTACTGGGTTCTATGTTACCCTGGTTATTGTATAATGACACAAGCATTATAATTACAAATCATATTTTTAAATGGCACATTTGTGCCTATGGGACTGTTAAACATTAAATTATAATGCGCTTACATGCTTTTTATGGTTATTAAGTACTTTACTGATTTTTTACTTGCCACTACAGGTCGCAGAAAGGCGACTTAAACCCTTGGAGGGTGCTCTTCAGTGCATGTAAATAATTTTACTGATATTACAAGTTGCGAGAGCTCAGCAACTGAATAATGAAATTCTTTGCAAAAGTATCATATATTACGGATGACAGAAAATCAATGGGAAAGCAACTTGTAATTTTGGGGGGTCAACAGAATAGGTTAGTAAACTACTAAGAAACTTTATGAAATAGGGAATTGAATAGGGCCCTAAGTAAACATGTTTTCCAAGCTTTTTATTTGAGTGGTTTTCAGTTTACCATACTTATACCTAAACATGTACTGTAACTTTTTGCACACTTACTTTGTTTTAGTCAGGTGTTTAAGATATTAGAGAATACCATTAGGATTGTGAGGTTTTCATGTAAAAATATGACAAAGGTTAGATATAGTTAGAGTAATATACAAATATACAGTTAGAATAAGGCTTAAGCTTGAAAATAAACCATACTGTTTTAGTGGAATATAGAACATGAATACACTTCAAATATGTTAAAGCAATGTATAAGCTGTGTTTAGAGACACAAATACAGTAATAATTGTAATATTTATTTCATTAATTATATTACTATAACAGGATAATGGGAGTTTGACATTGGGTCACACATATGTTAACGCCTGACACTCATCCTGTGGGGCTCTTTAAACTTCAAAACGCAAATAATTCAGCTTGGACATGGAACAATAAAAATGTTAATTTAAATTAAGTAATGTGGCGGTGTAATGTTACATGTCATTTTTAATTTGTTCATACCATTTGGCGGGATAGAGGAAAACAAATTAAACTTGGCAGCTCTTTAGAGGATCTGGATACACGTTGTCCCTTGCGCTTTAGCACATTTGGTTCTGTAGTTTCAAAATTATGAAAGAGAAAGTTAAAGGTATGGGGAACAAATGCAGCGCTCTGTCTTAAGTAACTGAAGACTCCCGTCAGGTTTTGTAGAGTCACCAAAAGGTGAAATAAGTCCGTAAATAAAGATTACATTGATATTACTATAATAAACTATTAGTACTCACATCTACAGCAAGCAATACAGTATAACATGACGTAAAGAAACATTCTGTGTATTTTAAGGTATAACAACAAATATGTGTAAAATGTTGTAAACCGGAGATGGAACCATAGTAAATAATATTTACATGTCTGGCAATATCAATTCAAATAATAGCCATAACAAACCTATTCTGAACCATATGGTTTCATGTATACAAGTTGGGTTCAGCAGTGGTGATAACCAGACTCAAAAACTTACAAGGATTAAGTGTAGGGCCCAGTGCTTGTGCATTAATGTGCACACAGCTATCTAATAAACAATTCGAAATGTATTACCAAGATTAATAAAACCAGAACGCAGCCGCATATAACTCTGCAGATATTATATATAATCAAATACTGGGTCCACTCGTACCAAAAAATCATAAAACTACATGTATGACAGAAATAAAAAATAGGAGTGCCCAAATCAAACGGTCACTACCTTCATGTGACAAATGTATAATATATCCTTTATTGATCGTACCATATAATTGTTACTGTCTGGATTGATATTTCTTATGAGGTTGATTATTAATTAGCTACAACACTCAAATATATCTATGTATCTATAAAACCTTGTGTAGCACATGGTGTGTATTAGAACTAATTATAACAAGTCCAGAAACGTAGAAGGAAACCCCCAGTACACAGTCTGGCTGCTGTAATGTACACTTACTACCTGGGGAGATCAATGTGGGATTCCCCAGTAGACAGATTTACCATGTCTAGTAGGCCCTGGGGTGTATTCTGTAGCGCTGTTGAGTGGTGTTGGTTGGTAGATAGTAATCAGTAGGTATGTGAATCTGCGTTTTTATTTAGTATTGAAGCATTGAGAAATTCCACCCTACCATATTGGAACATTATATGAAAAATGATCACAACTCATACGAATGTCAGAACCTATGAAGAACCAGAGACCAGGAGTGAGCTGGGAAACACATGTTATACCTCATATGATTGAAGGTTTGAGTTGAATCTCTACTAGGAGTTGGTGCCCTCTTATCTCCCCTCCACCTCATATTTTTTCATTGGAATCTCCAGTGTTAAAATCTGTGTGCATTCCAGTATCTTATCATGGCTATAGAACTAACCTATTAAGGTTGGTTCGTTCTCTGATGAGCACCTCTGACTTTGTTGTTTTGCATTCCAGTATCTACACATGATCTAATGGATATGTACTATTAAAGCAGGCCATATTGATTTTATATAGGCTTTGGGCACCCGATCCACCAATACCTTTGGAAATAAGGGAGGCTATTTGCTTTGGTGCAGTTTACTCATTTGCAGAAAACAGAGGTTGAAACAGGAGCATTTACAAACTGGAACATCAAGGTAAACAGTAAGTTTGTATTCTCTTAAGTATCTACATATGCTTTGCCACCCTTACTATCCACAATTTAATATATCATAAGGGTTTTATCTATATTACCTATTGATCTTTATAGGCACCAGGCGTTTGTAACCAATAGCTTTCTAAAATGTTGATATTGTGTACAGTGACAGTGCAACTACACACAAGAGCAGCTTAGACGCAAGTCACAATTACCACTTCCTCCAAGACATGACATTCATTTATAATAATGAATTATATGCACTAAATGATATAATATGGGATTCCTCACCAGTTTATATTATAACTTTAGTTGTCACCCTGTGTCACAGCCTAAAATTAAAGCGGACACAGATATACAAGGCCAAACCAATATGCCGCACCCAAGGTGTAGTTAACAAGAAACTTGACAAGTTAGCACTTGGAGTGACTATTCTTACACATTCTACCCATCCGTGTGCATCTGATGAATCCTAGAGGTTAACAACCCTAAAGAAGCAGTCTTTCAATCAGCAGAGAGACTAGGAGCACAGAGAGCCAAATCAGGACGGGGTACTCGACAGCACACAAGGCAATCTGGAGAATACTCAAGTAGGTATAATAATCAGCATATAACCTTCTCTTGCAGCTCCTGCATTTTTCCTTTTTAAAAAATGCCAATAACTTATATTTAAAGAACACACCTGACAACCTTATTATCCAAAAGAGCTTAGGTGTTGAGATATCAAGGACGAAGCAAACTTTCCGAGGGAGCCTGTTCAATTTAATTTTAACCTATTTTTTGCTGTGTATTGCAGACTTTGAAAAACAGTTACTGGACTGTACATAATGCTGAAATATACAATAACAGGCGATGAGATTGAGAGCAAGCTGTCATACATAAAGGCTCACTGTGGTCAGATTATTTCCATATGTGCTTTTGAATAACTATAATGAGCAAAGTGTTTTTAGAAAGAAGAAAAAAATAGTAAATAAAAATAAATACAGCTTTGATTTATTTCACTTGTATATGCAATTATCCTTTACTGGGCTGGATTCTGTAACTACTGTCTCACCAGAGTATGGCGTTGTACACAAATGAGTTTTGCATTAATCCTAATGAAAGTACTGCCAATTGGAGCTTCCACGTTCTCATTATGCAGATTAAAGGTATGTTTAAATGTCATGGTTTATTAATGCATCTAAAAGAAAAGAATCAGTGTATGATTTATTTATTTTTTGCATGAAAATATACCAAAATAAACATGATTAAAGTTACGCTAAAGTTTGCTAACCCTCTTGAGTTTACGAGCTGTTAATTTTGAGAGTTAACACCCCTGAAAATCCCTGCTAATATTAGCATGACGTTCATAATTCATTTTGGCCAATCAGAGGCAGGTACAACAGTCTCTGCTGCAAAGCATCTTGGGATTTGTAGGCTTAGTTCCTAAAAACACCCCTCTCGTTCCTTGAATGATGCAACAATCAGCGCTGATGTAGCTTTCTGTATTATTTCTGTTGCTGGATTAAAGTTATTAGTATATGGTTAAAACATGTACTTGAATGCAGTGTTTCTATTGGTTAGTATGAGGTGCCTATGAAGGCAGCACTGGGGGAGTGGAAACCATTTAAAAATAAAAATAAATAACTTTGGATGTGTATAAAATGACTCAATGTAATGTGTGTTTCTCATATAAGCAGCTTGTGTTAGATTAGAAAAAAATAAAAACATGGAAACTTACGTTCCTCTCTGCATTCAAAGTCTCTTCCCACTGTAGGAAGTAGATCACTGGAAACTAAAATAGTGTATTCCACAGTAGCACAACTGCATATAGAAGTAATACATTGGAGGCTGTATTGTATGAAACACTAGTGATTGCTATAATATCCATCATACTTTAATCTCTCTGAGAACAAAATATTCAAGTTGTAAACTACCCATACTTGTATTACTATGTCTAATCCTAATAAAACAGTTTGATAAAGAAAAACTGAACAGAGTGGTCCTTTAATACGAAAAGACTGAATATTTCCCTAAATTAATATTACACCTTAAATTAATAGCATAAAATATCAATGAACAGAAAAGATGTTCTAATGTTATAGTTGTACTTGTTCCAATATAAGCGGCAGTTCTTTCAGTGTATTTCTCAGTTGCATGAGCGCATGATGATACGGCACTAGCAGGAATGCGGTGACCTATTCCAGGTGGGTGAGCATCCCCTCCATCACAAGCTAAGTGTTGAAGTAACCTTGCAAAACTAAAGACAAAGAGTAATGAAGACTCCAGAGGATAATCCAACTAGCTGCATTCAGGGTTTAACAACAGGATTTGTGTTCCTGAAAATATGCAGCAAAGCTGTCACATGCAGCCAAGTAACTGAAATAGTGCTAATAATTCCCGAAATTATTTCGTATGATGGAATTACAATTCTGTTTCTATTATCCAAATATACCATGCTTCAGATGCAAAAATATTATCAAGTTTTAACATAGGCAGCAGCTGCATTTAAAAGATTACTAGATTCTAAAATTGAACACAACACATATTGACGGATTACACTCTCCTACAAGGATACATCGGAAATATTAGCGGTTATGCTCTTTGCATTTTGTAAACGAAAATGCCCTTAGAAAAATGATATAATGAGAAGGACTCCGTGCCTCTGACACATGCCCATGTTTTGACATTGTCTTTCTGTTGCCTTACTTATCCTATAATTGCTTCTGGTATTATTTGTGAAACAGTGCCATCTTTTGGTTGGGACTTCAACATGGTGAATATAGCAATTTCTTGTTGTTGTTTTTTTTTTAAACAATTTTTTTATATAAAACACATATAGAGACACACATTTGTCATTAACCAACAAACTGACAAAGATAGAAATCTGTCTAATTTTATATCATTCAATTATTCAACTATTATATACATATTTTTGACCTACACAACCATTTGAAACATGACAATATAAAATCACCAATAATCAATTTACCTGCAAAACATTAAATTATCCCACACTTCATGCTAATGTGTATTAATTATTTTGTATAAAACACTATAAGAAAAATCTTTAAGTGGTAGACGACAATGTTTTTGTTTTTAATCAACATAATTCTTCCAATTTGTTAAAAATATAAATATAATCTGGAATTTGTATTTGTTTTCTATTTCATATCTCAGAGGGGAGTAAAATACTGGAAAAAAACGGTGTCATTTCTCAAGTTCAAATGAAAGATAGACATCTGTCTCATTTTACATAATTCAATTATTCAACTAATATTAACATATTCTACACAACCATTGGAAATATGACAATATAAATCACCAAAAATCAAGATAAAAACTATAGAATTCAAATCATGTGCATATATATATATATATATATATATATATATATATATATACACACACACATCAATAAAATAGTTTTAAAGGGCCACTCTGTTAGTGAAAAAATAATGTTTATTCTGTTTATTTAGTAACTGATTGGCAATAAAAGTAGTTTCTGAGAAAAATAAATTCAGTTTGGCTTCTTTAAATTTACATATGAACTTATTATTATTATTACCACCCTTTCTTTGTAACGCGCCAATAAATTCCATAGAGCCATATATGGGTTAAGTACAAGGCAAAAGCACATTACAAACTAATGCGGTTCCTTGGCTTTGAGCTTAAAATCTAGTATACGTAGAGATTTCCCTTAAGCACCTTGCAAGATTCGCATTGTAATTCAGATATACTTCTCAGGACACAGATAAAGGGTGGTCCCCCTGGGCGGATCCTCTCTACCAAATGGATACCTGAGAGGAGTGAAAAGAGATGCAAAGTCCAGCAAATTAAACTTCAAATCTAAGTTTTAAAAGCAACACTGATATTATTGCTAACCAGTTACTAGATAAGCAAATAAAACCATATGAGCATTAGAGTGGCCCCGACCAACAACATGGAGAAACTGGAAACCTTTAATGGGATATATAACTAAGATCTATGCAAGACTTAAATTAAAGAATATATACTACTTAACAATGGCGATAAGGAAAATGAAATAAGTTAGTAAAATCTTCCTAGTTTCTAAATTATGTTTTCATCCCACATAAAACCCATATGGATCTGGACTTATTAACCTTTGTATAACAATACGTTTTGTCTCATAAAAGGTCTGTGAAGGATCACAATGTCCAAATGAAGTACACTACACAAGGGCCCTGTTACTGTGTTTCAGTGACCAGGGGTGATGATAATGTCTCAGGTTTAAAATTTTAGTTGGAAACTGGATATTATCAAAAATTAGATACTACTTCATGGGCAAACCCCTGTTGGGTCACTACCTTGTCCTGGTAAAGGGGCTTGTGTACTTCAATGAAGGTGTGAGCTATGCCATGTAGAGTCACCTAAGATGGCCAGGTCATAGCAGAGAGGTTAGACAAATGGCAGTCCATTGGAGAAGGAACTGGCCAAGTAACTGCCAAGATAACCATATAGATAAGCACGACCACAGGAAATCAATAGATGTGCCTGGCGTGTTAAGGTCCATAGGGTCACAGAGAGTCGGACACGACTGAATGACTGAATAAAAGTGTGGGGGGGGGCAAGTTATTATGTACGTCTTGCACAAATGATAGTAATATATCCCATTAACACACAGTAATACAATATCACAATGCAGGTACTAGCAGAGAAAAACTGTTGAAGTAAGAAATTACACTGAGTAGGTATGCCAAGAAAATCCCAATATAAACCAAAAAACAATATGCAACATCCTCAATGATCTACAAGCAAAAACCACAAATAACGCTTGAATGTAGCAAACTTGGTGGAAAAGTATATTGTTGTAGAATTGCACAGAAATACACCAAATCTTAACATATCTTGTGGCAGCATGACCGGCATTGCATGAAACGGATACACATTTTGAGAAAGCATCAAGTCGCACCATACATTGCTTTACAGTTGTAAACAATAAAAATGTACTGGAAACTTTCACTTACACTAGAGACACCACGTCCCCACGCTGAACTTCATAATTCCTAATGCTCCATCGGTTTAAAAGCACCACGTCAGATACATTTCTTCCTCCTGGATTTAAGGAAGGCTAAAAATGAAAAAAGACAGCTTTATGTTAAAGACAAAAACATTTCCCCGATGTCGTTTCGCCTTCTTCTAATGTACTGTATACATAAAATATAGAAGAACGAGAGAATGTCGCCAAAATGAAGTATCATAGAGCGCGAACAAGGAAAAAGTACATTGGTTTCAATAGAAAGTTTCCCTCAGGGACGATAAAACATAACAGGATGAATGCAATTATTTAGCTACTGTTGACCCAAAACAAATCAACTAGAAACAGAAAATAAGAACTTTTTTGTTCCTTTTTACTGTAGATATATCGTTGGCAGAAGCCACATAATACTGTGTGGTCATTTAGAATAAAATGTTTTTCTTGTTATAGGAAAACTGACAATTAAACACATTTCCCATTTAATAAATGTTTCTTTTATTTCATATATATTTGTTTTTCCTGAATATAGATGATCATTTACCATGTATCCACCAACTTGGAATCGGAAACAGATAACCATAGACTTAAATGGAAAAAGGAAAATAAGATTCACTTGCATTGAGCTAGATAGCTGCACCTGTATGTTGCCTGCAAGTGCAATTGCACTGCAGCACTTACAGAGGAATGTGAATATACATTTTAATACATTTGGGATTCTGCACATATTTTGTTATTTTTACTTCTTTGTGGTTCTTTAACTTAAAATAGTTTGGAGCAGACTTTATTTTAAATATCAGTATAGTTTGTGACCAGGTCATGCATTAAATAATTACAAATACATTTTGTAATTGAAGATAATAATGGTAAAAACAATAAATAATATAGCACTTTTCTTCTAGTTGGACTTAAAAGCACTGTACAATATTTTGTGTTTCAAAAGCTTGGGCGCACAAATAAGTATTATGCTTCTTTTTTAGAAAATTTACAATGATGGGGATTCTCAAACTGTTATGTGTAAAGACTTTCACAGAACTGGAGCTGCGTAACTAAAAGCTCTAGCACCAAATTATGCCAAGCATACTCTTGGAACATTTAACTGTAATGTACTTGCTGATCAAAGAGCATGGGTATGGGTTCGGAACTAGCAGCCACATTAAATTCCAAGCCCGTAGCAGCAGCTATGGGCTTGAACTTCGGCTGCGTTACAGAGCTATTAAATTCCACCATGCCGCAAGTTACGGGCCGGAGACGCAAGCCTGTGAACCATTCTTGTGCCGTTGGATGTGCGGCCATGAACATGGTCAATTAGTCAAACCCATAGTTATGGGTTTAGACAGAGCAAATGGTAAAAGAGATCATCATCATTACATCACTGAACAATGGAGGTCAGATTTTTAAGCCTTAAGGGTTTCAATTACGGGTTACGATCGGACCCACATTCCAGAAATAATGCAATATGCATAAATAAGGTCCATGCGAGTTCCATTATATGTATTAGCACATTGATTGCCAGGATCGATATAACATGGAAATTAAACAGAAATAAAAGTATTTTATATAGCAGATTTGCAAGCTTGCGAATGTTGTGCTATCAATTCTAATACCTAACATCACTTTCCATTTCATTATTAGTACAGTAGTGTGTGTATATGTGCATTTACAGTGCATGTCTTCTCTACTACCTGCTGTCTTCTTGGTTCCATTTGCGGGTTACGGGGTTGGATTTGTTGCAATTTAATAGTGAAATTGGGAACGTAGCAGTTACAGGCTTGATAGAACAAATGATTTGCGGAAGCACAGTTCAAATTTCCACGTCCCGTAGCCTTTTTTCGCCCTTCAGCCGCAAGTCGTTGGCGGCTTGCTTTACGGGCTGATTTAATAGCCGCAAGCTACTTATAACACGTTGAGTTAATTTATTGGGATGTAAGAATGCTATCTGTCAGGTAGCTGGGGACCTGATCATTTAGCAGGCGAACTTTGAAATAAATTTGCCATTTGACAGGTAATCAATGCAAAGAATGAAGAATGAGTGTTATGTTGTAGCATTCTGAACCATCTGTAGGTGGTGTAACTGCATACCTGGAATTCCTAGGAATAGTGCATTGCAGTAGTCAAGCCAGAAATATACTTAATTATTATTATCGTTTATTTGTAACATGGCAACATATTCCGTAGCGCTATACATGGATTGAGATCAAGGCCAAAAAAGAATAGTATTAACACATTGCAAAGGATGGAGGGCTTGGTCTTTGAGCTTAGAATCCAGTGTCTAAAGTGCTTTCCCCAAAGCTCCTTGCAAGATCGAAAACTCACAAACATACAATCTAATATTCCACCTACTTTAAAATGCATATAAGAAATCTATTTTTCCTACAGTCCAACAAAATTATATTTCAACAAAGATTACCATTTTAAATCTTATATATAAAACATCTTAAAATAATTAAAAAGGACATAATGGCTCACTCTCCCCGTAGTCTGGCGAAGCATTGCTACAAAGCTCATTTAGCTTTGTCCACCTTGGGACAAGGCAGCCACACGTGCATGTTTTCATGGTCAAGAATAATGACAGCAGGGGTACTTGCACATTCACAATAGGCAAGGCACAGCCCATTGTGAAGTCATCAGTGATGTCAGTGTATGCGCCAGCACATCCAATAGCAACTCTGCATTGAAAACATTACAAAACCACATTAGTCAACAAGATCTTCTAAAACACTGAATGACTTTTTACATAACTAATTTTTGGGGATTTTCTTAAAAGTGTTATACTAGGACTGTCCAACTGTAGCAGTTGAGGACAGGTACTAGGCCAGCTTTTAAGAACAGTTATACGATCGTTCAATACATTGTATTTACTCTATTATACTCAATAATAACAATATTTAAAACCTAATTTGGACAACCGTATGGTATACAAACTGAATCTTCCTAAATTGTCATCAAAGAAGCAAACAGATTAGAGGGTAGAATTTAAACATAAAAAAATATACTATGGGAGAGTGGCGAGTCAAAGTGAGGTTATGCCAGTGATTGTGGGAGAAAACAGACTGTATGCTGGAGGTCACATAGGAGCATGCAGTGGTCATATCATTCCTTAGCCACTAGCTGTCCAATGAAATAGGACCTGGTATAGTGGGACAGCCGATGATAAACTATAAGTAATATGAATACGTTTGGTAGAAGCAATCATCAATGATTTTAGTAATGCCATGGAAAATAGGGTAATAGTGGTACATGCAATATAATCTTTAGCATCTTGGTTATGTCATGTATGAGAAAAGAAGTTGCAAGGACACGCTAGAGGTGGAGCAAGGGATTTAAAGCAAAAGAATAACTGTAGGCGTCACCAGCACAGATGTGTTTCTGATATCTGAAGGATACCTCCAGGCAGTCAAGGTAAGGGGGGTTTTAAATAAATGAAGGCATGAAGCCCAAAACTGAACCCTGCTGTATTCCCAGCATAGTATTGGATGGGAACATGCATCAAACGCTAAAAAGGACTGATAAAGGAGCAGTTAGAAATATAAGATTGGAACTTCACAAAGGCATGTCATTGAGGGAGTTGTAGGTGAAACATTCCAAAATATAGGAGACCACAGAGAGACAGGGCAATAGTAAGAGAATAAGGATAGATGGTGGAGGGCTTCTATCGCTCTTTTGCCCACCATATATTAAATGATTGTTGTTGTGAACTACCTACTCATAAGTTCCACAACACAAGCTGGGATCCCGCCCCACGCTGATGACAGGCAGTAACCTTGAAACAGCTATACGTGGGTAGGATTCCCAGCTTGGCTTTGCATAAAATCTGTGTAATGCAGCGGGCATAAGCTTAAAGGAAGCCATGTTTAAAATGGTTTATGGATTGAAGAGTGAGGCATTTGTGGGCACATTTGCATGTCCCTGCCCAGCTTCCCAGAATGCAGTGTAATGACTGTATGTCTGGGAATTCTGAGCAGGAAACATAAATAAATAGTTACGTTTGCAGCCCAGGATAGGCTGGAAAGATGCTGGAAATTGGGAAATTAAGGTACCACACAAATGTAAAGGTATATAGAAGTTAGTGGGAAATGTCTGATGTGCAATCATTTTAATGAGGAATTTCGTAAAGTTTGCATTTAGAGTAAATGTACAATTGAAAATGTGAATAACACCCCGAAGGTGCCTATGTAGCAACACATCCAACCTCACCCTATACAATTGGAGCTGTGCATCCTAGTACAGGGTTTAACCTGATAATAGGCTCCACTGCGAAAGTGTAATGCTTATTGGCATCATAGCCAATCTGCTTTCAGGAGAAGGAGCGGTGACGCAAGGGCTGCATCTGCTGAGGATTTGTGCTTTGGCTTCTGTGTGTGGCTCTTCCAGGGAAAGGGAAAAAAACAAAAAGAGAGGAGAGATGCGTACAATTGTGTTACGATTTATATATTGGACAATGGCTCCTAAAATGTTACTGAGCTCAAACATTTTCTATCAAGTAACCATAACCTATCTTTACCCATGTTCTCCCTTCTTGGTTACGATACTTTTTTACAACATGCAATGAACATATAAAATTGCACCTAATCCTTACACTTCCTGAGGGATATAAAACCCAGACGTACGTTTGCCTTGATTAGGCCTCGTCACTGAAGTGTCGCTAAACTACCTTATTGTGCACTTGTTCTTTGATTGAGCACCTCTACTTTTGTTGTTGCATATGCAATGACCCTTAGGGCATAGTTTCCCTAAGGGAGATGTACAGCTGGGGTTTGTTGTTTCTCCTGTTCCGGGTAGAATTACTTGGTGTTTCAGGGCTGGATCACTCTAGTGAGTGGGACCAGACTGATATACAATACTGTAAAGGGCACACGTGAATTATATAGAGGCTTCTTTCAGGATGGACAATCATGTCCATAGAACGGCACTCCCACTTCAGAGCGCACGCAAAATGCGCGCCGACACCAGCTCGTAGTTCTAAAGTCGCTGACACATGGGCGCCGACGAAAGGGCGCAAGTGGTATGGCCTAACACCATGAACCCTTCTAACCCTAACCCTTGGACCCCGCAGCCTAACCCTAACCCTTAAATCCCCTAGCCTAACCCTAAAACCTGTCAACCTAGCACCCCTAAGCCCACCTTACCTCAACTCCTGCACTTTTGTCTGTGTGTGCATTTGTTGGCGTGCATTTGTCAGGCGCTCTAAAGTCGTGCTACCCCATAGAAATAATCGATTAAGGTTAGTTCTTCTCTGATTGAGCGCCTCTATTTTGTTGTTGCAAATGTTAATTTATAGTAACAAGAATGTAAATGTAACATTGTTTAAAGCAATATCTATACTTGGTAACACATTTAAATTTATGACATTTTAAATCTAAAACTCTTGACAATGTCCTCTCACCTCTAATGGTGAACAATTTACATGCATGAAATTTTATATATAATGTTCTCTTGACTGTAATATCGATCATTCACCTGTGGCTGTGACCTGATAGACTGTTTAGATTATTACATTGCCAAATTTCAAAGATATAGATCAGACCTGATCCAATCAGCAAGTGGCTTGATGAGTTCTGATTGTTGGGAAGTATAAGAGGGGGAAGTGGCTACTATACATCTGGCAGGTGTTCCTGTATGTCTACTTACCCCATCCAATGGTTAGATCTTTCACATAGCGTCTGAGCTTTCCAGGGGGTTGAAAAGTGGCAAAAAAATAAAAAAAAATCAAAACACAAACCCCCTCCTAAAACTTGATATTACAAACAAATAGGTCAAAGTTAGAAGCTCATGTAAAAAATGGTTTATAATGGAGAGTTTCGGTAGAACCTTAACTATTAGAGTACAACTGCATTCTAATAATATACGAGGAGCATCTGGCACTTCAAGAAACACAGTTGAAGTCTCTTAAAAAATTGCCCCTTTTGCAGTTTTCAGAGTTTTTTTCTACTACGTGAATTTTAGGCTGACTGGCTGGGGTGTTCAGAACGACTGCCATTACTCTTTAAAGTTTTTAATGCAATCAGAGTAGTTAAAGTTACCGTAGTATGATTAAGGACTTTCAGTACAATGGTTTGACCATGAAACTCTTTTGACCTAGCTGCATTAAAAAAAAAAAAACACACATCACGTGCTGCTCAAAATACTTTCTATCAAGTTGAAAGTAATTTCCTTAAGCAGTAGAAAATATTTCTTGTTGAACATACTTGCAAATATATATATACTATACGATTATAACAACAGATGGTTCTTTTTCACATCATTGTAATATGCAAGCAATTGCTCCTTTATTAATAACACCTCATTATATGAAGACACAATAAGTCACATATCCCAAGGGGAGGCATATGCATTTGGGGACTTGCACACAAAAGCCAATTTGGAAAAAATAAAAGCAAACAGATTTCAATACAGTCTGCTAAATGATTTTCGCTCTCTTTTTCTTTGCTCCCTGCAGATTTATGGATATTATGAGCTTGTACAAAAGTATACACTGGAGAATACTCTTGGCAGTGCCAGCATAATCAAGTGGGCACAAACCATTGCAGAGTCCATGAGTGTAAAGCAGCACATGTTCTATATTTTAATTTCTTCGGCAAGTTTTTTGGACAGTGCTGAAGTTATAATCTCTAATTACTACTAAAGTGCTAGCACTCAGTGCGGTTATATATTCAGAAATGTCCTATTCTTTTTGACAGAACTTTTAATTTCAAACCCAGCAAGAGGCTAGATAATGAGAGCACAACACTGCTGGCAGTCTCAGAGGTTTATTAGAAATCAAACTTTAAGGGATCACACAGCGCCAGCTTGAAGTTAAGACTATAGAGTGCCCTATGGTAGTTTGCTACATATCAATAAAAGGCAGCATGCTGACCGTACGCCTCTCCGCTTCCCACCCACCATCTTTCAAGTGTTTAACATAAATCACTCCAATATATAAGAGAGGGTTTTGAATAATCTGCTGGGTTTGCTTCTTCCAGCTAGAAAAAAAAAAAAAATCTTTTCCAAGTAAGGATTATCAGAACTTCTCTACCAATTAACCTCTTTGGTTTCCATCCTCCCAGCTCATCTAATTTAAACAATTTACTTTCATACTGTTTCTCAGGGCATTGTTGATTTGTTTATCTTAACTTGCTTCATTTTATTTTGCAGCAAGATTATTTTGACTTCAATTTCCTATTTAAATACCTATGCTAAAAAAGTTTTGAAATACTTACAGTCACATTAAATTCCAAGCCCGCAGCGGCCCTGGTACAGCCGCAAAGCCTGCGGCGGAGTTACAGAGCTATTAAATTAGCCAAGCCCGCAACAGATGTGGCCGGTATCCAAATCTGTAAACCATGCTTCGGCACGTAGGATTTGCGGCTGTGAACATGATCAATTAGTCAAACCCGTAGTTACGGATTTAGACGGAGCCAATGGCAAATGAGATCGTCATCATTACGTCACTGAAAAATAAAGGTTATATTTCAATCCCTTATGGGTTTGAAGTACGAGTTTCGATCGGACCCACATTCCAGAAATAATTCAATATTAATAAATCAATAAAAATTATATTATAGCCCATGCGAGTTCTATTATATGTATTAACACATTGAATGCTGGGAACAATATAACAGGGAAATTAAACATAAAATAAACTATTTTATATTGCACATTTGCGAGCTTGAGAATGTTGTGCTATTAATTTTAATACCACATTACTTTCCCTTTGCAATTGTAACATTTACAGGCTTGACCGATCAAAGGCTTAGCGGAGAGGGAGGCCGGATTTTGATGGCCAATAGGGATTTTCCGCCTGTAACCCTCAGATCATTTGTGGGTATCTGAAAGATGCCAATTTAATAGCCGTAAATCTTGCGGCCTCCTACTCCTTCTTTACAGGCTTCAAATTTTACAGTTGGAGGTATTTAATAGGGCTGTTTGATTGGTATTGTAACCCATATGCCTTTAAAGTGTTCCCATTATTCGGGGTATTTACGTACTGTGATATTGATCAAAATTTAAAGCATGTTTTGGATCTTTCCTGTTCGCTGGCCACAAGCAGTGTCGGCAATTGACCACTAGGTGGCGCGGCCAAATGGCAGTGAATTTATTGGCCATGTAAAGCTTAGTACCCTAACCACAAACTCTAAGAAATTCACTGAAAAAACAGCCGCTCCACATTGAAAAAGCTCACCATTGCGTACGGCCAGCCAACACGAAAGGTCCCATGTTTTTAGTTGGCCAACCTAAAAAATACTCTTAGAGATTTTATAAACATGTAGAGAATGTGACCATCCAATCAGAAGGAGCCGCTACATCTCAACTGTAGCCATGCAAAGTGAAGGTAGAAAAAGTTGGCAAGCTGTTAATGAAATGCAGACAAGGAAATCTTAAATTATTTAAATGTATATATACTTTGTTTAAATCAACAGCCTTACCACGTACCCTCTACTAATAAGCATCGATATTGGGAAGGGCTGAAAATTTAATTTGGTTATCTTAATAGTTGACAGCTAATTCAAATATTGTCTGACAAGTTTCCTTCCACTCTAAAAAATACACCACACTACCCATGGTGTGCATGGGTATCCAGCAGATTATTATTTCTTTGCACTTCCTTTCTTTGATCTGAAGTTGAAGTTTGTGTATATTATCCTAATTTGAAAAAAACTGAAAGTATCCTAAAAACTTAATTTAGCTACTATATTTCTTTTTTTTTTATACATAAACAATTTTTATGCTGAAAATCATCAGGGCAACTAAAGGAATTTAAGTGGCAACTAAACTCCCTGTAACGGCTCTTCACTGAGTGAAAGAGCATGTGTGCATTAGTCTAAATTAATTATTATTACATCTAAATAATGATAATAATACTAAACTTTTTTTTACATCTCAGCCCATCAGTATTTTCTTTTCAATGAAATGAGTATGTGTGCAGCTCAGCATATTGCTGCACTGCCAAGTAAAGTATTAGGCTCTGTATGGGATGGTTGTGATTGACACCACAGCTTTCCCCAGGAAGCACATGTACTATAGAGCAGTGATATCCCTGCTAGAACCAGAGAACATGCTACTTGCTCTCTCGGGGCTCCAGTAAGTAAAGATATGAATGACGTTCACTCGTAAGACACTTCCAAGCTATCAGATCACACTCTGAAATCTAACCTTTAAGAAATGCCATCCGAGATCTCAAATATCTCAAGGAATTCCCTTTCAATAACTGCTGTGAACTAGTGGCATCAACTGGGATTCTCCCCAAAATACAAAACTACATCTACATAGGGACCCTGTGGTAGAGGAGTTAATTTTATTTGCCATGGTGTCCTTAAGGACCCCCATGGTAAAGGAGTTAAAATTAGCTACCATGGGTTGTTCAGAAGTCCTCCCATGGTTATACTTTAGATTACCATGTAGGTAACCATAGGGAACCCCATGATAACAGATTCAAGTTAGGGGCATCCATAAGGGCCCCCATGGTTATGGTTAGAGATCTCATAGTGGTACACAGGGATATTGAGAGGGGGATACTCTAAATAACTCATCTTCCTTTTATCAAATACATTTTTGTTTATGGTCTTGGTCACAACCTACTTCTTCAAACGGGGCTTGATAAGAACTTAGTTCAAACCTACCCCAGCAGGACTGTGTGGTTCATATCACCTCTGTAAGTTATTATGGTACCCCATAGCTCTCTTGTCCCAGAGAAACCCATATTCACACAAAACATAAGCAACCAAAAATGGATAACCATAGTAATAAAGAGGGTAACTATGGCCAGCCCAGGCCACAGTCCCCAACAGTCCAGTCAGACCCTGGGCATGACAGTCTTGCTAGCTGCTTGATAATACATTTGATGTGGGCTACGTACAGTGGATATAAAAAGTCTACACACCCCTGTTAAAATGTCAGTTTTCTGTGCTGTAAAAAAATGACAAAGATAAATCATTTCAGAACTTTTTCCACCTTTAATGTGACCTATAAACTGTACAATTCAATTGAAAAACAAACTGAAATCTTTTAGGTAGAGGGAAGAAAAAATATAAAAATAAAATAATATGGTTGCATAAGTATGCACACCCTTAAACTAATACTTTGTTAAAGCATCTTTTGATTTTATTACAGCACTCAGTCTTTTTGGGTATGAGTCTATCAGCATGGCACATTTTGACTTGGCAAGATTTGCCCACTCTTCTTTGCAAAAATACTCCAAATCTGTCAGATTGCGAGGGCATCTCCTGTGCACAGCTCTCTTCAGATCACCCCACAGATTTTCAATCGGATTCAGGTCTGGGCTCTGGCTGGGCCATTCCAAAACGTTAATCTTCTTCTGGTGAAGCCATTCCTTTGTTGATTTGGATGTATGCTTTCGGTCGTTGTCATGCTGAAAGATGAAGTTCCTCTTCATGTTCAGCTTTCTAGCAAAAGCCTGAAGGTTTTGTGCCAATATTGACTGGTAATGGAACGGTTCATAATTCCCTCTATCTTAACTAAGGCCCCAGTTCCAGCTGAAGAAAAACAGCCCCAAAGCATGATGCTTTCACCACCATGCTTCACTGTGGGTATGGTGTTCTTTTGGTGATGTGCAGTGTTGTTTTTGTGCCAAACATATCTTTTGGAATTATGGCCAAAAAGTTCAACCTTGGTTTTATCAGACCATAACACCTTTTGCCACATGCTTTTGGGAGACTTCAGATGTGTTTTTGCAAAATGTAGCCTGGCTTGGATGTTTTTCTTTGTAAGAAAAGGCTTTCGTCTTGCCACTCTACCCCATAGCCCAGACATATGAAGAATACAGGAGATTGTTGTCACATGTACCACACAGCCAGTACTTGCCAGATATTCCTGCAGCTCCTTTAATGTTGCTGTAGGCCTCTTGGTAGCCTCCCAGACCAGTTTTCTTCTCGTCTTTTCATCAATTTTTGAGGGAGCTCCAGTTCTTGGTAATGTCACTGTTGTGCCATATTTTCTCCTCTTGATGATGACTGTCTTCACTGTGTTCCATGGTATATCTAATGCCTTGGAAATTCTTTTGTACCCTTCTCCTGACTGATACCTTTTAACAATGAGATCCCTCTGATGCTTTGGAAGCTCTCTGTGGACCATGGCTTTTGCTGTGGGATGCGACTAAGAAAATTTCAGGAAAGACCAACTAAAGCAGCTGAACTTTATTTGGGGTTAATCAGAGGCACTTTAAATGACAGCAGGTGTATGCTGAATCCTATTTAACAAGATTTGGAATGTGATTGCTTAATTCTGAACACAGCTACATCCCCAGTTATAAGAGGGTGTGCAGACTTATGCGACCACATTATTTTTCTTTTTTCTTTTCTTCCCTCCACCTAAAAGATTTCAGTTTGTTTTTCAATTGAGTTGTACAGTTTATAGGTCACATTAAAGGTGGAAAAAGTTCTGAAATGATTTATCTTTGTCTCATTTTTTTACAGCACAGAAACCTGACATTTTAACAGGGGTGTGTAGACTTTTTATATCCACTGTATATAGTGTAGAAATGTGTTCATAGATATTCACAGATACTTTTTTAAACAAGCTAAAAATGGCAATTTATCTGTTTGAGTGAAAATAACAAATTAGAGAACTACATCTGTGTGGAATTAAAAATGTGTGTGAAATGTTATTTATCTATTGTTTTGCTAATAAAATCCATTGGGCTTCGCCTAGCAATTAAAGTACTTAAGGCCTTGAACTACACACAGACAAAGAAGAATTAGGAGTCCCAGAGGTTGCTAAAAAGACACAGCTACTGTTTACCACGTTTTGCCATGTGAATTCCAAATCTCTTAAGTCACTCATTAGTAACAGTCATTTATGAAGCACATTAAATTAAAAGACTCAAAGACACAATGCTCTATAGATTAAGTCAATCCCAGGTAGATGTACAAAATACTAATAAGATGAATAACCTGAAAATTCACACATTATATTAATAAACATCAGGACTGACAATCAAAGACACAGAATAGAAAAAAAAAAAGAAATACATTTGCGATGTAAATGAGTAACGCATACCACAAAAAATAACTGTAGAGCTGTGTATTATATTAACAACTTTAGGTGGGTGTCCTGATATTGTACATGCATCCAATGTCAGTGACATCATCACTGCATCATCTCACATCAGTAGGGCAGTGATATCACCTTTATTATATCAAATAAAAACGAAATATAAGAGACTGCACAACATTCAATAGCTGTTTCTAGTTTTTCATCAAACTTGCTTTAAAAGGGGTTTTAAGTCAGAGGTAGTGAAAAGCTTTTAAAAATACAAGCCGAGTAAACCACTTTTAATATGATTAACTGTAATAGCTCCACATTTTTGTTTATTTATATCCGCTCTCATGAGAAAGAGAGAGTTTCAATCACTGTGGCTCAATGATATGGCACCAGAAGATAAACCCCTCAGTTCAGAAGGTGCCTACCACATTACTGCGGAAGAGCAGAGGACAAGTACAAGTAACACCATGTCTAATGAAGTGGTTGGGCCAGAGCCGAAAGGACACCCAGATGCAGATGTGGTCTCTGGTCGTAGAATACACTCTCTTCCAACAGCCTCCGAGACGACTCTACACTTGGACATCACCAGATGGACAACATAGAAATCAGATTGACTATATACTTTGCAGCCAAAGATGGAGAAGCTCTATGCAGTCAGCAAAAACAAGACCTGGAGCTGACTGTGGCTCAAACAATGAGCTTCTTATTGCAAAGTTGAAAATTAAACTGAAGAAAAGAGGGGAACACATCAGACCAAGTAAATACGAAATAAATAATATCCCTTGTGAATATGCAGTTGAAGTAAAGAATAGATTTAAGGAACTAGACATGGAAGATAGAACGCCTGAAGAACTTTGGACCGAAGTTTGCAACATAATCCAGGAAACAGCAACAAAGAATATCCCCAAAAGAAAGAAAAGTTTGAAGTCAAACTGCCTGTCTGATGAGGCTTTGAAAGTAGCCCAGGAAAGAAGGAAAGCCAAAAGTAGTGGAGATAAGAAAATATTTGTACAACTGAATGCAGAATTCCAGAGGATAGCAGGAAGAGACAAGGAGAAATTCTACAGTGAGCGATGTAAAGAGTTTGAAGGAGATAACCGAATGGGTAAATCAAGAGATCTCTTGAAGAAAGTTGGGAACCTAAAATGCACCTTTCATGCAAAAGTGGGAGTGATAAAAGACAAAAATAGTAGGCACTTAACAGAAGAAGATCAGATAAAGAAGAGGTGGCAGGAATACACTGAAGATCTATACCGGAAGGATCTTAACAGCAGTGATGAACTCAATAATTTGTCCAATGAGCTGGAGCCAGACATCTTGGAGAGCGAAGTAGGATGGGCCCTCTGATGTCTTGCTGATAACAAGGCTGCAGGAGGTGATGGAATCCCAATTGAACTATTCAAAATTGTAAAGGATGATGCTGTGAAAGTGTTACCTGCCTTATGCCAACACATATAAAAAGTTGAACTTGATGGACCAAAAGTCTTTTTTCAACCTTAATTACTATGTAACTATGTAACATTTGGGAAACTCAACAAAGGCAGATAAGACTGGAAAAGGTCAGTCTACATCCCAATCCCCAAAAAAGGCAGTGCCAAGGAGTGCTCCAATTATCGAACAATTGCACAAATTTCACATGCCAGCAAGATAATGCTTAAGATCCTACAAGCCAGGCTCCAACAATATATGGACCGGGAACTACTAGATGTGTAAGCCGGGTTCCGCAGAGGAAGAGGCACAAGAGATCAAATTGCCAATGTCCGATGGATAATAGAGAAAGCAAAAGAGTTCCAGAAAAGCATTTACTTCTGCTTCATATACTATTCTAAATCATTTGACTGTGTGGAGCACAACAACATGTGGCAAGTTCTTTAGGAGATGGGAGTACCAGATTATCTCATCCACCCCCTGAGGAATTTGTATCTGGACCAAGAAGCCACAGTCAAAACCGAACATGGGACAACAGAATGGTTCAAGATAGGAAAAGGTGTGCGACAAGGTTGTATATTGTCACCTAATTTATTTAACTTATACGCAGAGTACATCATGCATCTGGCTAACCTGGATGAAGCCAAAGCTAGAATCAATATTGCTGGAAGAAATATCAACAACTTCAGATATGCCGATGATACTACTCTGAAGGCTGAAAGTGAGGAGGAACTAAAGGACTTATTAAGGGTAAAAGAAGAGATCATGGCAAACGGCAATCTGACTTCCTGGCAAATAAACAGGGAAGAAGTATCCAAGATCTCTGAAGATGGTTACTGTAGTCATGATATTAAAAGAGGTTTGCTTGTGGGGAGGAAAGCTATGGCAAGCTTGGACAGGCTAGTAAAAAGTAAAGACATTACACTATCAACAAAGGTCTGCATAGTTAGAACTATGGTATTCCCAGTAGTAACATACGGATGTGAGAGCTGGACCATAAAGAAGTCCGAGTGCCATAGAAATGTAGTGTTGGAGAAGACTGCTAAGAGTCCCTTGGACTGCAAGAAGATCCAATAAATCAATGCTTCTGGAAATCAACCAAACAATGGCAAACTGTTCACTAGAAGGTATGATCATGAGGCTGAATACGACCTTGGAAAAAGACGAATTTAAACGGCCAACCTGCAGAAATCAAAAAACACAAAAAACAACAACAAAACAACAACAACACCTGGGAGTGAGGTTGCAAGCGATTTTGAGCCTTATTTAACGTGTTTCGTCACTCGAAAATTGGCTAAGCGAGAAAAAAATGGCAGACGAAAAACGTAAATAATTCTGAAACTGGATGAAAACTAGGCTGAGCAAAGCAAGGCACGCGGGACTTAGAAAATACACGACGGCAAAGACAGTAACAGGTACACCAACAACGCAGGACTTTGAAAATAAAACAAATGTCAGGCAGCGTGCGCGCGCCACCCAATCATTCACCAGTCACACAGAAGAGATACACACAGGGAAGGCACAGGGGGGAATTTTTTTTTGCCGTCATTTTTTGACAAGCAATTTACTCGTATATAAATAAGTCCCAACAGCTGCCTCAACCCTCAATAGCATTCAATGTATCCTTAAAAATAAAGGCAAATGCATGGGCACAGGGAGAAGAGGCCAAACACACAATAAGGTATATTAAAGTCACACAAAATAATTACTTAAAATTAAATCATTCATGCATATACAGTCATAAAGATCCAAAACAGTGGGACAAGCTTCTTATACAACATTCATGAACAGGTGGGTTGCTCTATGGGGTCTTTTATCATTTAGGATTTCCTCAAGTATAATAATTATTTTAGCCATATTTATATCATATTACATACTGTATTTCGTAACAAAGTCAATAATTTTACTTAATGAACACATCTGTTATGAACCAATACAACCCAGCTGTATGTGCATTAGTATTTTATTAAATGGAATTTATTATAATAAATGAAATTACCTCCCATCAGAAGTAGTACAGGCTAAAACAGGAAGGGGATTAGAAAATGCTTGACGTAGGCCCAGCACTGTAGTGACTTTTATAGCTGGCAAGAAAATAGTCTTGATGGATCAAGCTGTCTTTATATGCAGTCAATCTCTAGGTTTGTTATTTCGCCTTTAGCAGCTTACACATCTATGGCTTTATACAACTGTTTTCTTTGAAAAAAGGTACATCAGAGTATTTGTCAGATTTTCCTAATGAAAAAAATCCCTCTTTCAAATTTACCAGGGATAATATTATTTTGGAGGTCGCAATGCAGAAAAATTATTCAGTGTTGGATGACGTTCATATAGAGGAGCTTCTTAAAGGACCACTCTATTCAATTTGTTTCTATAGGGCCTTTTGAATAACTAAACTTAATAATATTTATATAATATTTTAAAAAAAATGAAAATTTTTTTTTTTTTAACAAATTGTTTTATTAGGCAAAGGTATATCAGGACAGCATGCAAATGTACATACAATAGGTCAAGTCAAATTAGTATTTAGACAAACCAATTACTAAACCAGCATGTTGGCTATCCAGAACAAAATGTCCCATTGTAAGTAAACAACAAATTTTTATTCCATGGGGATATTATTATCATCAAGATCATCTATTAACCAGAGCCAGTTTTTACATTTTATAACATACAAGATTAACATGCATTATACATTATTTTATATTTGATTACCTTTTCAAAAAAAGAAAAAGAGGAGAGAAAAAAAGAAAAGGAAAGAAGGAAAGGGGCGGGGGATAACTTAGTTGGGAGCTCCAGGATTATCCTCTCTTTATCCCATTCACTCATTTCCAAACACCACCTCCGGGAATCCTCCATCGGCATGAGCCAGCCAAAAAAGAATGGAGACCTGCTCCCCCTCCTACCCAACCGATATGCTGTCAGGCAATATCAGCCAAGGGGACCAGATATCCAAGAATTAAGGAATTGTGTCCTCTAGAAGGTGTGTTAACTGTTCATCTACTTTTAACTGTTTGCAGACTCTGTCTAGCAATGTGGCTTTTAGTGGCCAACATTAGAAATTGAAAAAAGGAGGTTATGGTTTGAGGATATTTGTCTGACTGGAAGACCTAGAAGACTCACCTTGATATCCATGTTAATTCTGAAATAAAAAATGTTGGAGGCCAGGGAGAAAGCCCCTTCCCATAAGTGTTTTACTTCAGGACACGTCCACCACGTGTGTATGAAAGTGCCTGTGTTTCCACATTCCCTAAAGCGTTTATCAATTTGGACAATTTGGATGGCGTTTTATAGGTTCTATGCAGAACATTTATAGCCGTTTCAAGTAAACTGTAATTTAGAGATCCTTTTGTACTATTTCACCAAATATCCTCACAGATTTCTGGATCTAGCGTATGTCACACGTCTACCTCCCATGACTTCATATATTTCTGGGTTGCCTCATTAAACGTATCATAAAAAAGGCTTATATTCTGCTCGAAAAAAGGAGCTCTTTACAAAGCCTAGTAAACCAGTTTGTCTCTGGATATCCTAAGGTGTATGATGAGGTACTTATAAATCTGCAATAATTATAGTGTTCTGCCAATGGAAGGTTATATTTATCTCTGATGACAAATGACACACAAAAGCCTCTCCACTACCTATAGGCCTCAGTCTCTGCTCTCTCACTCTCTCTGGAACTACAATCACTTCCCACCTCCCCTGCCCCTCACCCACCCGCCCCTTGTTTCTCTTGATTTATTGAGTAACTCAAATTTCCTACAGCTGATCAATTAGCAACACCTGCTAACTATATCTAATTAATCTATTACACAGTGTTTCCTCATGCCTGTTCCTTCCTCATTACATCCTGTCTTTTCCTCAAGCTCCTCTTCTCAACTTTTCATAATGACCCCGACCTAACCATCTCACCTTCTATGCTCTCCTCTCCTCTTTTATGCTCCCATGAGCTACTCTCGTTCCTCCATTCACTATCTCCTCCCCCTTCTAAAGCTCATAAGCAGAAACACTTCTGCAAGTCCAAATCCCCCCTCCTCTCCCTTTCTTTCTTTCTTCTGCTGGCTTCTTGGGACATACCTCCTAACACAGGCACCTCACCTCCCACTTGCAGATTATACTATCTGACCACTAGGGGACGATAACCTATTACATACTAAAATCATTTACCAAATTACTTTCTCAGATGCTTTTCTTTTCCTTCTATATGAAAAAACATTCTAACTTTGTATACCCTCCTACCTAATGAAACTTCACTTTTTTCCTGACCCTTGCTATTTCTTATCTGCCTCTTCCATCAGCTTTAGATTGTAAGTAGAGAGTTTTCAATCTTGTAGAGTGCTTTGGGGAAAAAAACACTTTCTACAAAGATTCTATGCTCAAGACAGGGCCTCCATTTTTTGCAGTTTGTTAAAATTATATTTTTCCTTGTTCTTTTCCCCCGTATAGCGCTATGGAATATGTTGGCGCGTTACAAATAAAAGTAATAAAAATAATCTCTCATAAATTCAAACAGAACAATTGCACAATTCTGGAACCATGCACTAAACCTTAGTAGATTTCTAGATTGCCACCAGTTTAAGGAATTTGAGGCTAGGGGAATAGCAAACTGTGGGTTAGGTGCAATCGGGGGAAGGCTGGAAAGTTCTGAAAGTAATTGATATCACTTAGCTGCCCCTGTCCAGATGGTAAGTGTAAGGTTGGTCCGATTCCCCAATGCCTTGCTCGGCCTAGGAAGCCAGATTATAGTGTCCCACAAATATGGGGACATAGTTACAGTTTCTATAAAAATAACCATAGGGGTTGGTGTAGAGAAGAATGTGCTATCGGGATAAATGAAAGCTGTGCTGCTTTGTAATACAATTTAAGGTTCGGGCATGCAAGCCCTCCCTTTGCTTTATGTCTATACATATTAAGCTTAGAGATCCTGGAGGCTTTATAATGCCAAATGAACCTGAAGCCCTGATTCTGCAATCGCCCCAGCTCTTGATGATCTATTGTTACTGGGAGACCACAAAATAAGTATAGAAGACAGGGCAAATTATATATCTTTACAGCATTTATCCTACCTGACCAAGAGATTTTACCCTTAGACCATCTTTGCAGATCTAGTCTCAGCTCGTTATACAGGGCTGCCACATTGGCTTTATATAGATCTGTTATTCGTCTGGTTATTAAGACCCCCCGAATACTTAATTTGCGACTTATGCCAGATAAAATTAAAGTTCTGCTGAAGCAACTTAATTTCAGACTGGTCCATTGAGATACCTAAAACAGCCTTAAGGTATGACCATTCCAAAGTATTGAAGGCTTTCTCTATATCCAGGGCCAACAAGAACATTGGTATTCGCTTTTGCATGAACTATTCTGTTAGCCATTAATTTAGCCAGAATTTTTATGTCTCCATTTAGGAGGGAAATGGGACGGTAGTTTTTCATTTCAAGTGTGTCCCGGTCTTCTTTGGGAAAAAAAAATCATATCCGGCTGATTCAATTCTTGGGGCATAGGGTAGCCCTCCAAAATTTGATTAAATAGATTTGCTAAATGTAGAGTTAAAAGTCATGAATATTTTTTATAAATACATATTGGAGAATCCTTCCGTGACGTTCGAATTAATTAATCACAACACCTTGTGTGGAGAGAGTGGGTAAATCGCAAACTTTTAGAAAGGCAAATCTCTGTTTCTGATTATGCGATGAGGAAGAATACATTTTCTGGAAGAAATCCAAAAATGCTTTTTGTACTGTTAGGGCTAGCTGTGACATCACCGACTGAAGTATTAACTCGGAAGATGTTTGATTGAGATATTTTATTTTTTCGTTTTTTAGCTAGGTGTCAAACTTATTTTCCCTAGAATAAAACTTATGATTTGTCCATCTAATCGCCCTCTCCGTGTGATTTGATAAAATTAAATCGAGCTCCAATCTCAACTTATCAATTTGTTGGCGCTGTGATTTAGATGTGTGATGATGATTTCATTTTTCTAGCTCGATCAGGGCTTTCTTTAGCGACTCCTCTCTTAGTCTCAATTGTTTTTTACGTGTTAACGCTAGCTTTATGAGGGATCCCCTTACAAAGGCCTTATGGGCCACCCAAATCCATCCAATGCTAAATTCTTGATTAATATTTGTCGAGAAGAACAGCTCAATATCTCAAGCTATCTGTTCCGCATAGAAAGGATTAGACAGGATTATTTCATTAAGCCGGCAAGTATATGGTGGTCTAGACTTTTGGCCCAGATCTTTTGATAAACTAACTTGAGAGTGGTCAGACCACGGGCACGGATGGATGTCCACAGCATCTACCCAATCTGATAAGGTAGAATCAATTGTTATAGAGTCAATTAAAGAATAGGACTGATGTACTGGAGAAAAGAAGATGTATCCCCTCTCACCGCAATGTAGCAGTCTCCATACATCTAACAAATGAAGCTCTGTAAGTAGGGAATCAATTTGCCTAAGCTTGTTAAGAGAACCTGCCACCCCGGTCCCGCTCCGATCTGTCCATTTGGGGGTCCAAAACCAAGTTAAGATCCCCTCCCAAGATAATTTTGCCCAGATCCGTTGATTTTAGATACTTAAGTAGGTTAATAAATTAATTATTCTTTACTGCAGGATTCCACTTTCTTTTGACATCTGATTATGTCTGTTACTTTATCAGGAGGTGTGTCCTTAAAAACTAATGAACTTTTCTTTACTGCTATTAGCAGCAGTAGATGCTACTTTACTATCACATATATAGTTGTGGATCTTGCGATGTTGGTGACGTTTGCAATGTTAGTAACGCAGTTTCATCCCTCGTGAAGCAAAAGACGCAACCGCAAGCATCGCTTTGCGCGGCGAGCCAGCGATGCAGTCGAATCTGCGAGCCTTGCCAAGCTAGCCAGCGGCACAGTACTTAGGCTGCAATGAGCGCCGAAGGCGCTCTTTGCAGCTAGCAGCTCACCAGCAGCACAGCCCTTAGGCTGCAATGAGCGAGCCGGCCATGCAACTACGAGCCTCGCGAAGAGAGTCTAGCAGTTGTTCAAGCGCCTAACTCTAAAAACACACAAAAAAAATATTGTGCAATCAAAAGGGCTCAATAAATTATACCACACTCACACATAGCACAGGGGGCAACATAGAAAGCCTGGGAGTGAGGTTGCCATCGAATTACACCCATATTTGGCGCTTTTCGACAATCGAAAATCATCTGAGTGAGGAAAAAAATTGCGGACGAAAAACTTAAAATTTCTGAAACAGCATGAAAAAGAGGCTCAGCAATGCCAGGCTTGCAAAACTTACCAAATACATGACACTGAAGACAGTAACACTTACACGAACAACGCCAGGCACACAGGACTTTAAAAATAAAACTAACGGCAGTCAATGTGAGCCATGCAAACATTAACCACACACACAGAGGAGAAAGACAAAGGGAAAGGACAGGGGGGAGATGCTGACGTTGCTCATTGCGGGGCTCCCGTCACTGTTGACGGGCAAGTTCCTAGTGGTGTATAAATATATTTCTTGTGCAATCAAAAGGGCTCAATTATATGGCTCCAGTAATGAATCTTGGGAGAGAACTTTACACGTAAGGAGCTACCTAGCTAATACATTCCTTCAGCTGCATACCCTTATAAGTTATTGCTATGTCTGACATGTTCCCTGCTGCTACTGGAGATTTTACCCAAAGTGCTCTTACTTGTCTCTCGTAAGAGTTACTGACAATCCAAAATGGTTTTGTAAGACTGTGCGAGTGCTCACAGGGAGATAAACTCTTACATGTAACCTTAACCTCCGCAGCACTAACTAAACCCCTACTGTTATAGTGTGAAGGAACAGCTTTATTTACTATTAATTTAAAACTAGATTTAAAGTTATACCCTTCCTTATCGACATTTTGGCAAAGGTTATAAATAATAAAACAAATATTAAAAAAAGATTTCAGAGCCCCTCAACCTGGGTATCCCCCAAGGACCCTCCCAATACCCAGGTGCTTTGGGATGGCATTAACCCCTCCTTTATCCTTATATAATATACCCCATGGAGGCTCTACCAATGGACCCCCAAGATAACTAATCTTAACCGTTTACCATGGGGTCCTTATGACCCCATGGTATACTATCCTAGCTCCATTGGTATATAACATGGTATATAACATTAATCCTTTACAAGAGAGGACACTATTGATCTAACCTGTGATTATAGGGGTTCCTCTTCAGTCTTGATTGAAGACCCTCTTTTCTCATCATATTTCTCCATAAAGAAAAATTAAAACAAACAGAGCTCCTTTGCTGTGGAGCTTCGGAACCCTGGTAAGGAGGTTAAGTTGAAATGACATGGGGGCCATAAGGACTCCCATAATTATAGGTAAAGGCTCCATGGAAATTAAATGGGCCTTTCAACCCTGCAAAACTGAAGGTGGTTCAGTAGGAGGGGGGTCAAGTGGACTCTCCAACTCATAGTGGTATTGGGGCTTATGCACAGGGGTTATGAACCCCAATATTCACTTTTTCATTATGTTTTAAACCCTTTATGCTATGATAAGTGGTTTATAGGGATATAGTAGTATGTTAGGACTAGCGTAGTCTGTTGATGTTAAATAGCTCAGTTTCAGAGTTTCCTGCGGGTATACTTCAGGCAGGCTGTGAGGACACGGTACAGCTAGGAGGGCCATTGTAATCGCTTTGTAAATTTGTTTAAAAGAACTAGCGTAGCTTCATATGAGCTTTGCAGGAGATCCTATGAGAGCCGTGTAAATTAGCTTAAAGTTTCCTCCCCTCTCAAGTTGTTGACTAGAAGAAACCAAAATGGCTTATCACCAAGAAGTACAACTGCACATAAACAATAATATATAAGATGCCGTCTTATTTTATTTTCCATATTAAAATTATTTAGCATATTTTCCTGTGTATTTGTTCAAAATACAGGGAGTGCAGAATTATTAGGCAAATGAGTATTTTGACCACATCATCCTCTTTATGCATGTTGTCTTACTCCAAGCTGTATAGGCTCGAAAGCCTACTACCAATTAAGCATATTAGGTGATGTGCATCTCTGTAATGAGAAGGGGTGTGGTCTAATGACATCAACACCCTATATCAGGTGTGCATAATTATTATGCAACTTCCTTTCCTTTGGCAAAATGGGTCAAAAGAAGGACTTGACAGGCTCAGAAAAGTCAAAAATAGTGAGATATCTTGCAGAGGGATGCAGCACTCTTAAAATTGCAAAGCTTCTGAAGCGTGATCATCGAACAATCAAGCGTTTCATTCAAAATAGTCAACAGGGTCACAAGAAGCGTGTGGAAAAACCAAGGCGCAAAATAACTGCCCATGAACTGAGAAAAGTCAAGCGTGCAGCTGCCACGATGCCACTTGCCACCAGTTTGGCCATATTTCAGAGCTGCAACATCACTGGAGTGCCCAAAAGCACATGGTGTGCAATACTCAAAGACATGGCCAAGGTAAGAAAGTCTGAAAGACGACCACCACTGAACAAGACACACAAGCTGAAACGTCAAGACTGGGCCAAGAAATATCTCAAGACTGATTTTTCTAAGGTTTTATGGACTGATGAAATGAGAGTGAGTCTTGATGGGCCAGATGGATGGGCCCGTGGCTGGATTGGTAAAGGGCAGAGAGCTCCAGTCCCACTCAGACGCCAGCAAGGTGGAGGTGGAGTACTGGTTTGGGCTGGTATCATCAAAGATGAGCTTGTGGGGCCTTTTCGGGTTGAGGATGGCGTCAAGCTCAACTCCCAGTCCTACTGCCAGTTCCTGGAAGACACCTTCTTCAAGCAGTGGTACAGGAAGAAGTCTGCATCCTTCAAGAAAAACATGATTTTCATGCAGGACAATGCTCCATCATACGCGTCCAAGTACTCCACAGCGTGGCTGGCAAGAAAGGGTATAAAAGAAGAAAATCTAATGACATGGCCTCCTTGTTCACCTGATCTGAACCCCATTGAGAACCTGTGGTCCATAATCAAATGTGAGATTTACAAGGAGGGAAAACAGTACACCTCTCTGAACAGTGTCTGGGAGGCTGTGGTTGCTGCTGCACGCAATGTTGATGGTGAACAGATCAAAACACTGACAGAATCCATGGATGGCAGGCTTTTGAGTGTCCTTGCAAAGAAAGGTGGCTATATTGGTCACTGATTTGTTTTTGTTTTTGTTTTTGAATGTCAGAAATGTATATTTGTGAATGTTGAGATGTTATATTGGTTTCACTGGTAAAAATAAAGAATTGAAATGGGTATATATTTGTTTTTTGTTAAGTTGCCTAATAATTATGCACAGTAATAGTCACCTGCACACACAGATATCCCCCTAAAATAGCTAAAACTAAAAACAAACTAAAAACTACTTCCAAAAATATTCAGCTTTGATATTAATGAGTTTTTTTGGGTTCATTGAGAACATGGTTGTTGTTCAATAATAAAATTAATCCTCAAAAATACAACTTGCCTAATAATTCTGCACTCCCTGTAGTATATTTTAAACAATAAGACCACTCTCTTGTCTAACTGTTCATTTTAGTTCCATTCATTTTGTTGTAATTTATACAATGAGACTATCAATACAGTGAAAGAAAGTGAAAAAGCTACAAGATACATGACCAGGAATTTTGACCTCTCTTCAGTCTCACTGACCTGGGATGTCACTTTATACGTCTTAAAGAACTTCATTAAAAAGCACCTGAGATTTTTGATGCTACAATTTGGGAGACATGGTCGATCTGTTTCCCTCTTGAAATGTACTTAACATACCATTTACCAGAACTCTCAAGCAACCAGAAAAAAATGGAATACTGCACTTAAAATAAAAATGTAAATGTTACTGGGCTCAACAAATGCCAGGAGCCAGGTTGTCATGCCACAAAATGCTTACAGGCACCTAGATTTTATCCACTGTATGTCTCTGCAATTCAGTTTTACCTGGAAGCAGACAGGCATGAGTGACTGAGCCAGTGTGGTTTTGGCGTTACATTCCCCGGGATCAGCAAACGTACCTGTGTGTAAGTGAGGAGTGAAAGCTGCTGCTGCTAGAACAGCCCTCACTGACAAATATAATTAGCAAAGCATCCTATGTGCAGCTAAAATAGGCCTATTTTATTAGTAACTCTCAAGCAACCAGAAACTACATTTATCTGGCATTTACCAATCCCCATGGGTGCCGAATAACTGAGAGACTACTATATTTAGCTTTACCCAATTTTATTATTTTCTTCTATTAATTACTTCTTTGCCCCTTTATTGTCTGTCCTTCCTTTTTCAGATTTCTGTACTGTGTGGGATTTATTTTCGTAGGTGTGCCCACTATCAGTTTGCATATTTTATCCAGGTATTAATCAGGAAGAATTTTCACTATTAATGCAGTAAACTTTGAAGGTAGCAGAAAAACGAAAAAATTTTCATTACATGAAACCCCCACGAATTGTTATCAATAATCCATACCTGCCAGTAATAAGACAATCTCCATTCAATAACAAATTTACAGATGGGGATGGGTTAGGAAATACAATACTATAAACAAGAGCAGATTTAGAAAAAAAAACATATTTTTATAAAAATGCACTGGGTGTCAATATATGTGTTTTTAAAAAGGTCAAGTCTAACAGGATTACAACACAGTCCACAAGTGTGTTTGATAGAATTGAAAAGTGATGTAGCATCAGTTTTAAATGGCCCTTTTACAAATCTCATAAAGCTTGGTCCATCCAACAACATACCTCTTCTTCTTGGTCTTCAACTCCCAAGGGTGGAAATTAGTTTACATTTTGCAGCAAATGTCTCTGAAGCGCATCCTGTTTCTGCAGAGAGATTTTAAAATCCCAATACCTGGCTTGACTGAGGCATCAAAGGTGCAAAATATATATCCTTGGACTAACATTAAAGGGCATCGGAAATACTCCAAGACTCTAAGGAATGCTATAGCCTACAGTAAGATAAACAACCTTAAAGCGCACCCTTTTACAGGCAATTTTCTGCACTACAATTTTACATTTCTGATGCCAACTATTACTCCTTTCCAACATGTTCACTATTGTCATTGTATTAGAGTAAATAATTATTGGCACGGAGCACAAAAATCAATTAGCCTATGCTGAATGTATATGTTATCTACAGCAAAAGTTCCCAAATTGTGGTCCGTGAGCTTCATCCAGGTTATCCACGGTACAACTGGTAATACAAAAATGTATG
>CM050167.1:337236282-337678782 GCA_027410445.1 Discoglossus pictus
ACTCGCCTGTCTCTTTCCCCCATTCCCTTCCCAGTGTCTCTTTCCCCCATTCCCTTCCCAGTGTCTCATTCCCCCATTCCCACCCCAGTGTCTCTTTTCCCCCACTCCCATCTTTACCCCACTCTCCCTGCCATTTTCCCCCCTTATATCCCTCCCCTGTGTCTCTTTGCCCTGCTCTCCCTCCCGTGTCTATTTCCTCCCCTTTCTCACCCCTGTTTTTCTTTCCCCTCCACTCCCACCCCTGTATCGCTTTGCCCTGCTCTCCCTCCCCTGTGTCTCCTCTCTCACCCCTGTGTCTGTTCCCTCCCACTCCCTCCCCTGTATCTCTCCCCCTCCACTCCCTCCCCTGTATCTCTCCCCCTCCACTCCCTCCCCCCACTCCCTCCCCTGTATCTCCCTCCCCCCACTCCCGCCCCTGTATCTCCCTCCCCCCACTCCCGCCCCTGTATCTCCCTCCCCCCACACTCTCCCCTGTATCTCTACCCCCCCCACACCCTCCCCTGTATCTCTCCCCCTCCCCTGTATCTCTCCCCCTCCCCCCACTCCCGCCCCTGTATCTCCCTCCCCCCACTCTTTCTCCCCTGTATCTCCCTCCCCCCACTCTTTCTCCCCTGTATCTCCCTCCCCCCACTCTTTCTCCCCTGTATCTCCCTCCCCCCACTCTTTCTCCCCTGTATCTCCCTCCCCCCACTCTTTCTCCCCTGTATCTCCCTCCCCCCACTCTTTCTCCCCTGTATCTCCCTCCCCCCACTCTTTCTCCCCTGTATCTCCCTCCCCCCACTCTTTCTCCCCTGTATCTCCCTCCCCCCACTCTTTCTCCCCTGTATCTCCCTCCCCCCACTCTTTCTCCCCTGTATCTCCCTCCCCCCACTCTTTCTCCCCTGTATCTCCCTCCCCCCACTCTTTCTCCCCTGTATCTCCCTCCCCCCACTCTTTCTCCCCTGTATCTCCCTCCCCCCACTCTTTCTCCCCTGTATCTCCCTCCCCCCACTCTTTCTCCCCTGTATCTCCCTCCCCCCACTCTTTCTCCCCTGTATCTCCCTCCCCCCACTCTTTCTCCCCTGTATCTCCCTCCCCCCACTCTTTCTCCCCTGTATCTCCCTCCCCCCACTCTTTCTCCCCTGTATCTCCCTCCCCCCCACTCTTTCTCCCCTGTATCTCTCCCCCACCACTCCCTCCCCTGTATCTCTCCCCCACCACTCCCTCCCCTGTATCTCTCCCCCACCACTCCCTCCCCTGTATCTCTCCCCCACCACTCCCTCCCCTGTATCTCTCCCCCTCCACTCCCTCCCCTGTATCTCTCCCCCACCACTCCCTCCCCTGTATCTCTCCCCCACCACTCCCTCCCCTGTATCTCTCCCCCACCACTCCCTCCCCTGTATCTCTCCCCCACCACTCCCTCCCCTGTATCTCTCCCCCACCACTCCCTCCCCTGTATCTCTCCCCCTCCCCTCCCTCCCCTGTATCTCTCCCCCTCCCCTCCCTCCCCTGTATCTCTCCCCCTCCCCTCCCTCCCCTGTATCTCTCCCCCTCTCCTGTATCTCTCCCCCTCCCCTGTATCTCTCCCCCTCCCCTGTATCTCTCCCCCTCCCCTGTATCTCTCTCCCCCTCCCCTGTATCTCTCCCCCTCCCCTGTATCTCTCCCCCTCCCCTGTATCTCTCCCCCTCCCCTGTATCTCTCCCCCTCCACTCCCTCCCCTGTATCTCTCCCCCTCCACTAACATTTGCAGGCTTGGGGAAATTGATCAGTTTCCCCAAGCCCCCAATATGCTTCAAATTTACGGCCTTGAAAAAAGTTAGCTTTTTTAACAGCTGCCATTTTTTTCAAGTCCGTAACTTGGAAGCTGTTGGGAGGATGCCACTTATGGACTCCCTGCAATATTTAGGCCTGCACCCATTGCGTCCAGGTAAACAATGATAAAAGATTAAAAGGTCCTGGCATGTTGTTTGTTATATTACTGAAAACTTCCATACAAGAAAACAGGGCAGCATTATCAATAGCTTATTAAAGAAATTTAAATAACATATGTGCTTTCATGATTAAATTATATGTTTTGCCAAATCAAACAAGTGATTTACCTGGCGTGCTACGGTCCATGGGGTCACAGAGTTGGACGCAACTGAACCACAAATTACTATACAATATGGAATTGAAAAGGATAAGTAATCAACCCCAAGGGTTAGTTGTTTCTTCCAACTCAAATGTTTTTGATTATCTTATGTACATTATATATTTTTTTCTTGTTATTATTCAATAGAGAGCAAGGATACTTAGGATATATTCATCTATTTTGTGTTTTTTTTAATATACATTTGTTTTGTCTCATATTGCTATTTTGATCATTTAAAATAAATCACAATAAAAGTTATATTTTAGTCATCTAATTAAGAACCACAAGCACAACTAAATTAAAAATGTTTTTTTTTTTCTTTATAAATATTGATTACCTTGTAATAGCACAGATGTTGCACCGACACAATACGTACTAAAGTGTCAGTTACTTCTACTACATACTTATAAAGTCATAGTCAGTTGAACTCGTACCAAATAATCGGACAGCTTTTATGGAGCGGAGGTGGATAAGCATATTTCAATAGTTGAACATTTTAAATTAATTAATTTTAGATGTTTTAGAAATGTTTGCCTATTAAAGTTGGTCATGGTCTGTCATATGTTAAGGCTAGATAAACAGATCTTGTGCCTTGAGAGTGAACTCAAGCTGGGATGAAGCTGGGATGAAGCCTGGAACTCTGTTTTGGCAGTATTTGGTTTATAGTTTGAAACAAGGCTCAATTGGTTTGAAAGAGCTGTAATTACAAGGAGGGATGGTGGAGCTCCTGGTTCTTGTCACTTGAAGTAGCAGCGTGCTTTTCAGCTCAACTCTCCTGGACTGCTCTTCAATTTGGGCATCCAAAAGGGAAACTGTAAAGCAGCAGCTACTACTCTATTGTCAGACAGCCCAGAGCAATGGACTATTACCCTTCTGGGAGACCGAATACGGAGTCTCGACAGGACATTTTTGGTTTCTACAGCGATTGAGTAATAATATTCCTGAGACCAGAGTCTGTAGGAGGCAGTTCCTTATGGTGAAGTTTAGGTGCTCGTGGGGAAGACATGCTGAGGAACGCCAGTGAAGCTTGTTGGCCAAGAGGCCTTACAATGGCTAACTAAAGGTGCATGTATCTCCCGCCAAAAATGACGGCATAATATTTGACTTTACTCTCCCCCCCCCCCCGTGTCTCTTTCCCCCTCCCCTGTGTCTTTGCCCCGCTCTCCCTCCCCTGTGTATCTTTGCCCTGTTCTCCCACCCATGTGTCTCTTTCCCCCCACTCCCTTCCTCTGTGTCTCTTTCTCCCCACTGATTCCCCATTTCTCTTTCCTCCCTCTTGTGCCTATTGCAGACCTCAGCATGCGCTAAGCGCAGGCGCAAACCGGCGGGACCTCCCTCCTTCTTCCCCCTATCCCTTCTGCAGCCATTACGGGCCTCACAATGAGCGCCTTTGGGCCTTTCCCTCTCACAATGAGCTCCTTCAGGCCTCTTCCCCTCTCTACCTTTTGGGTCTATTTGCGAGCCCCGCAAGGAGTGCCTTTGGAGCTTATCGCAGGCCTCGCAATTAACGGCTTTGTCGATTATCACGCATCAGCATGCACATGCGCAAAACCGCAACTTTGCGAGATTCTCCAGACTCCTTCCCCCTCTTCCTTCTGCGGCCATTACAGGCCTTTCAATGAGCACCTTCAGCAATCATTGAGGTCCTTCCCCCCCCCCCCCCCCCAACTTGAGGGCCTATTGCTCATTATAGGCATCATGAGTGGCTTTCTCTGCTCACTGCAGGCCTCGTCATGCACTATGCAAGCAACTTTGCAAGCATTACACAAAACTAAACAATTAGTCAATTGCTCGTCAAAAATTAAGGTATAATATTGTGTGTTCTGTCTCTTTGTGCGTCCTCACTTTCTTGTACCTTGTCTCTCTGTCTATGTTCACTCTCTCTTCCTCCTCTCTCTCTTTATCTCCCTTCCTCTGTCCCTCCCTCCTCCTTCCTTCTCTCTCCCTCCTCCTTTTTTTCTCTATCTCTCCCCCTCCTCCTTTTTCTCGCTCTCTCTCCCCCCCTCCTCCTTCTTCATCTCTCTCTCCCCCCTCCTCCTTTATCTCTCTCTCCCCCCTCCTCCTTTATCTCTCTCTACCCCCTCCTCCTTTATCTCTCTCTCCCCTCCTCCTCCTTTATCTCTCTCTCATTTCTGTCTTGGCTCTGTCTAAACTGCAACTTAATGTTCTTGTTTACTTTACTTGATTATTATTAATCTCTCAACTGTTGCTATTTTCAAGGCTACAATTTTGAGAGCGTTATTGTATCTTTCTTTTAGAAGTTCAGCTATATAGTGGGGTATTTGCTATTTTCACTGTATGTAAAAATAAAGTTACTAATTAAATAAAAAAAACATTTCATTTGGTGTTGCTTTCACAAAAGCTAATGTTATCAGCAAAAGGTTATCTAATAATAAAAGTCCCGGATGTCCTGAGTACCCCGACAATATACTAAGACAGCTCATTAAACAGCAGCAGCACAGAAGGCATTGCTTCTCAACAAGAACAATATACACCTTTTCTAACAAAATATGTTAGTCTATTCTTGTACAACAACATATTCTTATACAATTATATAGTCAGATTGTACAGATCCTAAAAAGGTAAAAAAATACACAACAATGTATAAACTTAGTCACATATATACAATTTCCAAATTTGACAGCAAACAATCTCCAAAGGTAGGTGCATATAAAACATTAATTATCTATCCATCCTCCTCCCCTCATCCTTTCTTTCTCTCCTATGTCTCTCTTTCTTCACCCCCTCTCCTTCTTTTCTCCCTTTCCCCCTATCTCCTTTCTTGCCCACACCCTGCAATCCCTCCATTATACCTTCTTTCTCCCCCTCATCTGCCCTATCCCATTTTCCCCCCTCATCCCTCCTCTCCCTTCATATCATCCCCCTTTCTCTTTCCCTCATCCAGCCTCTCATACCCCTCTCCCCATAAAAACCTTCATTTCTAACACTCTCTCCTTACCAATAGACCCCCACTTCTATTCCCCCACCTGTCTCGTATCCACCCTCATATCTCTCATTCCTCCATCTATTTGCCCTTATCTCTCCTGCTCTCTACCCCTCTGCTCCTCACCCCCAGCATTTCTTCCTGCAGTCTCCTTCCTTTCCTTCCCACTCTGGCCTACTTCATCCCCATCACTGCTGACTCGCACCCACTCTCCCAATTCAAAGAATATTGCACTCATTCAAGTAGGAAATTAGGTCAGGAGCTGCATGCTGTGCCCAACTTGAGAAGGAACTGGCAACCCACTCCAGCATATCTACCATGCATGAATAACAAGTGGATCAGAATGGTGTGTTACGGTCCATGAGGTCACGGAGAGTCGGACACGACTGTACCACGCAACCACTGCAAGACATGTAAAGCAGTCTAAGGGTGAAATTAGCTCATACAGTATTAAAACAAAAATGACATCCAATCATTAGTATGAAAATCTTAGTGAGTCAGTCACTAAGCATTATATTCTTTCAAAAAAAGTCCCTTTCTAACAAAATACGCATTTGTATAATCAGGCTAAGGAAGAACTAGATAATCACTTGTTGGAAGCAGCCCAAAAAGTCACCATGTATTCTCAAAGTAGGTTTCTGAGATATGGAAACGAGACTGGAAATTTAGCTCAATTAGTCTCTAAGAATTATCCAAACAGCAATAAGAAATTAAAGAAGGATTAACTCACAGAAAACAGCAAGGGCCATCGTTAATACTCTTAAAAAATTATACACTAAAGAAAAAAACAGATTCAGATAAGAAAGTAAATTTCATTTAAAAGTTGACACTTCCAAAAATGACTTTTTCAGTCACAAAACAGCAAATATTGTTCACTATGAAAAGGCTTCAGGTAAAACTTCAGGTACAAACAAACTCCCAAAAAGTCCAATTTATATAATAACTAATAAGCCAAAAGCTAACGTTATAAAGGAAGGAAAACATTGTCAGGGGTTCGTCACTAGCCCCAAAAAATGGAGAATCTTAACATTTAAATAAAAGCTTCAAAATTCATAATTAATATTCAGTTTGTATCCTTTTAAACTATAAAAATAAACCTATGCTTTATATTTCTATGTACCCAGGAGTACTTATATATCCATAATTACTAAGATTGCTTAAAACTACCTATTGGTAAAAAAAAGCGGTGAAATTATTAAACGTATTTACGCTATTTATTTTCTTAAGCTACTGTAATTAAATTGAGAAATTTGTATAGATTAAAAATAATACGAAACTAATGGGAAAAATAATAATAAAATTAATATTTTTAATTATAATATCAACAATATTAATATTCACATTAATAATAGATGTAATAATAGTAATAATACAAGCAAACATTAATGTTAATAGATAATAATTGGTTATATAACAACAATAATATATAATAACAAATATATATATATATATATATATATATATATATATACACACACATACATACAATAACATTATTAGCTATCTGATCAAAATCAATATTTATACCATCTAAAACATAAGTTAATGTACAAAGGCCCCTATTCAATTGAGCGATTGTTAGTTACTGGATCCGTAAAATAGCCCGTAAACTAATTTGTTATTCAATTGGCATCTTTTAGCTACCCGCAAACGATTTGCGGGTTACAGGCTGAAAATCCCTGCGGTTGTCAATATCGTAACTCCAACCCAGCTAAGCCTTTGATCTTTCAAGCCAGTAAATGTTACAAATTGCAAATCACTATTCAATTGCTAATTTCCGTGTTATATCATTTTCTATAACCAAGGAGTTAATACATATCAGGCCATCCACATGGACTAGAACATTATCGCCATTCATTTTATGATCTTATACATTGCCGGATTGCAAGTCCAATCTCTTTATCTAAACGCTAAGGCATAGCTAAACGCTAACGGACTTCTAAACGCTAATAGACTGACGTTTAACCTCCATGTTTTACTGACGTCATGACGATGGTCTCATTTACTGCGGGTACCAGACACAACACCATCTGACCAAGGCCTGTGGATCGCCTAATACCCTGCTGGTTTTAATTGTAACGTGCCAACATATTCTGTATCGCTTTACAGGGGAAGAGATCGGGGGAAAAATACAATATTAACAGCTGAAGAAAATGGAGGGTCCTGTTTTGAGCTTAGAATCTTTGTAGAAGTTGCTTTTTCCCAAATCAACATACAAGATAGGAAACTCGCTACTTATTATCTAAAGGTGAATCACCGAATACCCTGTTAGTACCAGATACAACTGCCCTCCCACCCACCCCTAATTGTTTCAGGTTTATAACAGTCAATTTACCTGACATTCCCATTTGCAGGTTATATTATCTGCCCACTAGGTGAAGATCACATCCTTGAGCCTTTTCCTATGCTATGACTTCCTAACTGATCCCTACCTCCCCTCTCCCACCTAAGTAAATGCTCACTTTCTCTCTGATCTATTCTAAACCTTCTCTGGTCTTCTTGCCAAGGTTTTCTGCCTTTTTTATTCCCTTTAGATTGTGGCGAATTTCCAATCTTGTAGGGTGCTTTGGGAAAATGCACTTTCTACATAAATATTCTAATCTCAAAACAGGTCCCTCCATTATTTTGTTATTACTGTATTTTGCCCTATTTTTAACCTCTGGATAGCGCTACGGAATATGTTGGCGCATTACAAATAAAATAATATTTTTATTATTATTATTATTATAATACTATAATTTACTATTGGCTGTTTCTAAAATCGGTAGTTACGGCCTTGCTTAGTTGATCATTATCATGCTCTGAAATGCTATTTATGATTGCATGGTTTACGATTTAGGCTTTCAGACAGGTAGCTGCGGGCTTGATCAATTGAATCCCTCTGTAACCAGTATAGGCCGCAGAAGCACAGACAGCACCTTAGCAGGCAGCTAAGTGACTGGCAGTCTTATCAGACTGGCAATGCAGCAGAAAGATATGGCAGCAAAAGATACTAGAAGCAGGTCCCTAGAAAAAGGCAGAGAACGGAAGGCAGAAACAGGTTGTAAATGCTGAAACTGAGCACAGTATTTGGTGCAGACATTAGATGTCAGACAGGAAGAGCCGCCAGCAGTAGTATAGGACAAGGCAGCTACAACAGTGAAACCAGCAAGACCACAGACTCACAGCAGGACTGAACAACAGAGTCTTACAACTGGCACTTTGCTGTTGCATCTTAAAAGGTCTTACTTGCAATTGATTGGCTGAGTCCCAGCACTTGTCAGTGACTAGGAGGCGGAGTTATGACAAGGAGCAGACCTATCTTTTCTACGTCTCCCTCTCGAGCTTGACAGGAACAAACAGTGAGGCCTTCCTTGCCCTACCAAAAAACAAGTTTTCCTGATAACTTATTTACCAAAGTGAGAACCAGCTAATATTGAATGATTGGATTTCTGTTAAGGTTTCCAACTAAGCTAAGGATTACAACTTAACAACTTAAAAATCTGATACATAGACAAATGATCATATTAAAATTTGATGTTGGAGAAATGGCTTAACAATTAATAAAAGTAAATTATGCTGTAAATATATATCAACTACAGTGGTCCCTCTGTACTCGTCTACCTCAAAACTCATTGATTTCAGTAGTCATACAAAATGCCTAGAACAACGATGTCCACAATGGTAAAAGATAAGCTATTAAAGGAGTCGATGTGGCTAGAGGTGTGAAAGTTGTGACTAAGCAAAGGTCACAGACATTGGAGGAAGTGGAGAATTTTTTTAATTTAGATTATTAAAAAACAGCGGGTGATTGTATTTCCCAGGCAATAATTTGACAATAGCATGCCGATCTGGAGAAAGATGAGCCTACAAGAAGTGGTTAGAGCATTTTAAAAAGGGGAACTGGCCAGTGCCGACAAAGAAGCTGCCAAAACCTTTGTTAGGTTGCATAGAAGCTATGTAGAGGCTAAGGCTTTTATTCCCCAACAAGTCTTCAACTGTGACAAAACTGGTTTATTTTGGAAAGAAATGCCTAACAGGACCTAATCACTCAAGATTAGAATACATAGCCAGGGCACAAGCTGATGAAGATTCTTACTTGTTTGGAGAGTTCCTTGGTCTTCATGGCAGTGTTTGGTTAGTGGTGCCTCTTGCTTAGGTGTTGCAGCCTCTGGGGCCTTTCAAAAAAGGTGTGTACATGTAATGACAGATCATGTGACACTTAGATTACACACAGGTGGACATCATTTCACCAATTATTTGACGTCTGAAGGTAATTGGTTGCACCAGAGCTTTTTATGGGCTTTATAACAAAGGGGGTGAATACATACGCACATGCCAATTTTCTGTTTTCTATTTCTAAAAAACTGTTTTACGTATATATTTTTCTCATTTCACTTCACCAACTTAGACTATTGTGTTCTGATCCTTCACATAAAATTCAGATTAACAAAACATTGAACTTAAGGCTTTAATGTAACAAAAAAGGTAAAAAGTTGGGTGTATACTTTTGCAAGGCACTGTATATATTGTCGTTTTTTAGTACAATATTGTCATTTTCACAACAAAATTTGGAATAAATACACCAAAAGATTTTTCTCATCAATTAATATATATTGTTACCAGTAGAATTATTTTGGAGTTGTAGTGGAGATGCATGCATACATACAGTATATACACTAGTATTGCATGAACAACAACACCACCAACAAATATATAGAATATACACAACAGTACCAAGAAGGAAGATTATGTGGCGGATTACAACAAGGATTTGAAGGACTACCAATTCTAAACAACTTGAATACCTCATAATAACTGAGGTCTCGCAAGGTTAGAGTCTCAATAACGGTCTACATTGAGTAACCGGTATTACATGAAGTGACCTGCACTAGGTTTTCATGCACTCTCTCTCCCACTCCCTTCTTTTCATACTTTAGATGCTTCAGTGAACATGGGTTATTTGAAGATACCAGCACAAGACCATAAAGGCAACACTACATGTAAAGTGACTTACCCATTTAAGAGACTTAAAAAGAACCTGGAAAGTGCTTACCATGAACCAGATCATTTTTGAGCATTGACTATAAAACTGGGATCTTGTAACCCCAGTATCACGTTCATTAGTTGTTTTTTTTTATACAAAACCTTACAACAACATCAGTTCAAAGTAAAATGCGAAATTTCTGGGGTTCAGAACGGATTATTTCAATTTACATTGATCCTTATGGGAAAAGTTTGTTTTCGGTACTTATCCTGCCATGTGGAACGGATTAACGTTGAGTATCAAGGGACCACTGTAGTTTGATGGGAAGAATAGAGGCAGATGTTAATTATTATGTATATTGATCAAACTATTTTTACTACTTCGCGTCGAAAATCTTTCCATTACTGGAGTGAAGAGTATGTCTGATTGAGAAGTTGACTAGTTGTATAGATAGGGGATTGACTGTTTGTTTATTGTTTACATAATAATAATAAACTTGTGAAATATAGTTAAACATTTTGCATCTCTAGGAGATGGAGCAAGGAGAATGTTTATGTTTTTAAGGATTATTTGTAATGTATTTACATGTTTAATTTATATAGGTTATGAAAAATTTACTGGATAATAAAATTGGAAAATTAAAAATAAACCACTGGTTTAGGCACACACTGGAAGATTAGATGGTGCCATTTGTTATAAACAAATAAAAGAAATAACAAAAGTAATTAGACAGAAATCTCTCTACTGTCATTCTGGAGGAGACTGTCTTGGAAAAAAAGGTAACATAGCCTTTTAAAGTGGGGCTAAAAAGCCAAAGCTGGCAAAGATGTCAATATTCTTATGGTAAACACAAAACAAATTTTCTTTATTTTAGAGCTGAGGTCTTCTAGTGAACCATATAATAGATGTGATTTTCACATGTAAAGATATAAAAGTATTAACAAATTTATCTTATTACAACTTGTAAAGCCAAACTAGACAGGAAAATCCAAATAAATTTATAAAAAATATATATTTTAATTTAGCATGATTATATTCTACACAGATTTTTACCATTATCTCTTAAGACCTTGAAAGATATTAAAAGCATGTGGTTAGAATATGCTAAGCTTAATTGTATTACAAATCTCCACTAAATGCCAAAGCTGCCATTCATTTTATATCCACATAATATTTAATATCTACATTAGGTCTCAGCAAAATGTCATGTAATGCGCAAACCAATTACTATCCCGGAAAATAAATAATTTAATTGATGTTCTAACTTAATCATTTTGTTTCATATTTGAAGTCATTTTAAACCTACAGTGTGAGTTAGCAGAAAACATTTGTTAATTCTAAAGAAGTGAAAATAAATGTACTAATTGTTTTTTAACAATAAATATGTAACATTTAGTAAATATCACACATGAACCAAAAATAAGTTTATTGAGATTTTTGAAAAAACTAAAAAATCCATTATTTCTTTTTTTTTTTTTTTAAATAAGTTTGGCTGCAGTATGTGAATTAAAAATTATTTTAGATGCTAAATCACAGATTTTTTTAAGAACACTTAAAGGGACATAGAACTAAAACTTCAACTCGATCGCAGAAGTTTTTTTTTTTAATGAAAAACATTAGACAAAAAATGTCTAAAAACTTCATAAAACTAGGAAATTCACACAGCATACTAAAGAAAGTCAGTGTCATTGGTTTACAAGAATGACTCTTACATCTATATTACTCCTACATTCATATTACTGGCTGGCAAGGGCAGATCAGTTTAATGCATTGCTTCATTTAAAAAAAAGTTGCTACCTGGTCATGTGAAGGGGCTTGTGTACATCAATAAAGCTGTGAGTTATATCATGTAGGGTCATCCAAGATGAACAGATCATAGCAAAGAGGTCAGACCAAATCGCGGTCCACTTGAGAAGGAACTGGCAACCCACTCCAGTGTCTTTGCCATGATAACTTTATGGATTAGCACATGAGACACAAGATGTGCCTGGCGTGCTGCGGTCCATAAGGTCATGGAGAGTGGGACACAACTGAACTAGATGACAACAACAGGATGAAAAATACAGCCAAACACCTTGTTAGGTTGTGAAACTGTTGCAAAGCCTGTTACACATGAAATGTCTGTTTTCTCAAGGTTTTCACCAATTCAAGGGCCACTGAACCATCACATAGAGCAATCAAAATCAGGAATAAAATTGTTTGAACTTTTAAGCTCTTTTCCAGGTTTTTTACCTAAAAATGCTATCATGTTAGCTTTCATAGCAATGTTTGTGATCTGGCCGGAGTCCATACTACAATACAGAGTTTATTAAGCTTTATCGGGAACATTCTCACAGGTCCTGAAAAGAATATAAATTACAATGTTTTTTCTAAATGCTTATATAGTATATTTACTGCAATAATGCATTTCATGTTTACAGTTTAAGACTAGAATTTCTAAATAACTTAAAGAAATTAGATTACATTGTTTTTGATTGCAGCATGTATTACCATTTGCCAGTTCCTTGTCATTTTTAGAATCTGCCAAGTGAAGGAAACTGAAAAGAGTTCCAGATAGCTTTTAAACTGGTGATAAAAATGCTTATAAAATGTACCAGTTTTAAAATTAAACTTTTCCTGTGGTTTTTACTGTTGTATTTGATGTTGAAGTACAATATTAATGAATTCTATGTCTTGTTTTTTTTTTTTTTTACTTCTTTAATATAATTTTACTAGGAAATTGCCTGTCAAAAATGACAGGAATAAAATTGTAAGGCAAGCAATGCTGTTTGCTGCACAATGTGAGGCTTTTGCTCCTCTGAGCACCTTCGGCGCTCATCGTGTGGCTCGCAATGAGCTCCTTCCGCGCTCATTGTGAGACTCAACCCCGGGTACTTTAATTTCCCTGCTTTGCAATGATCACCTTCGGCGCTCATAGCAGCCTTTCCTCCCGTCTACTGTATGGAGGTCACTCATTGCAGGGTTTGTTAACCTTTAAGTTTTGTGCTTGGAATGCCATGTGTCTCTTTGCACCATCCTGTCCCTTCCCTGTGTGTTTCTCCTCTGTCTGTCTGCTGAATCTTTGAGTGTTACGAACTGAATGCCATTTGTTTTATTTTCAAAGTCCCTGGCATTGTTGGTGTAAGTGTTACTGTCTTTGCCGTTATGTATTTTGTAAGTCCAGCGTGGCTGGCTTTGCTCAGTCTCGTTTTCATCCTGTTTCAGATCTATTTACATTTTTCGTCCACCATTTTTTTTCCTCGCTTAGCCAATTTTCGATTGACGAAAAATGGCAAATATGGCTCAAAATCACTTACAACCTTACTCCCAGGCATCATGGCAGTCCCCCTGTGCTTTGTGTGAGTGTTGTTAATTTTTTTAATTTCCCTTTTTTTCAGTTTTTTCGAGTTACACGCTGGAACTACGTTTGACAGTTAAATTAGCAAACTGCGTTCCTCACAGTCAGCGGCAAAGTGCTACATGCTTCAAATGCTCGCCTCGCTTCATGAGGCTCGTAATGCAATGAGCGCCTTTGTCGCTCCTTGCAGCCGAAGTCCCGCGTACTTCAACTGCTCGCCTTGAGAGTGCAATGAGCACCTATGGCGCTCATTGCAGCCTAAATCCTGCGTGCAGGGCTCGCAGTTGCGGTTCGATGAGCCTCAAAAAGCTCCCCAGGCTTTGCAGGGCTTGCAAAGTGTGACTAACATCGTAAGCGTTCCCCACACTGACAACTATATATGTGATAAGCCCGTGTCTTCTCCATTCTTCAACAGCTAATGTATAATTCTGTTATACTTGTTTCTATGGAGGCATTCAAGCTAGAACTCATGGGTCAAGCTTTTTTTTTTAAAATCTGAAGCCTGTTCAAAAGGTCACTCTATTTATGTAGCAAAAATTGATTATTTTTTATCATCAACAACTGCTTCTTGTAGTAGAAGATGTCCTTTATTGACCGAAAGTACAGCCTTTGTTACGTGAACACGAGAGCTTTCTCAGCCTACTATAAATTTAGAGAGCTACATATTTATATATAGTTACGAAGCACAGACGAACAATACAAGCACTATAACATTAAATCACTAGGTACTGTGCCCTTTCTATTTCAATTCAGCGACATTCAAGCTATTACAATTACAGAAAAATGTAAAAACAATTTCATATTTTTGTTAAACTAGCGACTTGCCCATCAAAAAATGACGGTCAATAAAATTGTAAGGCTGGGAATGCTGTTTTGCACACAATGTAAGGCTTTTAGTCCTCCGAGTACCTTCGGCGTTCATTGCTAACATAAACATTGCTAAACTAACCCCACTCTACACTAACCTATTAACACCTACGCTACCTACCTACCCGCTAATAAACCCCCCATCCCACTAATTACAGAAAATAATAAAAACCTAACTCACAAAAAATAATAAAAGCCAAGTCACATAAAATAAAAAAGCTACATTACAGAAAAGAAAAAAAATCTACATTACAAAAAAGAAAAAAAGCTACATCACAGTTAATAGAAAAATCTAAGTCACAGAAAATAATAAAATCTACATTACAGAAAAGAAAAAAACTAAGTCACAAAGAATAAAAAAAAGGTACATTAAAGAAAAAAAATAAAAAAAACTACATTACAACTCCCCCGCCCACTACAGAAAAAAAAGTTACACACCTGAAAAGGAAATACATACAGAATATATACAGTACATCACAATACAAATCAAATAAAATACAATAGCTCCCTAAATAAAATATATTAAATACTTTCTAAAATATACACATACCCCACTATCTAAAATACAATATATTTTTTTTATATTCTGTAGTGGGGGGTTGTAATGTACAGTGGATATAAAAAGTCTACACACCCCTGTTAAAATGTCAGGTTTCTGTGCTGTAAAAAAATGAGACAAAGATAAATCATTTCAGAACTTTTTCCACCTTTAATGTGACCTATAAACTGTACAACTCAAACAAACAAACTGAAATCTTTTAGGTGGAGAGAAGAAAAATAAAAAATAAAAATAATGCGGTTGCATAAATCTGCACACCCTCTTATACCTGGGGATGTAGCTGTGTTCAGAATTAAGCAATCACATTCCAAATTGTGTTAAATAGGAGTCAGCATACACCTACCATCATTTAAAGTGCCTCTGATTAAACCCAAATAAAGTTCAGCTGCTCTAGTTGGTGTTTCCTGACATTTTCTTAGTCGCATCCCACAGCAAAAGCCATGGACCACAGAGAGCTTCCAAAGCATCAGAGGGATCTCATTGTTAAAAGGTATCAGTCAGGAGAAGGGTACAAAATAATTTCCAAGGCATTAGATATACCATGGAACACAGTGAAGACAGTCATCATCAAGTGGAGAAAATATGGCACAACAGTGACATTACCAAGAACTGGAGCTCCCTCCAAAATTGATGAAAAGACGAGAAGAAAACTGGTCTGGGAGGCTACCAAGAGGCCTATAGCAACATTAAAGGAGCTGCAGGAATATCTGGCAAGTACTGGCTGTGTGGTACATGTGACAACAATCTCCTGTATTCTTCATATGTCTGGGCTATGGGTAGAGTGGCAAGACGAAAGCCTTTTTTTTTACAAAGAAAAACATCCAAGCCAGGCAACATTTTGCAAAAACACATCTGAAGTCTCCCAAAAGAATGTGGAAAAAAGTGTTATGGTCTGATGAAACCAAGGTTGAACTTTTTGGCCATAATTCCAAAAGATATGTTTGGCACAAAAACAACACTGCACATCACCAAAAGAACACCATACCCACAGTGAAGCAAGGAGGTGGCAGCATCATGCTTTGGGGCTGTTTTTCTTCAGCTGGAACTGGGGCCTTAGTTAAGATAGATGGAATTATGAACAATTCCAAATACCAGTCAATATTGGCACAAAACCTTCAGGCTTCTGCTAGAAAGCTGAACATAAAGAGAAACTTCATCTTTCAGCATGACAACGACCCAAAGCATACATCCAAATCAACAAAGGAATGGCTTCACCAGAAGAAAATTAAAGTTTTGGAATGGCCCAGCCAGAGCCCAGACCTGAATCCGATTGAAAATCTGTGGGGTGATCTGAAGAGGGCTGTGCACAGGAGATGCCCTCGCAATCTGACAGATTTGGAGTGTTTTTGCAAAGAAGAGAGGGCAAATCTTGCCAAGTCAAAATGTGCCATGCTGATAGACTCAAAAAAGACTGAGTGCTGTAATAAAAATCAAAAGGTGCTTCAACAAAGTATTAGTTTAAGGGTGTGCATACTTATGCAACCATATTATTTTATTTTTATATTTTTTCTTCCCTCTACCTAAAAGATTTCAGTTTGTTTTTCAATTGAATTGTACAGTTTATAGGTCACATTAAAGGTGGAAAAAGTTCTGAAATGATTTATCTTTGTCTAATTTTTTTACAGCACAGAGTTTTTATATCCACTGTAGGTTTCTTTTATTTTCTGTAATGTACCTTTTTTTTTTTTTTGTCTTAGGTTTTATTATTTTCTGTAATTAGTGTGGTGGGGGGTTTATTAGGGGGTAGGTAGTGTAGGTGTTAATAGGTTAATGTAGAGGGGGGCTGGTTTAGATTTAATGGTTTATTGGGGGTTATAGTGCTGTGTAGTGTTTGTACTTTGTTCCTTGAGGGTCCTTGATGTTAATATTATGGTTCTAACTGCCCTATAAGGGTCTTTATATACCCTTACCGGACTGATGGGGTTACATAGAGGCTTATGAGGGTCTGTATAGACCCCCATAAGAGACCATGTTAAATAGGCTTCGATGGGGTTAAATAGGCCCAGCTAGGGTTACATAGGTACTGTTTGGGTTAAATGTGTACGGTTAGGGTTAAATGTGTACTGTTAGGGTTAAATAGGCCCAGTGTGGGGTTAATGGGGTATAGTTAGGGTTAATAGTGTAGTGCTTACAATTTGGATGACACTCATGACACTATAGTGTTATTACATGGGTTACTTAGTGTCCTATAGGGGTCTATATAGACCCCTGTTGGACTGATAGAGTTAATTATTGGCTTATGGGGGTCTGTATTGACCACTATGAGTGACAGTATAAATTAAGGGCTTATGCTAATTAAGGGCTTATTAAGGGCAGTTGGGGCGGGCTCCAAGTGTTAGCAACAATCCGTATTGCTCACAACTATATATGTGATTCATTGGTTTCTACATTTTTCACTTTTATATGCAGTTCTTCTTTGCTTTTTGGTGTCTGGTGAATTAAATTAATTAATTAATTATTAATGTACTAATACACTCTTTGATAACCAAAACTTGAAAATAGGAGAAATAGTTTGGAATCACATATATAGTTGTGAGCGTACGAGTTGTTGCTAACGCTGCGGGCTCGCTACGGCGAGTCGCGGGCCCTCGCAAAGCGAGGGCAGTGGCCGAGGGTCTCAGTTGCTGGCATGGAGCGCCGAAGGCGCTCCATGCCAGCACCTGAGGACCTCGCAAACTTTACGTCGCAAACCAAACAGCACGACACACACATTACGTACACTCGCAAACAACATACGACACACGTTCACACACATTACGGCCTCGCAACACTCGGACGCAACTCGCGTACATTACAAAATGTAAAACACAATACATACACACAGCACAAACATAAAAACCTACCTAACACCAAGAGGAGCACCCAGGACCTCAAAAATACAACTTTACACCTCGATTTTACTCGAAATAAAACAGTTTAGAGACTAAAAAAAAAAATCGAAGAGAGAGAGAAAAAATGGCCGCCGAACAAAACGAAAACGAGGCTACAGCACTCTAAAACCCGCAAAACACCACAAGAAACTCGCAAAACACCACAAAACACCTACTGATATTCCGATACAGACGTATACCACACATTACTCGCCATTTTAACGCCAATGCGGAAAGTACACGACTAACGCATACGGGTTTTGGTCTCGCGCACGGCACAGTGTTACACGGCACACATTCAGCACGCTATACACAGCAGATCCACACCACTAATGCTGCAGCAACATCAAAACACATTCACAGCTCTTCCACACAATGCTTTACAATAGGTAAAGTATATTCATTTATTAATGTATTATATATTTCATTATTACACACTAAACAGCATTAGCTACCTTACAATTTCATTGCCGTCATTTTTTGACGGGCAATTCGCTAGTGTAAAATAAAATACAGTTTTAAGTTCTTACAATGTATTTTACAATTATGCAGCAGTTTAATGTATCACTTAATTTTCTGCTGATGGAGTGGAAAGGGCTTGGAGGAAATTTTGAATACACAGGAATTTTCTATTAGTACAGTGGGAATATGGCATTCTACATCTGCCAGCGCTCTAAGCAAGATGATTGGAAAGCTCTGAGGAAGCAGATGTATTTGCAGGCCTCTCCCCCTGCACTCATTGAGGCCTTTGCCTGTCCCCCTGGGCCTTTTGCAGGCCTCGCAGGCCTACAAGGTAGAGGGGGGGGACAGCCGAGGGCAGCAATGGCTGCAGGGGAAGAGGAGCCTGTAAGTAAGGTTGCAAGTGTATTTGCTATTCAAGCTGTCGTCTTTTTGCGGGGCTCCAAACGGCTTCCAAGTTAAGGGCTTGAAAAAAATTGACGACGGTTAAACCCGTAGCTAACAGCCTGGGCCCGAAAATCAATTTCCCCAAGCACGCAAGTGTTTTCACACCCATAAACGTCAAATGAGATAGAGGGAGCAAACAGAGACAGGGGAGGGAGGGGGAGGAAAGAGACACAGAGGGAGGGAGAGGGAGGAAAGAGACACAGAGGAGGGTAGAGGGGGGAAAGAGACACATGAGGGAGAGTAAGGCAAAGAGATACATGAGAGGGGAGGGGGGGGAGGGACACACGGGAGGGGGATTTAATATTATCCCGTAGTTTGTTGACAGGAGGCCGGGAACGGGCTGCCAAGGGCGCTCATTACGAGGCCTGCAATGGGTGCTGAATGCGCTCAGTGCAAAGCTCGCAGAGAGGAGAGGGAAGGAGAAAGAGGGAGGCGAGAGGAAACAGAATAAGGGAAGGAGAGAGAGAGAAGGCCGTGCATAGGCAAGCTCAGCATTGACCGGCTTTGGCTGTAGCATGGCGTAGGCTTGCAATGTGGTGGGCGTAGGAGCACATTGCAAGCCTCGCATTGTATGGCAAATAACAGCATTGCGAGACTTGAAAATTTTATGCTGTCATTTTTGATGGGCAAGTCGCTAGTGTCTATATAAACTTGTGTTTCCTGCTCTAATGTTGAAGAAGTAGAAGATCTGTGTGCGTGTATATGTGAGTGAGTGGTGCGACTGCTTTACTATTTGTGTGTCCGAAAGGAGGAAAGAGTGAGGCGGTAGAGTGGGAGACACAGATGTGGTCTGGGGAGAGGAGGGAGAAGTGAGGCGAGAGGATGAGGAGAGGGGGAGTGAGAGGGGGAGTGAGAGGGGGAGTGAGAGGGTGGAGTGAGGTGGGGGAGTGAGTAGGGGGGAGTGGAGAGGGGGAGTGAGAGTGGGGGGTGAGAGGGGGGGTGAGAGGGGGGGTGAGAGGGGGGGTGAGAGGGGGGGTGAGAGGGGGGGGTGAGAGGGGGGTGAGAGGGGGGGTGAGGGTGATGTCTAGGCCTCAGTGCCAGTGCACAGGTCAAGGGACTGAAAGGAAACACAGATACCCAATTACTCCATAGAGGAATTTGTTGTCCTCCTAAAGCCATCCATAGAGTCAGAGAGGTCAGAGCTGGTCAAAAGGCAAGTATGTGGACAGATGTGGCAGCAGAGGTCAGTGTTGTGGGAATTCAATTGGGGATGTCAAGAGTGTGAATTACCACTCTGATGACTCACAAGCTATAGTGAAGAGGAAGATGGCTGATGAACAGTTGGCGAAGGAGCCAAAGGTGGCGGTCCACTAACAGTTGTGGAACATAACGAGGGGACCAACCAATAAACCACAGTACTAAAAATCCCTTGCTTACTGACATGGACCGGCCCAAGACCCTGCAAGATCAGTACTTGCACAACCATGTAGGTACCCTAACGTCCTCACGACACCTGCCTGCACCACAAGCCTCTATCGCCCCCAGTAGTTCCTGCTTGAACATTTTCAGTCAGCATCCCAATCAACAACCCCAGAAGAGAGGTACCCCCAATGTGGCCCTCCACCACACCCGCCTGACCAGCATGCTGCTGGGGATAGATCTTCAATTTCACCAAGGGCCCACTGTTTCAACCTGCTGTAGCTGGGTTATACCAAGTAATGGTGAGGGAGTGGGGCCTCTGTGAGCAAGAGGGGGAGGAGATAAGAGCTTCATGCTTATACTTTTTTTAGTGAGCAATTTTTGTTTTCTATTTTCAAGTAGTTCTTAAATAGAATATTACAGTATGTTGATCACCAAGTAGTGCTACCTTATTCTGTAATTGAACCATATACAGTGTACACCAACAAAATAAAATTTATATAACTGCATCTAAAAATACATATTGCACATGAAAGGCTCCTGCTGAACCCCTCCCCACCTCTCTCATTGTCCTGAGCTGTATTTGTAGGACATATAGGAATGTATGAAATGCTGGGACTCTGTATTAATTAGGTGTGACGTAGCATTTGTTGGGTGTCAGTGTTTAATCTTGTGAGTAGGTATTTCTAATTAACATTGTGATTTATTTGATTGCTATTTTATTCTTGTTGTATAGAACTGGATTTGTCATTAGGTTTTTTTTTCTTTAGAATGTATAGGCCTCATTTTTCTTTGAGCCCTGAAAAATGCTTATTTAAGCAATTTTTTCCTGAAGTGCCTTGTATTTGATCTTGTAAGGGTTCTCTCTGCTCTTGTAGCAGGTTGATTTCACATGTATGGATTTGTCTCACTGTGAGCACTTGAAGAGCCTTTCAAAAACACATAGGATGTTCCACGGGAGGCCTGTACATTTTTCGTTCTCAAATCAAGGGATTTCCATGTAGTCCATGCTCTACTATCCCACTCACAGGCAACCCAGCAACCTTTGATGTATCCCTGTTGCATTCCCAGCAAGATGGCAATTACTTTTATATCCTCAAAGATCTGACACTGGTAGTCCTTGCTGTTAACAGGATCATAAAGAAGCTTCATGATGAAGTAAGTCTCATTCATGTTAATAGCTTTGATTGTAGTCCATTCCAATCATTATTAACTGTTCTTTTCAACTTGGCATTGGAAAGTCAATGAAGAGTCTTCATTGTTCAGGTCTGTGCTCAATATGGAGTAACTTCATGAAATCATTGACCTCATGGCAGATTTAAAGGGCCATTTACCCTCAATGTAACCACCCTTTATGATGTGAAAGGGCACAAGATTATATGCTAAAAAAAATTTAATTACATTAATAACAGATACAAAATCTCATTACATACATACTGTATCCTGCATACTGCCTGTTACATGAAAGTAAGAGATAGGGGAGTCCCGTGTGTGCTATGGGGAAACCAATGATAAAAAGCAATTTTTTTTATAGAATCAGATTACACTGCACAGACCAGTTAACCCATAGCTGACGTATAAGTTTGTGTAGGTGAGTCCAGCATTCCATGAAGAGATGTACGGGTTAATTTTTTTTCCTTTTGATCTCTCACGGACAGCTCTGGAGTAAGAGGGGTGCAGAGCACTGCTCTAAATTATTCAAATTCCAAAGACGCGGGAACAGAACCCTGAATTTTGTTCCCAATCTGTTCCCTTCAAACTGGAAATGTAAGCAGCCTTACCATTTACTTGAATGGGACACTCACCCCTGCAACCCGATTAGCTGTAGTAAGACCACAGATTTTATTTTATGATATTTCCCAGTGAAAAACGCATTTCAAAAATAAAAAAAAACATTTCAACATGCTTAAGTAGATCTTTACAGTTATGTGGTCCAAATTGTGCTGAATTAAGTGACCCTTTAAATTCTTCTGGACTGACATTTTCCTCAAGCATATTCCATGGTGACCAACATTTCTGCCTTATTTTTTTGACAACTCTAGGTCTCTGATTAGGACACTTGATTAATTGTGAGTAATCCAGTGTGGTTCTTCAGAGGGTATATCAAAAACTAAAATTAGGATATTTTGAGGTTGAGGGTTCAGGTAATTTATCTCTGTCATGATCTGATTCTTCATCTTCAGATTTTAGTAAATATTCTGCTGGTGGATCAGAAATGGAAAGTCCTTCTCTAGGTACTGGGTGAACTGCAGATGATATATCAGTTTAGTTGACAGTTAATTTTTTCTTCTTGGAGATTCCCTACTGAAGGGGTGGCACCATACAAAAATAGCAGTCGGTAACATGATTGGTTGGTGCTCTCCATATCACAAGCACAGCAAAATGCAAATTGTGATCTTCTCGATGTTACCACTTCCAGTGGTTAGAAGAGCAATTTTTTAACAAATATGTGGAGTACAGCTTTTTACCTTGGTCGCCAATCTTGCACCCACCATAACAATGATAAGCTTTTCTAATAACTAGAGTAAAAGAACATTTCTGTACCCCAGACACTACCGTATTGGTCCGAATATAAGCCGCACCTTTTTTCCGATTTTTTAGCTTGCGAGTTACGGGTGCGGCTTATATTCGCGACCATCAAAAAATCATTGCCGATTTGCAAACTTTGCTTGTAACGCGTGCGACTTCGATTCGCGAATGCAAAATTACTGCCGATTTGCGCGATTGCGAGTCAAGGGTGCCGATTTTCGTGCTTTAGACTGCGGTATTGAATAGCGATTTACGGTTTTAGTGATTCTAACATCCTGTAAAGCCTGTAACCTGCAACAAAAAGCTACAGTGCTAATTAGAAAGCCTATTTCTTGCAATGGCTGATCACTTTGATAGTCTTTTTCTCTCCAATTTTACGGGTGCGGCTTATATTTGAGTACTATCTTTTTTCTATTTTTTCCCCTTGAACTTTACGGGTGCGGCTTATATGCGGGTGAGGCTTATATTCGGACCAATACGGTATTTACACACGTTTGAGGCATTTTGAAACTATTAAGGCATAAAACCCTTATATGCAGCAGTCAAAAGTTTGGCTCTGACTGATTTATAACACAGGAAGAGGTTTAGACAGTAAATATAATGACTCAGTACAAAATTCTTGCACGGCTGCCACACTAACTATATTGTATACACATGGGTGCAATTTGGCAATACCTGTATTAGAATGATAAATAATTATCTGGGTTTAGTAATTAATTCAATTCATCAACATTTAAATTAATAGAACTCAGAATGTGATCATTTATAATGCCCCCTTACAATTTAAAAACTGGCAACTAAATACTTGCTCTGATAACACAGAGCTCCTGTAATCACATTTTTCTGCAGTACCTGCAATTTATTTTGAATAAAAGAATGTGACTCATAGCAATAATGTAATTACAAGACAAGAAAGAAAAATAATGTACAATAAATGGATGTGATACACAATAAAAGCCATTTGTATTTGACATACCTGCATTGAAACACCTTCCACTCTTGCTATGCATGCCACTCGATCAAGGAAAGTCACAGTGACAGGAACAGCTACAAAAAATCCACTGATGAATGCTCGAACGTATCTTCTTCCATACAACTGTGCCATAGTCTGAGAATGAACACATCAACATTAAATTAGCTTTCATTACATGAAAACTTACCTCCCAACATTTCTAGGTAGTGTTACCGCCATTCTGTACAATGTTTAAACAAAATTTGTATAGATATACGCTATATTTGTACACAATGAGCTATACAGAGAAACATTGTGTAGACCTGACATTAATGGTTTCTGTTATCTTTATTCATGAATTTGAGAGAAAACAATACAAGGATCCCGAGAAAGTTGGGTCTGGAAAAAAAAAAGCGTTTTGCCATTAAACATAAGACTTTCCTTTAAAAGAAGGACACTGAGGAAGCTAAGAGGGACAGGGGGGCTTATCCTAAAAATATTGAATGTCCCTCCAAATGCAGGACAGCTGATGCAACCTTCATAATATGGATGCAAAAAAAGGGCCATCTTTGGTATCTGAAATGGTGTCCCGGGAGCAGAGGTAATAATTGTAATAAGCTTACCTAGAAGTTATCCTGGAATAATTATCGGAATAATAATTATTAAGAGGGTCTTAACTGAAGAATATATATGTTATTCATTTTTTATAATTATGTAATTTACATTATTTTTAGTAATTTCTTCAGATGGTTAGTGCAAATGGTAAAAGATGACAAATAAATCCTTATTATAGTGTATCTAATCATATTTTATGAGTTGTTATGTTTCCCACACCTATTCCAGGACAGTAACTTACATATTCACCAGACTCATTGGTCCAGGAAAACCCATGATCTTCAGTAATTTTTCTTAATCTGGGTAAAACTCATCACAAATGTTTGCATAAAAAGCAAATGACCTTTCTTTCATTGTGAGACTCCTATAGTGAAATATTTAAATGGATTTAGGCACCTCTTTATCCATTTTTGTGGATAAAACATTTATAAAAATATATCTTTGCCAGCTACAGAAGTTGGGTTTCTGATAACTAGGCTATATTTAGCAGCTATCCCGGCTATAGTCCATCTGGATTAATCCAGTGGGCCTATCACTGTGATAAAGCCAACTGTACAATAGCAAGTACTATAATAAGTAATGGTATATTGGTAGCTTTTGATGGCAAAAATTTCCAACCACTTAACTAGTTACATTTAAATTATTTTTATGAAAGCAGGTGAAGGTATTAATTAATGTGACAATGACATGCTGGAGAATGACACACATAAAAAACCGAAATAGATCAAATTTATAAAAATACAGTTTGTACCATAGGCAACATAGTAACATTGATGTTGTGAAACATACACAGTCCAGTCACATGTTTATGACCCGCTAATATCCAGAAAAACTGAAGCTAAATGCGTGGTAATGAGTCAATACGATGCTGGAAGGTTGGCAAGGGTATCTGGATCCATGCAGACTGTAGTGCATCTGACAGCTGCTGAAGAGTGCTTGGTGGAGGATCCAAATATAGTGGTCGAGGTAATCCCACAGGTGCTCCATGGGGTTCAAATCTGGGGAATTCGGAGGTAAGGTAAAGTATTTTGAAGTCTTTGTTGTGCTCCTCCAACCACTCCCAGACAATTCTGGCCGTATGACATGATGCATTTTACTGCTGGAAGATCCCATCCACTCCAGGTAAGATAGTCAACATGTATGGGTGTACTTGATCTACAAGGACGGATAGATGACCCAATTGGTTGAGAGTGCCTTCCAGAGGTATGAGTGAACCCAGACAGTGCCAAGAAAACATTTCCCAGACCATTACAATACTGCCACCAGCTTGAGTTCTTCCAACAATGGTTGCAGAGCGTTTGTTCTCAGAGGCTTCCCACCTGGCACTCCAACCTCCTTCCAGATGATGGAGCAGAAAGCGTGACTCAGAGAAAGCAACCCTTTTCCAATCAGAAGAGGTCCAATTTTGGTACTGTTGTGCAAATTGAAGGTGTTTCCGACAATTAACTCTCGTCAGCATGGGTGCAATGACCAGCTGTTTGTTTTGGAGCCCCACATGCAACAGCGTTGGCTGTACTGTCAATTTAGACACACGTCTGGTAACTCCCTGGTTCTTTTGGACAGTGAGATGCTTAACTATAGCGTGTTGGTTGACCCTCACACACAATCATAGCCAACATTCACCTCTTACATCAATGGTACGTGGTGACCTGCAGTTTTGACGCCGTTTATTTGCAATACTGCCGTTTGTCCAGTCACGGTACATTTTAGGCACAGCAGCACGCAAAGAATTCACAAACTGCGCTGTTTCAGAAATACTGCCACCCTTGGCCTGAAAGCCAATGATCATCCCCTTTTCAAAGTTGTATAAATCGCACATTTAACCAATGACACCAATGGTTGATAAATTTGAAGAATGCCTGAATGTCACCATGTATACCCACCAAGCCAGCTTGCGACACATGCCGTATTTGGCTATGCAATGTTGACGTCAAAAGTAGTAATGTGACTCAACCCTGTAGTTTACATCACTGAGGTTTCTCACAAGTTCCCTACACTGGAAAACCATGTCCCTTTTCCATGATGCACAATTAATTTTCTCGGCCAACACTAGCATACTATTGTCTCTTGCCACACAAAATACTTCAGTATATTTTTTCCCACTGCCCTTAATTCAAAATTTCCCAAGATCATTTTACCGGTTTTGCTATATACCCAACAATAGAGTTCAACATGCTATGAGACACTTTTGTAGATCCAACAAATATTTGTAGTATGTAGCCATGTTGTCCTGTGACTGTTACCAGGAGAGGAAACATTTGTCTGGGTACATATCTTTATTGCAATCTTCTATAAAACACCTAGGGAGTGTAGCTCTTCGAAAAGTGGTGACTAGTAATCCAATCAACAAGACAGGCTGCCAAAAAGCCAAACACATGGCCTTAGAACCCAAAACATTATAATGACATGGACGTTTTCTGGATTTCACTAGGAATATAATATACCTGGGTTCCCTGGTGGTCCATTAGTTAGGATCCGTTACTTTCACAACTGCGACCTGGGTCCGATTCCAGTCAGGGAACCAAGAGGTCACACCATCATGAAGCCATGTATGGTTGGGCCTGGTCAGTACTCGGTTGAGAGACTACCTAGGAATACCAGGAGCTATTTGCTGTTGCCCGCTGCCTGGAGAAGGAACTGGGAACTCAGTATCTCTGCCATGAAAACCAAGTGGATTAACATGACCATGGACATAAAGATGTGCCTGGTGTGTTAAGGCCCATGAGGTCACAGAAAGTCAAAAACGACTGAACGACGCAAAAAAATAATAATAATACACCTACATATCTCATGAAGACCATGTACTTCTAAGTACAGGAGTTGCCCTGTCTCATAGCAAGCAATCAGTTGCAACATTTTGCAACATGCTCCTTGAGAGGGGTCACTGCACTTCACACTCTGTATATTCATGAGTTGCACAGGCTAGAGGAGAGACATAAACAGATAACCTTAAATTGTTAATACAAATAAATAGATACTTAGTTATGTTATATTCCTAGTGAAATCCTGAAACCTTCCCATGTCCCTTTAACACTTTTTGGGACAAGGCCTATGCCACCTTACAATTAGCAATTAGTATATTAGAATAAACTAACAAAATGAACCAGGTGGCACACGACTAGTGTTCAAAACGATTCTGGGGAGTTGTAGATGTAACCATTATTTGGAGATAATGATACGAAATCTAAAAGGTCAGCAGAAATAGTCTACTTTGTGAGAATACCAATTATAAACAGTGGAAAGTAAGATTTTAAATTATTTATAAGAGAAATGTTCTCCTGTATCCTCTCAGACAATGCACATCACCCTAAAAAGTCAGTTTCAATATGTTGTTTAGAAAGAAACTCAACTTTATTTAAACCACATGATTTTGCTTTTAAAATAAAAACCGAAAATATGACAAACTGTATATAAATGTCTATATACTAGATGTCATTGTGCGCCCATTAATTTCCAAAATAGAACAGTGGTTTATAATTGTTAATAAGCACTAGGTGATCCGTGAAGACCCTAAGTAGTAATCAGGTAGTCCAACAAAACCCATGTGAACATTTAAGTGGTCCATCAAAAATAAAAGTTTTTGGACCTATCCTGTCTTGTGTGCGCCTTTGTGGAAACGCTCCGCCGCCGACTCTAGGAACGTGGTCGCGGTAGTGTCGCCATCTATCGGCAAAAAAAAGGTAGTACACCCAACCCCCTAACCCTCAATCCCTAACCCCCTAATCGCCTTACCCTCTTAAAGCCTAACCACTTACCAGGCGTAGTAGCTCATTTATAGAACTAGATGGCTCTTGGAGTGCGCACGCGTTCCAATAGTAGGCAGGGGCGCACACAAAAAAAAGATAGGACCAAGTTTTTTAACATGTTGTAGAGCAGGAGTGGGCAAGTTCGGTCCTGGAGAGCCCCACATAGGGCAGGATTTCAGGATATCCCTTGACTCACCTGTGCAAAGAATGGGTATCCACAAATCCTGGCTTGTATGGGGCTCTCCAGGACCGAACGTGCCCACCCCGTTTTATACATTTTGTCAACATAATTTCAGCTGGCATATTAACATGCTTCTAAATACTTTTTTGCAAATCTGCACTTTTAATATTTTAATATTGTAATATTGTAATATTTTAGTAATATTCGTTCTAGTATTAAAAGGTAAAACATCCACTGTGCTTATTATTCTAGCAACAACGTATGTAGCACCTTAAGGGACATGTATTTCAAACCAGGCCCAAGAATACATTCTCTGCAAAAAACAAGAAAAGAAAAGAAAAAAAAAACAGCGATTTCCACCTACAGGTTCAATTTCCGAGAAAGTATGGAGAAACAGTGTTATTCCTCAGATATACTTTCAATTATTTCTTTCCACAGATACAAATGATGCTGGATCTGAAAGAGCTCGGTGGGAGTGAAGCAGAAACTAGGTTTATTTGGCTTACTTGGTTTGTCTCTCTGTGTCATTTACGGAAAAATAGAACTGTACTTAAAAGTAGTAGTGAGCTTAAGACAACTTGAACTACAAAGACATGTAAAATTAACTTGAAGTACAAGTTCTCACTTCTGCTCTCCCCCAATCTCATAATCAGTTTCATGTTCAACAACTCTTTTAAAAACTATGACCATTTAATACTTTAATTGGCTTAAGAAAAAAACTCTGTTTTTCTGATTTAAAGGATGGAGAGTTAGCACCCTCTTCTCTGCGCTTCCCAGTACCTGCTCCCTCTTCTCCTTACAGTATACTCCGAGAGCTGTTGATACAGTAGGCATATGCCTAAGGGAAGCCATGTTTAAATGTTTATGGATGACAAGAGTAAAGCCTTTGTGGGCACATTTGCATGTCCCTGCCAGAGTTCCCAGAATGCAGTAAAATAACTGTATTTCTCAGAATTCTGGGCATAAAACAATTTTTTGTAAAAACATTTTTTAGATGTTCAAATGTGAACACAAATATACTATATATTTGTATATACATACTAACACCCCCCCCCCCCCCCCCCCCCCATTTTTCCTCAGAGGAAATAAGTTGCTGACCTTGTCATTGCTATGAAAAGGTGGCCTTATTAAGATGAACTCAGGATGTCTGTCACTCAGAGGGTTAAAAGCACATGTTGCATGTAACGTAATAAAAGTCTTATTAGCCAAAGTTATGAATTATTAATATTTTTTTTAAATGTCCCTCTTCTTGTCTCAATCCCTCAGAGATTGTTGCTGAGTGAGGAAGATGTTTAGCAAGTTGTGAATATAAATATTGCAGCCTCTAGTGCACACAGTCAGTCAGTTGCTTCCCATTTCTCTCTGGACACTTGCAGCTTCTAGCACAGGAGCAAGCACCACGTGACCTCAGGGGCCAATAGGAAGTCATTGCGTATGCTGTGCGCACTAGAATCTGTAATATGGAGATTTACAGTTTATTGCCTGCAGACTTCACCTAGAGGAATATATTGAGGGGTGCCACGGGAGAGAGATGGTCCAACACTGTAATGCCCCAGAGGTTCTATTCTCGGTACACCGTCCTTTGGGCGCACGAGTCGTGCGCGCCGTCAAAAGCGCAGTCCAACAGCAGCGTGCTTGACAAAAGGAAGCAGCGACACCAGCAATAGCAATTAGATTATCTGTTTGTTCCCTCCTTGATAAGGTCATTAAATGCCCTGTTTAAGCACTTTTCATGGTAAATCTATTTTTTGTTCACCATTAACATTAAAAACACATATGGAAACAGCAGCAAAGCTTTAGCCAGAAAATACCATTTAAAACCACAGTTTACCACATTAATAGTGGTTGCTGTACTGCCCTTGGTCTCTCTCATTGTCCTGAACAATACTTAAATGAAACAAAATGCTTCAACTGAAATAACATTGATTAAGCTGTCTTTGTAATGTTATCTCAGCTGAAATTTGTCATTTCCTTTCAGTAGTTGTCAGAACTAAGAGAGAGATACAGCAGTGGCTATTCATGAGGTAAACTTTGTTTTGAAATTATATTTTCTGGCTAAAGACTATGAATACTGCCAGGCATTTTCAATTTATAAGGTACAGGTAAAAATGGAAATCACAGGTACCAAGGTCCAGGCAAGCAATGAGAAGAATAGATGGTCCTTTCCCTCTTCCCCTACGCAATAGATTGGCAGCAGCAGTGCCGCCGCCAACCACTAGATGGCGCTGACGATTTTCCAAGTAGTACTGAACAATGCATATAAGGCGCACCAACAGAAGAGGCCTTGGGCTATGAGAGGCGCACCCGAGACCCTCGAGGGCCTAGTGCACGAGCCGAACATAGTGATGGCCTCGCTGTCAATTCAGCTCCGTTGAGTTGCGCCACGTCGTTGGAGGGAATAATTAGGGCAAACCGGACAGTGCCATCTAGCGGCTATTTGTTGGCACTGCAGCTTTCAGACTGGCGATTTCTTTGTGCATACACAATGTGGTAGATCTGAATAGATATATTGGGCGATTCTTAATCGGTAGTGGCAAAGAGTTTGGACCTTTCCCGATTCATCCCTGCCAGTATAGGTGTGCAGCAACCACTAGGTGGTGCAACATTGCATTGTCGAGACTTTGCTACATTTTTTACAGTTAGGGTTAAGGTGAGACTTAGGGTTAGGGTAGTGGCAGATAATAAGCTTTACATAGTACAGTAGTGGTGTGCATATGTATATGCATATCATTTGCCACTACCCTAACCCTAACCCTCACTCTAACAGCAAATGGAACAAAGTCTGGGCGCCGGCACTGCTGGCGAGGGCAAAACAGCAAAGATCCAAGAGTTTTCATTTAGATTATGTGCCCAGTTCCACCACACCACTACTTATAAGACCCTTTAAATAGATGTTTAGTAATATCTTAGCGCCACTATCTTCTTACAAAAATAAAATACATAGAAAACTGGTCATGCTTAATGCAGTAAAAATATAAGAACTATGTATCATCAGCCTGACATGCTGGATGTGTAATCCTTGGTGCACTTGCCTACAGCTTCTTTATCTCAAATAGGAGATGAGTTAAGTACTGAGCACCACTTGCCTCCAGCACCTGCCAAGTGCTGTGTGTTTGCCCTGGATAAAGGTCAGGATAAAGAAACAACCCATGCTTACAATAGGATCTGACACTTGTGCATAGTGTGGATTGTGTAAGGCTGATTTAGCATCATTTTTATTCAGAATTTTGTTTATTTTCTCTTATTTGTAAGAATCAATGGCACTTCAGCAGGTTTCTTGGTAAGAGATGCAGTGGCTCTGCTATGAAACATTCCCTGTTAATGTATCTCAGTAATGATTGCTTGGCATGACATTATATGTATAAAGCATTACCTGTCTATCTATGGGGCTCTCTGTCTTCCTGTTTTCCCCTGCTCTGCCAGGCAGCTCCTTACCATGTGCGAGCTGGGCGTGTTTGTGTCACTCTGCCCTCCCTGTTGTCCTGTGTCTGAGCTTTTACACACAGTGTAGAGGAGGAGCAAGATGGAGGCTGAGGCTGAGAGAGGGAGAGGAGGAGCAAGATGGAGGCGGCATCTGAGACAGAGAATAGGACAAACAAAACTTACCCTGGGAGTGTACTGGGAGCGGCTAACAGTACAGAGCTGAGACTAGAGGCACACTGCAGAGACTACTCTGTTATATAAGAGATATGTTACTAGAGATTATTCTATATCAAATAATAAAAGTATTTTTAAGTAGTTTATCTGTCAAAGTAGTATAAATTTCAGGTAATTTAACAGGGCATGTACTTTGATAACAGTGCGATTGTTTAATGGCAGAAGAAAATGCTCAATATGATAAAAGGGTGCTTGACAATGAGACTGTCCAAAACATAGTATAACATACAAATTTGTCACTTTTTTGCAATATACTTTGTGTGACGGCACATTTACTTCTTTGCAGTGTCTTGCAGAAATTGATCACATATATAGATGTGAGCAATATGAGTTGTTGCTAACACTTGCGGGCTTGCATAGCGAGCCCGCTGCAAATGAGGCCCTTGCAAAGCGAGGGCCGCAGTTGCTGGCTGGCGCTCCTTGCTCTGGTGGAGATGAGTGCTGTAGGTAGGCGCTCATCCCTACGACCCGCGGAACTACACATCAACACAAATCTCAATTACACAATTCACAATGCGAGACCCGTAGCAGTTGCATGAAAAAATTATGGTCCATAACACTTGCAAAAACGAAAGCGGGACTTAGAAATAAATATACGACCCGCTAACTTATTACAAATAATAATACGAGGTCCAAAAAATACAAAGTTAACCGCGCACATACAAAAACAACAATAACACAAAGAAAATAAAAAAATATACAAAAAAAAATTACACACAGCACGGGGGACAAGCACGACGTCTGGGAGTGAGGTTGCATGACAATTTAAACACAATTTGCTAAGTTTCGGCACTCAAAAATCGCCTAAGCAACAAATAGGTAAAGTATATTAATTTATTAATTAATTACCATTAATATATATATATATATATATATATATATATATATATATATATATATATATATATATATATATATAAAAGGACCAGGGTGCTCAGAGGAGCAAAAGTAAGGTGAGCAATGAGCGCCAAATGTGCTCAGACCACCAAAAGTACACGAGCGGAGAGGCTCGCAATGAACGCTAAAGGCCCATATCACGGGTTCACAACCAGGGGAGTGATTTGCAATGTGCGACGAAGGCGCTCATTGCAAGATTCGCGATGAGTGCCAAAGGCGCTCAACGCGGGGCTTGCAATGAGCGCCGAAGGTGCTCAGATGACCAAAAGCCTTACATTGTGTGGCAAAGAGCATTCCCAGCCTTCCAATTTTATTGACCGTAATTTTTTGACGGGCAAGTCACTAGTCTATATGTATATACTAACAATTTGCCCGCCAAAAAATGGCAATAAAATTGTAAAATTGGCCAAATCGCAATTGACCGAGGCCCTAGGTTTCCAGAAAACAAATTGGAGACACTTGTATATATAAGTTTCCCGGGTTTCAAATGATTGGTAAGAAACAGACAGTGATTATCAGAAAAATATGTATTATATAGAAAAGTTCAGGGTACTTACAGAGTTATGTGCCCAAAAGTTAATTCCAGCTTTGCACACCCACAGGAAGCCTACATAACCAAGTATACGCAGGAAATATAGCCAGAGACAGATTTTGACATTTCTGGCAGAGAGCACAGGAAGTAGCTGCTGTAGATCGAATCACATGGTCGCGCGGGTTCTGAGCTCACAGTGAATTAGAGAACAAGGGGATTTAGAAATCTCTTTCTCTGTAGAAAGAAAGATGGACATGACCATACTGGAATAGGGGGACTAAACTTGATATGGGGAAGACATTCTGGAAAGTGAAAAAACATACACAGCCTTTGTTTGCTTTGTTATATGAATTGTTGTAATTAAAAGTGATTGTGCTTGTAAACTAATGAGATTTCCATTAAATCTAGCACTGGCAGTTTTAACGGCCTCATTTCAGCTGCACAGATAAATACTTCTTCTATGCTATAAGTCATCTCTCACCTCAGGAAGTAAATCAGTAGAAACTAAAATGGCAGCTACCACTACATCATAATAAAAGGGAATACATCGAAGATTCTCTTTTTTTTTTAAACTTCTAAAAACAATTTACCTATTTTCAAATGTAGCCCTTTAGAAGAGGGACTGTTGATCCAAAAGAGGCTCGGTGTCCATTAATGTATTTTTAAATTTCATTTAATTTACTAATTGAAATGTGGAGAGAGAGAAGAAAATGAAGAAATGCCTGACAAAGCTAGTGATTCAAGGCTGTTTTAGGGGAGGGAAACAGGCACATTCCACAAGCCCTTCTAACTACCTTCACAAATAAGAAGTACAAAAGTAAGTTGCAGGTATATAGCCATGGAATAGCGTTTGCATAAACACATAAACATGGGAATCTGACAGCAACTGATAGGCTTGTCTATCTTCTCTATTCTGTCTTCTAAAATTTGGCATAATAAATCCTAAGGATAGCTTTATGCATATAACATGTCCTTGAGACAGGCATCCAAGGATTCCTGGTGGGCCAAGTTTGGGGGAGCAGCAAGACTTTTTGAACAACACCATCCTAGGTCAATAAATTCAGCACAATTTGGAGGACCAATGGAAAGATCTCATGAAGGCAAGTTGAAATACTTTTTGAATTTTTGAAATACATCCATTTTTGATGAAGATATGTAACCTTAAAAAATGTAGGAGTTTCTCTGTATTTATTTGCAGACAGCCTCCTCTGTAAGCCACTGCTCAGACAGAATGTTGTTCCTCCTCCTAAGTGACTTCCACCAATCAGGTTGCAGGAGTGTGTGTGTGTGTCCTATCAGGAAAGCAGTGAATGTCTGTGAAGCTGCAGCATGTGTCAGAGAATTGGTTTCTTATGAAAAAAATGTATAGGGTGTACTATAAGTTTTCAACAGTGGAAGAATAAAAGGGGCAAAGTTCATATGGCCAAGTTGGTTATGAGCATTGAGCTATCCCCTCCAGTATGGGGTGCTGTATAAATAGAGGGCAAGAGAGGGTGCACTTGAAAAATATTCCCTTCTGGAAAGCTATTAAGTTTATACAGAATACTAACCTTTCTGTCAAGTAAAAGCACATGCCTCCAAAATATTCCCTCTTCATACTTTATAGTAGTTAGAACAGGAAAAATGTAGGGGTATTTATCTAATATATTTTATTCTAATACCTGCTTATATAACTTAGGGATTATTGTAATTTCATGGATCATTTAGTTATGTGAATTATTGCTTAAAGAAACAGAAATCCAGTTTATTTTGTTTTAATCTTAAACAGCTTGCAAACACTTATCAGGCATTAATAGCGCATAATTCCCATTTTAACAAGCAGATCTGCATTTACACATTTTAATGCATGATCTGCATTCCCTTTTAAGCAACGAATGTTAATCAAATTTGTGAATATTAAATGTAATATTTATGTGGTGTTATTAGCACATATTTTATACATCCCAAAAACCTTTTGCAAGACAAACAAGTAATTTAACGCATAGTTAGTATATTACTAGGTATGTCACAGCACAGGCACATATTTGCCATATTTAAAGGGACATGGGAGGTTCCTTGTTTCTAATATTAACATAAACAACCAAAGTGTTTATTTGCATATTTAAACCTCATTTTATTATTTATTAAGTGGTTAAAGCCTTGTTTTTACTCAATGAAACCTTCCAAATGGTCCCTGCAAAGGTCTGCCCCATGTATACAATGTTTCTATAGTTCTAGATGTACTAGCCAGTCACAGATTGTGTCTCCTCAGGATTTTAGTATTGTTTTAGAGCAACAGTGTATTAAGGATGATAGACACTGTTGGTCAGTCATATACATGCCTGCTGGCAGGGAAACACATAAAACCATATAATAAATAATTGTAAAATAAACAAAATCCTAAACAAGGGGATTAAATGAATCCTGGTGGAGAGCATTCTGAGCAGAGTACTTCATATACAACCCACTAGAAGCTAAGACATCCTCCCAGTGAACAACGCCAGGATGTACTTTGCCTGGTTATGGTAGCGCACCAGTGCCTAGACCATGGCCTCACATGGCAGTGGGACCTCCCCAGCCAAACACTGATGTCTAACGGGGTTAATGTCAGGAGCAGGATGATGAGGAGGTCTCTGGCCTTGTTACTCCAGGACACTGGGCACCCAAACAAAAAAAGGGGAGGCAAAAAATGCCAGTAAAGCAGTAGGATGAAGCCACACATGAGTGATAAGAGGTGCAGCAGTCTGGAACAACTAAATTAAATATGATACATGGACACTCCCTTGCCAATAATGGGAAATTTAACAGATCTGTGCTCCATAAATGTTTGACAAATTGAGGAAGGACAGAGCTTGGGACAATCTTTTTTGCATAGTCAATATACATTTTTAAATCACTGTAGTTTATATATGTCACAAATATATGTTTAATTAAGGTAAATTCAACTTTTTTTTTTTTTCTATGTCAAAATTAAAAGTAAATATTCCAAATATTGAGACTGGCACCAATAGGATCAGAAGCAGAGGCTCAGATTACAGATGAGCTAAAGAGCAAATCGCTAATTTGAATCCCCATTCAATCCCATAGAAAATTTTCTGACATATGAATTAAGCTCTGAGTTTCTATGGTCATAAGGTCAAAGTGGTTAGCCAGGAAATAGCAGCGGAAGGAAAAATTTTACAAAGCTCTAAACCATTGCTATAATACATCTGACTGTTCAATATTATTATTATTATCTTTATTTATATCGCTCCAACATATTCTGTAGCGCTGTACAGGGGGTTAGTACATGGCAATAAACAAACTTAACACCTTAAAGAATGGAGGGCCCTGTTTTTGAGCATATAATCAAATGTACATAGTGCTTGTTTTCAAGACACGGACACACAATTGAAAACTCGCAAACTTACACTTGGGAGTATTTCATTTTTATCCTGCCCAGGCTATTCAGATTTGTGTGTCCCACATGCAGCTCCTCCTTTTCCCTTTTAGTAACTAAAATCATACATTTACCTGTGTTTATGTACATATGGTATGTCAGAAAGCTACAGACAGAAATATATTTGTATATGTACAGACATATCTAAATGCTGTGATATTTCTATGTAATGCAGCATCTTTAGGCAGCCTGCTGCCCCTGAAAATGTGCTGCCCTAGACTTGGGCCTCCTGGACCTAGGCAGAAAAATACCCCTGATTCAATACCAATTGCACATTTGATTATGCACAAAAACTATGCATATTTAAGAAACTTAACAGTCTATTGTAATACATGTTTATATTCATTCTTCCTTTGATTGCTATAAAATAATACAAATTGACTAAACAATTGTTTCCTAGAAATAGTTTAATACCAATGGAAAAATATAGATCCAAAAAAAGCAAATGTAAATCAGTCTTCTTTTAAAGAGCTTTGAAATAAAATTAAAAAAAAACAGACAAAAAGCTAGGCAAGAACATGAAAATATTTCAATCCGAAAAACTTGGAATTGTGATATGAACTGTATTTGAAAATACTATTGATATCAAAAGAAAATAATATTCTCTTAACTTGGTCTCAGTATCTTACCTAGCCTGGTAACTATTACTTGGTTTACTAATATGTAAGGGAATTTATTATACCAGAAATATATAGATGCTAATGTATACTATAATGATGCCAGGGTAACCTGAAACTAGCTGGAATTAGAGTTCACAACAGATACACAACTAATAATTTGTCTTAATTCTTTTTTTCCCCACATAACAATATTTTTTTTATTATATCAACACCAGATAATGCCAGCCCAGCACTGTCCAAATATTTTTTTTGAACTGGGTGGACAAAATATCTAGAATAGCAGGTAAGACTTTTTAATGTATAATTACAATGTATAATTTGATCAAGTTAGGAGTGGAAAGTGGGTACCCTTTATACTAGAGAATCATATGTAAAATATAAAAATCATATATACAACAATATTTGCCTCCAACTTGTCAAAGTAGATATTTCACTTAAAGCAGCAATTATAAAAATTATTTACTTGTGAATGTTTGGTTTACAGGAATTATTATACAAATGTCTATATATAAATGTATAGCAATCAAACAGAAATAAACCAGATAAAATTGATATATTTACATATGTTTTCTTTAAGTGATCAGTAAAACTAAAATGCAAAAGTCAGAGGTGCTCATCAGACAACGAACCAACCTTTTTATAGGTTAGTTCTATGGCCATGATAAGCCACCCTGAGAGCAACCTCTTTTAGCTCACTTGTGCCCTTCACAGGGAGAAATATCCTGTAATATATCAGTCTGGTCCCACTCAAAAGAGTGACCCAGTCCTGAAATACCAGGCAATTCTACCCTGAACAGGAGAAACAGGAAACCACAGACGCGTTTCGACCTTTATCGTCAGGGAGGTGCAGCTGATCTCCCTAAGGCACAGTGAGCAAGGGTTCCACATCTAGAGTCACACACAAATATATGTTTCTTTTTCTTTTCTGATTCTTGCTACTGCTTTCTCTGGGAAACAAAAATTGAATGAGATTAGCCCTGTGAGATTAAAATTAAGCCGTGTATAAATAAATAGCATTAAGGGTGGTTTTGATATTTTATGTAGCAGAAACACTGCAAACACTTTTTTTTTAACATCCATAAGAATTATTTTATATACCAATGAAGTGCGACTTTAGTTTACATCTCATGTGTTGTAAAGCATTTGAATAGTTTTGAAAGTTATTTGAAAGGGAGCTAAAGGAATGGAGAAGGAAGGGTTAAGGGAGATAAAAATATAAAAACAGGAAGGGAAACTGGGATTATGCTGTTGATGTAAAAATATTGCAAAATATTGATCTAGTCCATACACATACAGTATAATATGGTATTTTAGCAGTGGGGCCACATAAATGCATTGGTGGACTGCATTGTAGACTTAGGTTGGTTAATCATGCATGCATGGCCACATTATCCAATCAGTGAGTTAGGCACTTGCCTAAGAGTGTTTCTCGCTGAGGGACACCTCATTTTAAGAGTGTACATTGGAGAGAACCAGGTTACCTTCTTTCAAACATCCTCCTTCCAGTATGGGCAGGGCGGTAGCCTACAACACAAGGTGTTGTTTTTTTAAGGAGCTTCTCCCCTACTTGTCCTGCAGAGCTGCCTATACCCACCAGCCAACATGGCCCTCATTCAATAGCAATTTGGCCAATTGAATAGTGCTCTAAATGAGCACATAACATATTTTTTTGAAATAAGTTTTTAGTTAGTAAGCATATATCCAAAAGCAAGGTCTTCACTAACTAAAAACTTCTTTAAAAAATATGCTATGTGCTTATTTAGAGCCCTATTCAATTGGCCAAATTGCAATTGAATGAGGGCCATAGAGGAAAAATGGTTTAGTGCTGATTGGGACATTATACATCATTATGCTCTGAACTATATGTGACTTGGGTGACTGGGGTCATCCCTTTTTAATTTGTAAATTTACAATGTATAAAATTGATCAAGATAAGAGGGGAAAGTGGTTGTACTTTATACTATGGAATCATAAGTAAAATGTAAAAATCATATATACAACATAAAATATGTAATAATGGCAATACAATCAATGCCTTGGATTTAAATTAAATAAATAATTAAGATATATAGAAGTTGTCCTGTTTTTTACTTTTTCTAATCTAACACATTGTGCTTATATCAGAAACACACATTACATTGATTCATTCTATACACACAGATCTAATTAATTTAAAAGTAAAAACATTTTCCACACCCCCAGAGATGCTTACATAGGCACCTGGTACCGACCAATAGAAACACTGCATTTGGGTAAGTTTTTTAACCCTATACTAACCTTCAAGCCAAAAGCAGCAAAATTCACATAGCAATGTCTAAGCTGCTCCTTGCTTCCTTGTACAGGGAAAACAAGACTACACATCTCATGATGCTTTGCTGCATAAACTGCCATCACAGATTGAAACAATGCTATAGCTGCCTGTGATTGGCCGAAATTAATTATAAATTTGATGCTAATTTATAAATAATTTTAGCAGGGATTTTCAGGGGTGTTAACTCTCAAAATCAGCTAGCAAACTCAAGAGATTTAGCAAATGTTAAGGTAATATTTATTTTGGTATTTTTTCATGCAAACATTTTTTTCATCCTCTTAGACTTCTCTCTAATGCATTCATTATTAATTAAACTTAAGAAAAGCCTTTAATTGAATTGTGTGTGATTGACAATAACATGTTTAGTGAGTGTGTAAGGTGATTAAGTGATCATCTTGGTGCGTGTCTGTCTGGCTGCCCACACTAAGAAAATATTTAGACACAGAAAAATTAATAATTAATATAGTAAAAATTCCGGTTACTATCATGCAACCAGAACCGACAGAAAAAACAGGGCAACCGCAATCTTAAGAGCATCCTCTGCCTGTAAGAGCCCATGATCTTGCGTGATCTCATGAGATCCTGCTGTCAGAGTTATCCTGACAGGGCAGCCAAATGAAAGGGGAAGGGGAGAGAAGAGATTACTGGGAGATATATCTGTGAGAGAGAGATATTATATATGTAGATCAAGATTAAATATATATATATATATATATATATATATATATATATATATATATCTATATATATATACATATATATTTATATATATATATATATTTATTTATATATATATATACCTATATATATATATATATATATATATATATATACCTATATATATATATCTGTATATATAACCCTATGTCTAACCATAACCCTATGCCTAACACTATACCTAAACCCAACCCCTAACCCTATGCCTAACCCTAACCCTATGCCTAACCGTAACCCTATGCCTAACTCTAAGCCCTAACCCTATGTCAAAACTTTATACCTTAACCCTAACCCTATGCCTAACCCTAACCCTATGCCAACCCTATGCCTAACCCTAACCCCTCACCCCTATATCAATCAATTTTAAAATAAATTGCTCCACTACCACATTGCGAGTGGTAGGTGGCGCTGCAGTGCACATGCTCGCGGCAGCGCTCTTGCATCGGCAGCGGGGGCACACGGCACTGGCGTGGCTGAAACGGGAAAGGGCCCTATCATGCTTTAATTATCTTGATAGACATTAATTACTTTAGTTGTCATTTTGATAACGTATATATTTTCTATATTTAACACAAGAAACAAATAAGGAAAGCCAGCACAGTTTGCAGTTTGAAAAACGGGGGGTTCCTATACCCAAGCCCACATTTGATTTCATGTGACTGACTCGGCTGTGCTCATATGTACTGTTCATTTCCCTTTAGAATGTGCTGTACATTTTTATTTTTTTAAATATAGAGCAGTCTTGTTAATAGGCCTTTCACTTTTTGCAGTACATTTGAAGAATACCTGTGTATTCAGTTTCCTTTAGGTAAGAGACCCCTTCCTTGAATGCAATGCATCTCTGATCTAGTGAGTGTGCTTGGTTCATTTATATATGTACGAGTCCAAGGATATAAGAACAAAATAAAGATATATTTTTACTGGACAAAAAATTAAATTTTTAAGTTTTAAGTAACATGCTTTGGATAGGTGTCACTCTCTTTTTTAAGTCTAAATGTATATTAAATAAATTTTATAAAATTCTGGTACACTGATAGAAATTAAACAATAAAATTGGAGCAATTTTACAATAGAATGTATTTTAAGTAATTTATTTTATTATAAACTAAAACAGACTCCATAGTTTAAAATTTGTACATACATATTGAAGACAGATGAGACCACACATTTGCACATAGACGTTGGTATTGGAAGAGATTAGGTTTGTATATTCTGAATAACTACTATAATTGACATTTCCTTATGTATGTCACTCCAGCACAGTGTATTCTGCGCAGGCGTGACATTTACTGCAAACTGGGGGTATGCGCTCATGCACAGAAGTGTCTAACGCGGCAGTGTTATGAGGAAGGATAGCTCATAGAGAGAGACAGGAAACAGAGATAGTTAGAGCTGACTGCCGACATTATGAAAAAAAAGCTGACAGAGAGATAGAGATAATTACACAGAGAGAAATATCATAAAGAGTGATAGAAAGACAGGAAAGAGAGAGTGAGATAGAGGAAACAGAGAGAGGTATTACAGAGATGAAATGGAGAGACAAAGTATAGAGACAGGGGAAAGAGAGAGTGAGATAGAGGAAACAGAGAGAGGTATTACAGAGATGAAATGGAGAGACAAAGTATAGAGACAGGGGAAAGAGAGAGTGAGCTAAAGAGTAAAGAGAAAGCGTGATTACAGAACTGAGAGGGAGAGACAGAGAAATACAGGACAGAGAGAGGACACAGAGAGAGACAGTACAGAGAGAGACAGCACAGAGAGAGACAGCACAGACAATTCAAGATAACATTCTATGATACTGTCAAGGCAATTTACTAGTATATATAAAGTAAATAAACAGCTCAGAATTCATAGAACAGTTATTGCACTGAGCTGGGACATGCAAATATGTCCACAAATGCCTCGCTCTTCAATCCATAGCCATTTTCAAACATGGCTTCCTTTAAGCTTATGCCTGCCATATTACACAGCTTTAATGCAAAGCCAAGGTTGGATTTTACACAAGCTGAGAATCATATCCATGTACAGCTGTTTCAAGCTCACTGGCTATCATCAGCATGGAGCGGGATCTCAGCCTGTGTTGTGGAAATTATGAGTAGGTAGTTCACCACAACAATCATTTATAATATGGTTGGCAAAAGAGCGATAGAAACCCTCCACCATACAGTAAATAAATAGTACAACCGTGTTCACATTTGAATGTCTAAAACAAGTTAAAAACCTGCTTCCAGCTCAGAATTCCGAGAAAAACAGTTATTACACTGCATTCTATACATTTATATATTAATATATTATATGCATAATGTTGTTTATATATGCTTTCAATATATGCACACCACACTTGATCAGTTTATCTATATACTTACGACTTTCATCACTGGGATCACTTTGTTTATATTTGGACGCCACACTTGAGGAACTGATTATTTCTGCACGAGTTGATCAGTTTATATATTCTTGTGACGTTCATCTCTATGATCAGTTTTTGAAAGCCTACAATTTTGAGTACAGACATGTGTGCTGCACCTGAGGATCTATATATGCATGCGATGACTTCTTGCTGTGATCGGTTGGTACACACCTGCAATGTCCTAGTCTATTTATTTATGCATGAGTTGATTGTATATACACCTCACTTGATAATCTGTGTGTATGTGCGTGAGTTGATCAGTTTATATGTTGCTGTGAAGTTCATTTCTGTGATGATTTTGCAAACCACTGCATTGTCCAGTTGTACATGTATGCTGCATATGATGATCTGGTTATTTATGCACAAGTTGATATTGAGATTTATACAGTATATGCTTGCACCGCTCAACACAGCAATCTTTTTATGAGTGCCTGCTAATATCCAGGAGCCTCATTCAATTGCTATTTGGCCAAACGAATAAGGCTCTATATAAGCACAGAGCATATATTTTTTACAGAAGTTTTTAGTTAGTGAAGACCTTGCTTTTGGATAGAAGTTCACTAACTAAAAACTTCTGTAAAAAAACATATGCTCTGTGCTTAAATAGAGCCCTATTCAATTGGCCAAATCCCAATTGAATGAGGCCCCAGGTTATCAGCCTTATTAAATTACAATTCAGCCAATTGAATAGGGCTCTATTTAAGCACATAGCATTTTTTTTTACCAACGTTTTTAGTTAGTGAACTTCTATACAAAAGCAAAGTCTTCACTGTGCTTATAAAGAGCCCTATTAAATTGGCCGAATTGCAATTTAATAAGGCTGTAAATGTTCAACACACTTAAACAGCATATAAATGCATGGGTGGAACGGTTATATATGCCTTTTTGGTTTACAGGCGCTTTCAATGTCCATTTGACATAAATATGGATGGTGGATCATTGTATATACATTTGTGTTGCCTTTATTTTAAGGGTATCTTTGTGTGTTTCAGTATTACAGGCAACAAGTATTTTGGTGCTTTTGCTGACAATGAGTGAACCAAAGAAAAAACGGAGTTGTTACAGGATAAGCAAAAGAGAGAAGAAAGCAAAAAAAAGACAGCAGAACTCTGATGATTAGTTTGTCAGTCAGGGAAGTTCAACAAATCAGGATACAACTGTGATTGCTGAATAAGAAATATGCAGTGATGGCATTGCTGATGAAGGTACAGTATTGTGTAGTGATTAAAGATATTAAAATCCAAGATGAACCTTGGTGTCTGGTTTCCGCCTTTGTGTCTGGTAGTAGTGAAGTGTGAAATGTGAATGTGTTTGATCCTATACCTGTTGCAATTAGTGATGATCCTGCAAAGTGGGTTATTAATGAAGAACAACAGAATGTTATTGCAGTGCATTATGTACATCAGAAGTCTCAGTATATAACTGGTCCAAATAGTGCCAATAGAGACCCCTTGTCCTTCTAATACCAGGCATGCATCCCACTCACACCAAGTTTGTGACAAAACATGGGCAAGAACAATATTTTAACATTGACAAACAATCCATGGCATGTGGGCAATCCAGACATAGTGGGAGGGAGTGATGTTTAATACCAAGGTTGTCACCAAAAAATATCTCCCAACTGCAAATTTAAAAATTTTGCTCCATCTCCTCACATAATAACCTACTGTACTTAGTTCATTGATACAAACCATGTTATGGCCTCTTCCATTTAAAGCTTTGAATGCTCCACTGGCTCCTGGATTGTTTGTGGCACTTGGAGGAACAAGCTGCTCACAACTGGTCTAAGTGCTATGCCCAGTTGTACATTGAAATGGGCATACATGGCTTTCCACTATCTGTTCTTGGAGAGAGCCTTGTTTGGATGCCCTCTGTGCATATTTTAATTTACCCATTGCTTAAGATTTCTTACCAATTGATGAAATGTTGTTTTTTATGGTTCTAGTTTGTTTTTCGATCCTTCCCATGGGAATTATCCAGGAAAACATTCCCTATAGCAGAGTGACTTTATTTACCACCAATATGGATCCACTTGCAGTACATATTTTACAGACATGGATTCTTTATTCAATACACACAGTTTCTACACAAATGAAGTCGTGTTTCTGATGCTGTATGGTAAGGTCTACTTTGCTGGACTTGTTCTGTGGAAAATGCATAATTTATCATGTGTACTTTTTATACTTGTTTCTAGAGTGTTACCGGAATAAATAAAATATCAGTTTCTTAAGAATTTAATGTAATTCCTTATGTGTGCTGAATTTCCATGTGCTTCCACTGTCCCTTTAATATGCGGTTGCATTGAATATTCAGGTGGTTCACATCAGCATTTCCTCTACGAGAGACAGATAACCTTGAGCACGCACCTCGCTGTTGTTATTTTAAAGATATTGCTTTAAACAGCCTTATCACATGTGTGTGTACTAGCAGTATTTAGCCTTTGCTCCTTTGTAGTTTCGATTTTGCTGTCACCTGCCTGTGTGCACCCGGGCAAATCAGACATTAATTCCACTTGTCTTGCAATAGGATGAGAGCTCACAAAGTAACTATGCAAGATTTTTTTTTAGTAAAATAACAAAAGCAAGGATGTGCAGGAGCACCCCAATGCATCCCAATATGCTTTTAATATTAACCCTATTAAATATCGTATAGAACCAACTATGATGAAAAGGCTAGTAAACATATATAAATCTCCTTTTTTCTTATATATGTCACTTAAATTACAAATTTTGTTGTAAAAATGCAAATAGATTTACTGAAAGCTTATTTTAAAGACTGAGGGCCTCATTCTATTATCGGCCATAAAACGGTTGCAAACTTCTGATTCCTTGCGGCCGTCTTACGGCCCCGTGTAGAGCTACCTTTACCTTGCAATTCAAATGGACGGCGCCGCAAGGATATCCTCCTTACGGCCGGCCGCATATCATGCAACCGGCCGCAAGGTCAGAGAAATTTAAATGCAAATATAAATTCAAGATGGCACTGTAAAGCTCTGTAAATGATAGGCATCATAATGGGGGACATGAGGATTAATAACAACACCCTCTCAAGCTTGCACATCAGCCCAAATCCGCTATTTCATTAATGGTTTATTTTCCGTCCCGCAGCCTGGGCGGGTCTGAGGTGCTCCAAGCCCTCGGGACTTTTTCCACGGATATTTGACATGAATTAAAATAAAAATTATTTTCAGATTTGAGTGTAGGGGAATGTTGTGCTATGAATGCTAACACCTCCAATCACTTCATCGTCTCATCAGAGTGCAGGATGGCTTTATTATGTGCTTAATTTTGTGCTTGCGGGACCTTTTTGGTGCAAGTAAGCTGCGGCTCGGTTTTAGCCTTGCCGAGAGGGTTCCCGTAGCAATAGAATAGCAACCGGGGCTTTCTTACGGCCGAAACTCTTGCGGCCATTTAAGATCAAAGGCTTTCCTGCTGCTCCTGCGGCCGCAAGGGATAACAAGGCGCCGTCCGCAAGCCTGCCGGAGCCCCCGGTTGGAAGGGAATAGAATAGCCGAATAGCTTGCGGCCGGTCCTTGAGGCCCCCGCATCTCCTACGGCCGATAATAGAATGAGGCCCTGAATAACTAACAATGAGCAAGAATATCTCACTAACCACATACCACACAGATTGAAAAAAGGTGTAAAACCCGGAACGGAAAGGGCCGGAAAAGGAAATTTATAAAATAAATCAATGACAATCTCACTGGGATGTATTTGATAATATTGAAAACAATATGTAAGAACCAAAACCAATTTGATATAATACTTTATTAACCCTTTAAAACCCAAAATATCAAACGGAACAGGCAAAAACAGGCCGGAACGCACACTTTATAAAGGGAATTCATGCTAAAATCATTGGGATGTGTTAAAAATAATTTAGAACTATATTTAAGATCCAACCCCAGCTGATAGTATGCTTTATTAACCCTTTAACATGCCAGAATATTTAGCAAAAATGACCTGGAACTGCAACTTTACAGATGGTCAAAAATACCAAATTCACCAAATACACATAAGTAGGTGGAATTCATGTAAGAACCTTCATTAATTTCACAGACACTAATTTCAAGTATCCGTTCCGGGCCAGAATACTAAAGAACTGCAATAGCTACTTCTCAGAGTGTCGGAGATGTCTATGTTATATTTTATATATTCAAGATTGGATAGAGACGGACTTATTGTCTCATTGAATGATTCAGAACAGCTTAAAGAAAATAATCATCATCCACACAAATAATTTGAATCAGATGGTCATATTCAGTACTGATTTTCTGCTTTGCTCTGTACCCTCCCTCATGCTTTAAGCCGGAAGGACAGTCATGTTCAAAATAGTGCATTAAAATTAAGATTTTCCAACAAATTCTGCTCACTGCCTGGACCTCGGCTAATGTTGTTAGTTTGTTACATATTTGTCAGACATGAGACATGGTTCATAACCTAGGACAATCTTTTAAGCAGTTAGGATCCATATATATTTTCAATGTATTGTAATAAAGCCCCATTTCTCCCCACAATCCTTTGCCAACTGATGACCACCCGCAGAGGCAGAAAAATGCCTCTAAAACTGATTCAAGAGACCTCCATGGCACTAAAACTGTGCCCTATGCCATGGAAGTCTTATCAACTTACATGCCATGGAGGTACTGGAATGACCTACATGGCATCTAAATCTAACATACAGTATATGCCATTTAGGTCCTATCCACGGAGGTCCTGTTGGGAGCACTGTAGTTCCTAATAATTATAGTATGCCACAGAGGTCCTTAAAGGACCTCAGCGGCTGAAATAATTAAAATGTAACCCCATACCATGGGGGTCCTTTTAAGGATGCCATGGTATACTTAGTTAACCCTTACTAATCTGGGGTTCCTTAAAGGAATCCCATGGTGCTAAGAAATTAATATCTTATACCAAGGGGGTTTATATAGACTAATTCAGTATTTAGTTGCCACTGGGTCCGTTATGTAAATTCTGTTAATATTAACCTTTAAGGACCTCCGTGACTCAGGGCTAATCATTAGGTGGCATGAAAATAATTTTGGCCGTTAAAGCCGTAATTTTTTCAAAGTCTTGCATGCCTCGCAATCAGCTCCAAAAACCTACGGCCTTCGGCGCTCATTGCCAACCTACAGCCTTTGTCATTCATTGCCAGCCTTTTTCAAAGTCTTGCGGGCCTCACGATGAGCGCCTTCGGCTCTCATTGCAAGGCCCGCAATGAGTGCCCGTCAAACCCGTAACTTTTGGGCCTATCGATGAGCACCTTTTGCGCTCATTGTGCATGCGCAAACCCGTCATTTTTAACATTGCATGACGACAACTATTATATGTGATATATATATATATATATATATATATGCACACATATATGAAGAGATGTAGCAGTGAATGTCCAGTAATCTAGATGAATACTCAGACTATTGCAGTATATAGTGATACCTTTTTTATTGGACAAACATATTCATAATTTTAATGACAAGCTTTCGAGAGCGTTCCTCTCTTTGTCAAGTCAGAGATAACACTAATTTAAAATTCCCATAGAAAGCAAGTGATACCAGGATTCAGAAATAATGTTCTGTTCAGCCAACTGTGCACAAGTATGAAGAGGTGCAGATCACAGGAAATAAATTGGGGTTGTAAATTGTTTCACATCTTTTTTTTTTTTTTTATGGTATTTATTGTGAGAAAAGGAAAATACACCACATCCAAGCGGACATTATAGAAATAATACAATACAGACATACATTGTGGCATATAACATAAATAATTGTCTTTATCTTTTCCCAGTTTCTTTTTTTTTTTTAATCTTTTTATTGCATATTTTCAGGTTTGTAACAAAGAAAATGAAATAGTGTAAAAGAAGAAGGGTAAGAAAAGGAAGGGGAGGGGGTATCAACTCCATTATAACAAAATCCTATAATCACTGTCTGTCCAGACATCCCATAAAGCTGTAACAAAACACAAAAAGAATTACCGTATATACTCGAGTATAAGCTGACCCGAGTATAAGCCGAGGCACCTATTTTACCACAAAATACTGGGTAAAATGAATGACTTGAGTATAAGCCGAGGGTGGGCAATGTACTGCCCCGTGTCCCTCTTGTGCCCTCTGTGTCCCCCTCTTTTGTCCCCCTCTCTCTTCTCCCCTCTCCCTTCCCCGTGTCTCTTCCCTGTGTCTCTTCCCCCCTATCCCTTCCCTGTGTCACTTCCCCCTCCTCATTCTCAACTTCCTCCTCGACCCCACTCCTCATCCTCAACCTCCCTCCTCATCCTCCCTCCTCATCCTCAACCTCCCTCCTCAACCCCCTCATCCTCAACCCCCCTCCTTAACCCCCTCATCAACCTCCCTCCTCATCCTCAACCCCCCATCCTCAACCCCCCTCCTCATCCTCCCTCCTCAACCTCCCTCCTGATCCTCAACCTCCCTCCTCAACCTCAACCTCCCTCCTCAACCTCCCGCCTCATCCTCAACCTCAACCCCCTCCACAACCTCCCTCCTCAACCTCAACCTCCCTCCTCATCCTCAAGCTCCCTCCTTAACCTCCCTCCTTATCCTCAACCTCCCTCCTCAACCTCCCTCCTCAACCCCCCTCCTCAACCTCAACCCCCCTCCTCAACCTCCCTCCTCAACCTCAACCCCCCATCCTTAACCCCCGTCCTCAACCTCCCTCCTCAACCTCAACCCCCCATCCTCAACCCCCCTCCTCAACCTCAACCCCCCTCCTCCCCCCCTCCTCATTCTAAACCCCCTCCTCATTATACCCCTCTAAATACCCCCCCTCTCCCTTTCCCCTCACTTACCTGCATCTGAAGATTCTGCTCCGGCTTCCGCTCCTTCCGGCGTCTTGACGTGGCACCCATGTGACGTCACGTCATTAGCATATACCGGGTGCCGGCACCTGGTATATGCTAACGACGTGGCGCGCATGTGACGTCACGTCATTAGCATATACCGGGTGCCAGCAACCGGTATATGCTAATGACGTGACGTCACATGCGCCCTACGTCATTAGCATATACTGGGTGCCAGCACCCGGTATATGCTAATGACGTGACGTCACATGCGCCCCATGTCAAGACGCCGGAAGGAGCGGAGGCCGGAGCAGAAGCTTCAGATGCAGGTAAGTGAGGGGAAAGGGAAAGGGGGGGTATTTAGAGGGGTAGAATGAGGGGGGGGGGGTTGAGGATGAGGAGGGGGAGGGTAAGAGACACAGGGGGGTTAGAGAGACACGGGGGGGTAGAGAGACACGGGGGGGAGAGATACACGGTGGGGTTAGAGAGACACGGGGGTTAAGAGAGACACGGGGGGAGAGTGACTCGAGTATAAGCCGAGGGGGCCCTTTTTAGACTTAAAAAAAGGGCTGAAAAACTCGGCTTATATTAGAGTATATACAGTATGTGTATATGGTAAATTTGATAATACTGACCCTCGAAAAAGATTCTGTTCCGGGTACGGAACGGATACTTTAAATTAGTTTCTGTGGAATTTATGAATGTTATTACATGAATCCCACCTAGTTATGTGTATTTGGTGAATTTGGTATCTTCGACCCTCTGGAAAGTCACCGTTCCGAGTCATTTTCACAGTTTCACCCTATAAAAAGTTGCTGTTCCAGGTCATTTTTCAAAATATTGTATTTTGGCCCGGAACGCGTACTTTAAAGTAGTCTGTGAAATTTATAAAGGTTATTTGATAAATCCCACCTAGTTATGTATATTTGTTGAACTTGGTATGTTTGACTCTCTAAAAAGTCACCGTTCTGGGTCACTTTGCGAATTATAGTATTCTGCCCGGAATGGGTACTTGAAATTAGTGTCTGTGGAATTTATAAAGGTTATTACATGAATCCCACCCAGTTATGTGTATCTGGTGAATTCGGTATCTTCGACCCTCTGGAAAGTCACCGTTCCGAGTCATTTTCACAGTTTCACATCTTTTTTTTTATTTTTTTTATGGTATTTATTGTGAGAAAAGGAAAATACACCACATCCAAGCAGACATTATAGAAATAATACAATATAGAGATACATTGTGGCATATAACATAAATAATTGTCTTTATCTTTTCCCAGTTTCTTTTTTTTAATTTTTTTTATGATATTCTTTTGATTGCATTGTTTCTGAAGTAAGATATATCAGGTTTGTAACAAAGAAAATGAAATAGTGTAAAAGAAGAAGGGGAAGAAAAGGAAGGGAGGGGTATCAAGTCCATGATAGCAAAATCCTACACTCACTGTCTGTTCAGACATCCCATAAAGCTGTAACAAAACACAGAAAGAATTATGTGTATTTGGGGAATTTGATAATACTAACCCTCTAAAAAGATTCTGTTCTGGGTCATTATGCAAAATATAGTATTTTTGCCCAGAACGGGTACTTTAAAGTAGTCTCTGTGAAATTTATGACGGTTATTACATAAATCCCACCTAGTTGTGTATTTGGTATTTTTGACCCTCTGGAAAGTCACCGTTCTGGATCATTTTTGCAAAATATTGTATTCTGGCATTTTAACGGGTTAATAAAGCATACTACCAGATGGGGGATGGCTCTTAAATATAGTTCTAAATTATATTTAACACATCCCAATGATTTTTGCATGAATTCCCTTTATAAAGTGTGCGTTCCGGCCTGTTTTTGCCTTTTACGTTTGATATTTTGATTTTTAAACGGTTAATAAAGTATTATATCAAATTGGTTTTGGTTCTTATATATTGTTCCCAATATTATCTTATCATCCCAGTCATATTGTCATTGATTTATTTTATAAATGGCCTGTTCTGTTCCTGCTTTTACACCATCCCGTGAAAAAATAACTTAGCATGATCTGATGACCATAATTAACAGATCTAAACAAACAAAACAAAACCTTTTTGACTGCAGTAAACTCCCTAGATTATGGCCAACCTTGTCCTGTTTTGTTTTATACATGTGAAGATTTAGATGTTCATCCCCCTTGTTATTTAGTCTTTAATAAAAAGTTACACATATAATATATTTATTGCCATTTTTGAAAAACATGTAGGCAGTATACCTGCACCCTATACCATGTTTGAGCCATATAAAACACTTTTTAGTGGAAAAAATTGCTACAAATGTAGTTACTGTTTTATAGGTTGAATGTGTTATAGCTTTTAAAGGTATATCTACTTTTCCCTGTTTTTAATCTGTTCTAATCTAACACATGCTGCTTATATCAGAAAAACACATTACATAGAGTTATTCTATACACATACAGATTTTTTATTTAAAAAAAAAAAAAAATTCCACACCCCCAGAGCTGCTTACAATAGAAACACTGCATTTGGGTGCGGTTTTTAACCCTATACTAATCTTCAATCCAACTGCAGCACAATGCAGAAATCCACACATCGCTAAGGAGTTGCATCATTCAATGGAGGATACAGAGGAAACAAGACTACAAATCCCATGATACTTTGCTGCAGAGGCTGCTGTATTTGCCTCTGATTGGCCAAAACAAATGTTTAATTTTATGCTAATTATAGCAGGGTTTTACAACGTTGTTAACATTCAAAATCAACTTCTAGCCAATTCAAGAGATTAGCAAACTTTAGGGTAAGTTAACTAATGTTTTTTGCTATTTTTTCCTGCAAAAAAAATGTTTTCTTTCACCTTTGATTCTTCCCTATGAGGTGCATTCATAATCCATGAAACTCAAACATGCCTTTAAGTAATAAGTGTCAGTATTTACCTTTGCATATAGTTCCTTTATCCAAGGAGTATTAAATAGTTATAAAATGTAATATTTTTGTTTTGGAGTATAAAGAAGTACATTCACAGAACAAATATAATAGACAGAGCATAAAGTGAGATTTGGATTTGCTGCTGAAATTGTGCAATGGGCCAGAGGCAAGGTTAGGGTCACTGGCATAGCAGGCCAAGCTGAGATATCAGGAAAAGTAAGGAGAAATGATTAAGTTGCATCAGAGAAAGTGTATCTTCCGGGAGATGTGTAATGTGTACAGGTTCGGCCGAATGTGAAGTCGGGTGTATAAACAACTTTTGTCAATTTTTTCCTGTATGGTCTTTTGAATAACTAAATTTGATAATGAGCAAATTGATTTTAGAATGTAAAAAAAATAAAAATAAACCAACCAACACTGCCATAATTTTTATCTTTTTATCCAAAATTATTGTTTACTGCAGACATCCATTTTCTTTTACTGATTATTTCTGTCTCTAGCACTTTCATGAGGCTTTGCCCTTACTTTTATTGCTATTGAAAGCCCTGGCAGCTGCAGATGCCAAATTAATATTGTGTAGATAGAAACTTCCTGTTTAATAAAAATCTCTTCCTGCCTTATGATGTTAATTACCATAAACCAAAATGGTAGATCATACTGCAACATATTTGCAAATAAAATATAATCTTTATCCCCTGTACAGCGCTACGGAATATGTTGACGCGATACAAATAAAAGATACTAATAATAATATAAAATATAATCTATTGGTGCTGTGTTATCTTATTTTCCATACAAAAAACATTTGCATAGTTTCAAGTGTTGTTCTTTAAAAGAGTATTTTTGAAATAATTAGTCACGTTGGTCCTTGAAATGTATTGTTGTTAAAAATAAATTAATCTATTGTTAGAAAACGTATATTGGAAATAGCTCATATCTGCCTCATCTTTAGGATAAGATCAACAACTGGTCTTACAAACTGCTTTGTATTGTTGCAGAGTGTAGCACTTCCTTTTAGTTGCATAGCAGTTGTGATTGTGTTACACTATTGTACATTAATAACGCGCTGTGCAGTATTATTTCATATTTATACTTTTATATTCATATAAAGCTGATGAGTTTTACCCTGATTAAGGAACTAGTGATTACAATGCAATTGCCATTCACCAAAAAGGTTTATTGATTTAAGGTACGGTAATACTCCATCAGAGATTACTACTTTATTCGGTTTATATTCATAGTAAAAAATTTGAATGGTAATAGAAACAGGGTTTTCTGTTTTTCTTCCACAGCATTTTTTAACTTCGGCAAACTTGGAAAATTATGCATGCATCTGATAGAGGAGAATCAGTAGTGTATGCAAACATTTTTTTTGCATGAAAATATACCATAATAAACATGTACAAACTCACCCTGATGTTTGCTTTTGTGTGTTGACACTCCTGAAAATCACTGATAAAATTAGCATAAAACACATAAATCACTGATACAATTAGCATAAAACACATAAATTGTTTTGGCCAATCACAGGCAGCTATATATTTTAATACAATGTAACAATCAGTAATGGCTGTGCAGGTAGGAATCCTGGGATGTGTTGAAGGAAGTCGGAGGAATAAGACACTGATCTGTAGATTTCTGCATTGAGCTACTGCCTATTTGAAGATTAGTAAAGAGTTAAAATCCGAACCCAAATGCAGTGTTTCTATTGGAAGGTTCACTATGCCTAGGTAAGCAGCTCTAGTTTGTGGGAAACAAGTTTCATTTTAAATAGTATAACTCTGTTGTATGGAATGACTCAATGTAATGTATGTCTGATATAAGCAGCATGTGTAAAATTAGAGAAAGGTAAAAACAGGGAAGCTTAGATATAGCTTTAAATATTTGACTGGAGGTTTTCCTCTGTCCAATGCAATAAGAACGCTATATATATAATCCAGAAAAGTGTTGGAAAAAGACATCAAGAATGTAAAGTAGCTTTCTAATCTAATTTTTTTTGTAAATAAGTGTAAATAATTTATCAATATACATTTTATGTGAAAACAGTATGTCAATTTAAAGACCTTAACATAACGGATCACTACTCCACTGGTCCTTTGAAGATGGAGGAATGAAAGTGGAGAATCTGAAGGAGAGATCTCCAGATAGTGGAGACAGCAAACTAGTAACTAAAAGACCCACTATCAATTTAATAGCGCTTCAAGATATGCACAAAAACTACTTATGCATAAAAAACATCACATACATAAAAAAATACTTATGCATAAAAAACATCATATGCACTTGAAAATCACACACAAAAAACTGCATATTTAAATACTTTGAAAACTACTATATAATCCTTATAACTATTAAATCTTATTTAAAGAAGGATAAATAATTTTTCAAAGAAGACTTCTATATAATATGCATAATATACTTAAAACAAGAAGTAATACATATTAAAAAGTTGATATACAAAGTGACACATTAACGACAAACTCAAAGAGTGCTATAGTAAATTGTCATAAATAAGGTGTCATATAAAAGATACATATAAATGAATTAGTGACCAGGAAAAGACAGATGAGTTAAATAGGTTCTTCTCTTCAGTATACACAAACGAGGTACCAGTGGTTGGGTCACTGCAACATAATGGGGCTACACTACCGTCACCAAATAATTGGTTAACGCAGGAAGAAATCCAAAAGAGGTTGGAAAAAATAAATGTTAATAAAGCCCCGGGTCCTGAGGGAATACATCCAAGGGTACTGAGGGAGCTGGGTTCTATAATAGCCAAACCATTATATCTAATTTTTCAAGATTCACTCTACCAGATGACTGGAGAAAGGCAGATGTGATACCTATATTTAAGAAGGGAGCAAGAGTAAATTCGGGGAATTATAGACCAGGGAGTCTCACTTCGGTAGTGGGAAAGCTTTTAGAAGGGTTAGTAAGGGATAATATACAAGAATATGTCTGTTTAAACAAGATTATAAGTAGGAGCCAACATAGATTTATGAGGGATAGGTCATGACAAACAAATCTAATTAGTTTCTATGAGGAGGTTAGTAGGAACTTGGATCAAGGCAACTCAGTGGATGTAGTCTATTTGGATTTTGCAAAGGCTTTTGATACACTGCCACATGGGAGACTATTGAGCAAACTAAGGGATACAGGCATTGCCATAAATATTTGCATGGATTGAGAGGATTGAGAGTTGGCTAAAAGACAGGAAGCAAAGGGTTGTATTAAATGGAACATACTCCGATTGGACTAATGTGGTAAGTGGGGTTCCTCAGGGCTCAGTATTAGGTCCCCTCCTTTTTAACATATTTATTAATGACTTGGAAGTCGGGTTGGAGTGTAGTGTGGTGTCTCCATTTTTGCTGATGACACAAAGTTGTGCAAGGTAATTAAATCCGAAAATGATGTACTTTTCCTACAAAGGAATTTGCATAAATTAGAGAAATGGGCATCTAAGTGGCTGATGAGTTTTAATATTAATAAATGTAAAGTTATGCATCTGGGAAGGAAAAATAGTCATGCAATTTATAATCTTAATGGAGCAAATCTAGGGGTATCAGATATTGAAAGGGATTTGGGAGTACTTGTGGACAACCACCTAGTTAACAGTGCTCAATGCCAAGCAGCATCTGCAAAGGCGAATAAAATATTAGCATGTATTAAGAAGGGTTTAGAAGCAAGGGAAGCAAATATAATTCTCCCACTATCCAAATCCCTAGTACGCCCTCATTTGGAATATGGATTACAATTTTGGGCACCACTACATAAAAAGGACATTTTAGAGCTGGAAAAAGTACAGAGAAGGGCAACAAAGCTAATAAAGGGAATGGAGGGGCTAAGTTATGAAGAAAGACTAACAAAATTAAACTTATTTACTCTAGAAAAAGGCATCTAAGAGGGGATATGATTACCTTATATAAATATGTCCAGGGTCAATACAAGGCTTTGTCAAGGGAACTTTTTGTGCCAAGAGGTTTTCAACTAAGAAGGGGACATCCTTTGAGATTAGAAGTAAAAAGATTTCACCTTAAAGAAAGAAAAGTGTTCTTCACAGTAAGGGTGGTTAATCTGTGGAATTCTCTACCAAAGGAGGTTGTGACAGCGGATTTTTGAAAGGGGATTGGATATATTTTTAAATAAGAAGGGCATTAAGTGCTATCCTGGATAAATAGAGAGGGAGTATTGATCGAGGGATGAATCCGATCGCCAGTATCTGGGGTCAGGAAGGAATTTTATGTTTTTTTTTCTGTTTGCCTTCCTCTGGATCAATTAACAATAAATCTGCGTATTGCAGGTCAGAGAAGATCTAAAAAAGGTAGAACTTGATGGACTAAAGTATTTTTTCAAACTAAATTAGGGCCTTATTAAATTAGCCCTTGTAATTCCCTCGGTCCTCGCAAAAGACAGTTTTTTGCTGTTTGCGAAGACCGATTCCCCAATACGTCCCTCGCAGCCTGCTTTGCGAGATGACTCCGAAAAATGTCCGAGAACAGGCTCAGAGCGCTACTTAGTAACACGCAGCCATAAACCTATGAGGTGAACCCCGCACCTCGGAAGAATATACTATAAGTAACCCCCCAGGCAACTAAAATTAACCCCTATCACTCATGGGGCTCTAAACAGCCCCCCATAAGCCTTAATTAACCCTGTCACTCATGGGGGTCAATACACACCCCGATAAGCCCTTAATTAACCCTATATACAGAGCCCCATGAGCCTTACATTAAACTTACTTACTTAAACTAACAAACTAACCCTATAACTCATGGGGCTCTAAATATAGCCCCATGAGCCTTACATTAACCCTATAACGCAAGGGGCTCTAAACAGAGCCACATGAGCACTTAAATGAACCATATAACTCATGGGGCTATATAAAGAGCTCCATGAACACTTAAATTAACCCTATAACTCATGGGGCTCTATACAGAGACCCATGAGACTATAATTACCCCCTCAGTCTACAGGACCCTCATTACAAAGTCTAAGCACTACACTACACTATTATCGCTAACTATACCCCATTAACCCATACTAAACCCTAGCTAACCCTAACTGGCCCAATCTAACCCTAATTGGGCCTATTTAAACCTATCTGGACCTAATAACCCTAACTGGGCCTATTTAATTCCATCTAGCCCTATTTAATCCCATCACTTACGAAGGTCTATACAGACCCCCATAAGCCTCTATCTAACCCCATCCCTTATGTGGGTCTATACAGACCCCCGTAAGCCTCTAGTTAACCCAATCAGTCTCATAAGGGTCTATGAAGACCCTCATAGGACAATTAGAAGTTTAATATTAACCCAATAAGTGCCATGAGGTCCCTCATGACACTAAGTACAAACACTACACTACACTATTCCTCTCCAATAAACCACTAAATCTAAACTAACCCCTCTCTCCCCTAACCTATTAACCCCTACCTACCTAACACTACCTACCTAACCCCCTATTAATTCCCCCACGCCACTAATTAGATAAAATAAAATAAAAACTAAGGTAGACAAAATAAAAAACCTAAGGTACACAAAACAAAAAAGGACATTACAAACCCCCCATCACTACAAAAAATAAAAAAAAACATCACAACCCCCTCCCCCCTCCACTACATAAAATAAAAAAAAATATTACACATCTGCAAAGGAAAAGGCATACACCAATACACATAACATTACAGTCATAAATACATTATAAATATACACCTAACTACAATACATGTCCCCCTATCTATACCTAACCCCAATCTAAACCACCCCTATCTATAACTAACCCCCTCTCTAAATATCACCCCCTATCTATACCTAATCCCCAATCTAAACATCACCCCCTATCTATACCTTACGCCAATCTAAATATCACCCCCTATCTATACAATACCCCAGGGATTGGCTAATAGTGTGCCGCGGGCCCTTTAAGGAGCCACAGCGGATAATTTAAAACTTTTAAATGCAGTGGAGGCCTGATCTATGGCAATCGGGGACCCCCCACTGCAAGGGGTTGATGTGGATGGGAAGTCTGCGGGGGTCCCTATGGACCTCTGCAGCAAGTGGTTAATGCGGGTCACTTCTGGGGTCCCGATGGGGACCGCCAGCATAGAGGGGGGTAATTTTAGGTGCCGGAGGTGTAGTTGGAGTACCCCCCACGGCAGGGCTTATATGTAGGACTGTTCAGGACCCCTGCAGCAACTGATGAGGTGGGGGAGCCTGCGAGATCATCTCGCAGAATGTCACTCCTCATGTATATTTTCTTCATGTTGACACGGACGGCCGTGCTGCGTAGCTCAGGGCTAATTTAATAGCGTCGTAATTTTTCAAAATTTGCAGCACGTAGGTTTTAAGTAGAAACCTCGTATCTATGAGGCTGGAATTTAATAAGGCTGTTACTATGCTACTATGTAACTATGAATTATGACATGGGGCTTCCAATATATATATATTTAATAACAAAACTCAAGTAACTCTTTTGTTTAAAATTATTTACTAGTATGAGTGTGTACACCTTATAATAAAGAAAACACAAACTTGTAGGAATTATTTTTAAAGGGCTTGTTAATTCAGCACAACTTGGAGCACACCACTGTAATGTACTCCTGAAAATATATTGAAATATTTTTTTTCACACAAAAAATTATAAATTAAGTTCTTTTTACATGAGAATTAGGCAGGTAAACTGACAGCAAGAGCTATGTGCATAGAGCAGATCAGAAAGAGGGGTTAACAATTCCCAAATTCAGCTGTGCGGGGAAATGACTGCTAGAAACTAACAAATATTTGACTTGGGGGTTAACTGATGGCTGATGACATTCAAGAAAGCTGTAAATTCAACATTCATTCTCTCCACAGAGCTTTGGAACGGCCGTTTCCGGCAGATGCTGTAAATTATGGGCAGTCTCCAGTGTGTCAGTAAACAAACCTAACACTGCAAATTCTCAGCTGTTATCAGTTCAATAAAAAAAAGCAACAGATCACTTCAACACAGAATCTTGTACTCTCTCACACAATGCAGAGCACTTATAGTGAGGTAAGTGTCCCTTTAACAACAATCATTAATGAGAGCCCCTCTTTTGAACAGAACATCCATGTCCATTTCTTGCAAACTGCCAAAATAACATATTTATATATATATATATATATATATATATATATATATATTTATTTATATATATATTTTTTTGTGTATATATATATTTCCCCCCACACACATATTTTTTTCATTTCAAAAGGGCAGTTGGAGTATTTGAAGACAAGGGCAGAGATATAAGTGGATGCATTGTTAATAAAGACTTAGAGGTGATGATCTTACGTTGCTTTCACTAAACTTTCCCTTTATAGAGACAAAGCAACCTAAATTATACACTCTTTGAAATTATTGACTGTTTCTTGTTTTCATTTACCTAATCCTACTCATTAGATAATGAATCACTTAACCAATAACTATTCAGACCACTTACCAACACCTTACCTGACTGCACTTGTATATAGAGAATGTTTTTTGTTCCAAAACCCAAACTCTCTGTTCAACAGAGTGTCACGATCTGCTACTTCAATTGGACTTGGTAAGAACCTAGTTCAAACCTATCCAGCAGAATTGTGTGGTCCTTGTACACCTCAGATAGCAGAAGATGGACGAAACCCGAGTACCACGCCCAGGAACTTGCTTCAGCAGACCACAATATCAGGAACACCATATAATCCCGTAGAATTAGGATTAATGCACATAATAACACTTACACATTGTTTATGTAAGTACAGATACCACTGACATAGTTTATTAATTGGCACATGTTATACAAGTTTCTGGCACATAGGCTGGCCAATCAGTAAGCCCCTTGCTTACTGCGGAAAACCCTGTACCTCTGAGATCAGATCTTGTTGATTGTATTACCTCTCACAATTTGCTGTAAACACTCAGACTTTTAATCTGCTCAAGACCCCCTGTGTTTGTTTATTTAGGTGGCTCTGAGTGTATCACCAGATAACAATACATAATGGGCCTTAATCTTATTTAGAGGTAGGGGCTGATGCAATAGCTTGCAGGATAGCTAACATGTTATGCAGAGCATAAACCAAGATACATACAGTATAACCGTGTAATCATATTTTAACCATAAGCAATAAAAAAATACATACCTTTAACCATAAACAGGATAACTTATTCCCAGGCCCAAGCCATAGTCCAAAACAGTCCAGTCAGGCCCTTGGCATGATGACACAGTGCTCATCAAGCAGACTCCAGCCCCCGTACTAACATACCATACATAGCAATTTGTCAGTCAAATATTCAAATTATCCCCTAGTCATGGCCTTATTGAGCAAGTTACAACATCCTACTGCACTGTGATAGTTAATTCTGTCTTTTTGAAATTGTAGATCTACATGAATTGTAGGTTGCTAAAATAACATCTGTTTTGTCTGATATTGATAATTTTGTATTTTTAGCAAATACATTTTTTCTGAAATCTACTCCATTGAAAGATGTTATATTTTTTTTACCCACCTACAATGACAGTGGCACATTGTCCATTGGCCATTTTATATTGCATATTTTTGCTAGCCTAACAACTATAAAAATATGTTTTTACACCCAAAAGCTCCATGGACATAACATGATATTGCAGATGACATACTTAGAGAGAAATACAGTGAGCACACTAACAGTTGTTTGATAAGGAACATCAAACTGTGTGATCTAATTGGAGATAATTCAAGAGCCAGTCAAACTACAGCTGAAGTTCTAAACTGTTGCAGTACATTATTTTTTGTCTATGTTCTTCAGCAGCTTACATCACCAAACACACAAATATATTGAAGCAATAAAATGCACATGCTAAAACTTTTACAAATATATTTGAAATGTTTTAAGAGTACTCTTTAATAGAACAATTTGAATTTAGTAGTAACCTTCCCTTTAAGTTTTTTAGGTAGATACAATAGACAGACAAAATGAGTATATTAGGTCTTATTTTTTTAATAAATCTATGGTTCTATGAAAGAAGACCCACAGAAGATCTACCAGGAACCTGTTATGTTTATTACATTGTTTACTTGTCACTGCATTGATTAAAATCCCTAATTTCCATATTTACTTGCTAATTTTCTGTGCAGACAGCTTGATACATATTTTACTTCCTTTAATTTTAAACTTTGCCAATTTGCATTTAAAAATTGGAGACAGAAAACACAGGGGACCTTTATATTCATGACTTCCTTACTTGATTTCTGACAGCAGTTTCATAAACATCTTCCTCAGTGCACCTAAGGAAAATGGGGATTATTGGCCTCTTATGTTAATTTTGATCATCGTAATGTAATTGTACAAACTCTGTAGATTCTTCCTTGCCATATAATTAGTGAAAGCATTTCAAATATAGTACATTTACACCAAATCATATGCTTTTCTTATGGAACCCTTAAGCTGATAAAGAAGCCAGCTCCTCCTGCTGACAGTTCTCCATTACAGTATGCAGAATTCATATTGCCAAAAACATAATAAGATGCGTACAAGAACAGTCACAATTTCTCAAATTTCTTCCAATTTGATTTATTTACGCTTTATATACAATTTACGTTTATCTGTCTTAAACATATCTTTTATTTACTGACTAACCATTCTGAAGTCTACTTGTGTTGTAAATCTATTTGCAAAACAGAAAACATCCACTTGGAGCGTAAAAATTAATGAATCAAATAATCTGAGAGCAGACCATACCTTCCTTCTGGGTTATGTTCACTTGATGAGATCTGAAAGAACATCATTCTATACTTAAAATCACTACACCGTATGTTTTGCCTTATAGCTTCTAATTCCTGTGTCAAAGTTGTAGCCATAAAAAAAGTTTGTAGTCTGTTCAGCAGTTGCTAATTGTATTGTTTTCAAGAAAGTAATGCAGGGTTTTAAAGGTTTAATTGGTTTACATTTTCACCTAAACTTTAAAAACTCTATCTTGAGAATATATTCAGTTTTCTTAAAGTCACTTACATTTAAACAAATTAAATAAATGTTATTTTCCCTAGTGGGTAACACTAATATTGATGTATAGGGATATCATTTAATAAGGGAATAGGAATGATAAAACTTGAAAAACACCAGTGTTTTTCAAGTTTTATCATTCCTATTTCCTTATTAAATTATATTCTTTTACATTTAAACATGCAACATCCAACACAGTAATTCAGTTCTAAATGTATTAATGTTTCTTTTTTCCCTTTGAATATTTCCTTTTATAAGATTAAAACCATTTATTAAGTATTTAAATTGTCATGAGCCCAACAATGAAGAGAAAACAGAATAGTTCCACTAACTACAAAAATGACCATATGCACAGGGCTGGATTTTCTTTAGGTAGAGTAAGTACCTGCCTAGAGATACCTGATCACAGGGGTCCCATATTACAGAACTGAAAATGCTTCAGAAAACAACTAGAGGCTTCCTTTGTTCATACAGTGTCCCTTCCAGAAAGTGTATAGTGTCTTGAATGAGGCAATTGTAAAGTTTCTGACTGATTGGCTACCAATCTACACATCATGGTGGGAGTTGTAGTTTAGTGTTGAAATGCATGCTATAAATCAGTTATAGGCATATAGTCATAACTAACAATATCCCCTAGTGACTTTGAGGTCATGCTGTCAGCTTTTTTTCTGGGGGAAGTCACAGAACAATCTAGCTGAGGTAGCAATCTACATGGCATGTGCAGGCTAGGCGACTGGAAAGCTGGAGAATGTTCACACCAACCCAAAAGAGCGAAAAAAGGTATTTAGATTATATTTACTGAGGTTTAATTCTATCTCTACCAGTGCAAAAAAGCATGTCTGTCAGTCCTATGCTATTGAAAACACTTCTTTGATAAAGAGTTAAAAAAGCTAATTACTAATTACTCTACTGTAGTGTTTCTATCACTCTCCTTCTTCCATTTTAAGTGTCTTTTGTTGAATTATCTTTACTTTTACAGAGTGATGGTTGAGTATCTGAGAATATATGTTTTTACTTCATCAACAGTACAGAAACTTTCCCCAATGTTGTTTTACATAGGAGATCTGAAAGAGTTAACTTACCTGAGCAGTTTTATTAGATCAACCTGTTCAGACCTGACAAAAGACTGAGGCTGGGGATTGGGTGTAGCCAATTGTCTCAAAATGGAAAAATAATAATTCCTTCCTGACCTCAGATACTGGCAATCGGATTCCTCCCTGGATCAACACTCTCCCTAATTAACAAGGATAACCCTGAATGCCTTTTTGTTAAAATAAAAAAATATATCCAATCCCTTTTTAAAGTTATCTATTGAATCCGCTGTCACCACCTCCTTTGGTAGAGAATTCCACAGATTAACCACCCTTACTGTGAAGAACCCTTTTTTTCTTTAAGGGGAAATCTTTTTTCCTCTAACCTCAAAGGATGTCCTCTTGTCAGCTGAAAACCTCTTAGCACAAAAAGCTCCCTTGGCAAAGCTTTATACTGACCTTGGATGTCATATCCCCTCCTAGATGCCTTTTTCAGGAGAAAAAAGGTTTAATTTGGTTATAAGAGGCAGTGCATGGGGCAGAGTAGAACGATTGTAGGTGGATTGTCTAGGGTGATTGCATAGGTCAGATAGATAAGATAAACTAGTGGTCAAATACCTCCCGTCAAAGATTTACTGTCATTACTAAGATGATGCAGGATTACAAAAGTATTCATCAAACAACCACTAAACCTTGAACAAAACCTGGCCGATAGAGGTTGGGCAAGTGAACTGCTACAGAAAAAATGGAGAAAGACCTTTCAACAGAGATGTCTGTTAACACGAATGCATGACAATATGACTGATAATATCAGGGTCATATTCATGTACATATTCCATAATACAATGCACTGAATGTGAAATGGACTGTTAATTGGAAAAACCTACAAAAAATGCAAATTAGGAATTAACCTATTAATTTAATCTAGTAAAGCCTACAATGAAAACACTGCACTGCACCCTAGTTGGACACCAATATATATTTTGCGTATATCAAAGAATTAACTACATGACAAGTAATTTCTGAAACTAGTATTGATATGCAACCACGTATGAATGTCATACATCATTTAAAAAAAATCAAGGAATAGCATAAGCAGACAGAGCTCACAAAATATAAATTAAATTGGAAATGTGAAAAATCCATATTACAGTCATTGCAAGTATTCAGGCATAGACAATGAAGGACATAAATTATTAATAAATTACTACTTCATTATAAAAGACAGGAAAACATGCAAGATAGAATTGCATACACTCAGCCTTTCAATAAAATATCCCTCAATCTCTTGTTTTCTATATTATGAATTATTTTAATTCATTTCACTCTCTGTTCTCATTAAGGTATTATGCTAAGTATTGATCGGTTGCACTATCAATATTTCACTATTTTCCCCTCTTGCTAGATTCACCAACATTGGATCAATAAGCATTTTTCCAGCCATACCCAAAATGGTGTAGGCAAAGTTTAACCAAAGCACAGTGCTCTTATATGAAAGGGTTCACTTGTAGGATTACTGGTATAAGTATAAAAATGTATCACTTGCCTTTTATTAATACCAGACCTCTGTATATTAGGTGATGTGAGCTGCAGAGGAGCACAGAGCGTGTATGTAATGTGTCATAGCTTCAAACTTTAGTCTGAATGGCTCTTGAGTTCGCCCTTGAACCTTTACCCAATGCATTCACAGAGGTCAGTGTCAATGATAAAAATACATTTTTTAAATTGCAGCATTCACTCTCCACAAACCAGAATAAGTAACTGGGAAGCTAGGCAAGTACCATAACTTTGACATAGATAGTTAATCGTTCCTAACAGCAATCTTTATTAAAAAAACGTAGGTTTAGGTTGAACTTGCCCTTTAAGCTCAAAATGCTTGTACTATTTCTTTTTTTTTTCTCTACTACTGTCTAACTTGTTCTACATAATGAAAACAAGAAAGAAAAACTTCATAACTGAACAGAGTAAATCAATATTCATTTCACCGTATGCCATTAGTGTACAAGCTGTTCAGGATAAATGGAATATATGGATGAAAAAGATTTGTTTACAAAACAAGGGTCAATAAGAAGGTATATGGATATTTAGATTCACTGTCAAAAACACACACACACATATATATATATATATACATGTATCCATATTTTTCCAAGTATGAGACTAACAAAAAGGACATAAGGATGATAATTCTCAAACCCTATCCCAAGGGGGAAAAGCAATATTGATATCAGTGGTGTATTTCTGTAAAGACCTACAAGTTCTAGGACAAAACATTTTATGGGGTAACAGACTTAAAGGACTAGACATAGAAGATAGAATGCCTGTGGACCGAAGTTTGCAACATTATCTAAGAAACAGCAAAAAATAATATCCCCAAAATAAAGAAAACTAAGAAGGCAATCTGGCTACCTGATGAGGCTTTGAAAGTAGCCCAGGAATGAAGGAAAGTAAAAGGTGGTGGTTATAGGAAAAGATTTAACCAACTAATTGCAGAATTCCAGAGGATAGCACGACGAGACAAGTAGACTTTCTACAGTGATCGATGTAAAGAGATAGAACATGATAACAGAATAGGAAAATCGAGAAATCTCTTCAAAAAAATTGGGGATCTCAAAGGAACCTTTCATGCCAAAGTGAGTGTGATAAAAGACCAAAATGGTAGGGACTTAACAGAAGCAGATCAGATAAAAAAGAGGTGGCAGGACTACACTGAAGATCTATACAGGAAGGATCTTTACAGCAGTGAGGACCTCAATAGTCTGTCCAATGAGCTGGAGCCAGACTTCTTGGAAAGTGAAGTGAGATGGGCCATAGGATGCCTTGCTAATAACAAGGCTGTAGGAGTTGATGGAATCCCAATTTAACTATTCAAAATGTTACAGAAAGGTGCTGTGAAAGTGCTGCTTGCCTTATAAGAAACAAATTTGGAAAACTCAACAGTGGCCAATAGACTTTAAAAGGTCAGTCTACATCCCAATCCCAAAAAAAGGCAGTGCCAAAGAGTGCTCCAATTATCGAACAATTGCACTCATTTCCAATGCCAGCAAGATAATGCTTAAGATCCTACAAGCTAGGCTCCGCAGAGCAAGATTCACAAGAGATCAAATTGCCAATGTCTGATGGATAATAGTATTTACTTCTGCTTCATAGACTATTCTAAAACAGTTGACTGTGTGAATCAAAACAAAATGTGGCAAGTTCTTAAGGAGAAGGAAGTACCAGATCATCTCATCCACCTCTTGGACCAAGAAGCCACAGTCAGTACCGAACATGGGACAACAGAATGGTTCAAGATAGGAGAAGGTGCCTGACAAGGTTGTATATTGCCACCTTATTTATTCAAGTTAGACACAGAGTACATTCATGCATAAAGCAGGGCTGGATGAATCCAAAGCTGGAATCAATATTGCTGGAAGAAATATCAATAACCTCAGATACGCCAATGATAATACTCTGATGGCTGAAAGTGAGGAGGAAATAAAGGACCTATAAATGCAGGTAAAAGAAGAAAGTGCAAAAGCTGGCCTGCTGCTCAATGTTAAAAAGACAAAGGTCATGGCAAACAGCAATATCAGTTCCTGGATAATAGATGGGCAAGAAGTGGAAGCAGTGACAGATTTTATTTTCCTGGGATCCAAGATCTCTTCAGTTGGTGAATGTAGCCATGAAATTGAAAGATGTTTACTTCTGGGGAGGAAAGCTTTGGCAAGTCTGGACAAGCTAGTAAAGACATTACACTATCAACAAAGGTCTACATAGTTAGAACCTAGTAGTAACATATGCATGTGAGAGCTGGACTATAAAGAAGGCTGAGCGCCATAGAATTGATGCGTTTGAATTGTGGTGTTGGCGAAAACTGCTTAGAATCCCTTGGACTGCGAGAAGATCCAATAAATCAGTACTTCAGGAAATTAAGACAAACTGTTCACTATATGGTATGATCATAAGGCTGAAGTTCAAATATATTGGCCATATCATGAGAAGATAGGATTCCCTAGAAAATACTCTAATGCTGGGAAAGATTGAAGGCAAAAGTAGAAGGGGATGACCGAGGCGGAGATGGATAGATGAGATCATTGAAGCGATGAACATGAACTTAATCAAGTTCGGAGAGGCGGTAACTGACAGATGTACCTGGCATGCTGCTGTCCATAGGGTCACAGAGAGTCGGACATGACTGAACGACTAAACAAAAACAGACTGCCTCAATCTACATGTACTGGTCTGTGAAATATTACATACATTTTGCACAGTAATGACTACATGTAATAACATATCAATTTGTAAGGGTACTTGATACATTCTGGCTCAGGTTTATCAAAGGGCAAATGCACTTTGATGAACTGATTTGCCTCAATTCACCCCAATTTAAGAATACAAATAGAGTTAGTGTGTGCAAGCATATTATTACTGGCATATCAATAGATATTTTTTAGCTGTTTGCCAACCTTTGTATTTCTGAAAATTCTTTTATATATGATCTATCGACATGAAAGGCTCCTTTCAGATCCCTATTTTTTTAAGGGGTCTCTTGACTTCCCTGCTATTCTCTTTTATCTTTTTACATCACTCATTATAGAGTGCCTCCTTGTCTCTTATTGCTATACTCTGGAACTGTTGCAGTTGAAAAGTATATAGGCACACTCGCTACTTGATAAAACCTGCCTTGCATATAGGGTGGCGTATTGCCTGCAGTAAAATATGGCATATTCCCATATTGCTTTATTAATCTGGGCCTCTGTTTCTATGCATAAATACACATCTACTAATGTAAATAAATATATATATATTTGTTAGCAAGGGGAAAGGAGATTTTTTAACTGTCCCCACCACAAGAAGTTATTACTTGGATATAAACCCTGTACTGACTGTGCCAATGGAGAGGAGATATAACTCACTGATGTGACTCAAATAGCCTAAACATACATTTGGGATTCAGTATCTATGCCACGTAGAGGAGACTTGCATGGTATTTAGAGTGTACTGAGCTGTTTTTTTTTTACATAGTATTTGAGGCTGAAAAAAAGCTTTTAGTCCATCAAATTCAACCCTTTTAGATCTCCTCTGATCTGTAATATTCAGATTAATTGTTAATTGATCCAGAGGAATGCACACAGAAAAAAAATAGTAAAACTTTAGCAATTATCTCAAAAAGGGAACCAAATAAAATTCCTTGCCGACCCAGATTCTGGTGATTGGATTCCTCCCTGGATCAATACCCCTCTCTAATTATCCAGGATATGTCTGAATGCCCTTTTTATTTAAAAATATATTCAATCCCTTTTTAAAGTTAATTATCGAATCCACTGTCACCACCTCCTTTGGTGACAACCACCCTTACTGTGAAGAACCCTTTTCTTTCTTTCAGCTGGAATCTTTTTACTTCTAACCTCAAACCTCTTGTCAGCTGAAACCTCTTGGTGCAAAAAATTCACTTGACAAAGCTTTATAATGACCCTGGATAAACACTCCCAAATCCCTTTGAATATCTGATACCCCCAGATTTGCCCCAGATTTGCTCCATTAAGATTATAAATTGCATGACTATTTTTCCTAACTTTACATTTATTCGTATTAAATTTAATCTGCCATTTAGTTGTCCGTTTCTCTAATTTATGCAAATCCCTTTGGAGGGAAAATACATCATTTTCTGATTTAATTACCTTGCACAACTTAGTGTCATCAGCAATAGTGGAAACAATACTTTCCAGTCCTACTTCTAAGTCATAGTAATAAATAGTTAAAAAGGAGAGGACCTAATACTGATCCCTGAGGAACCACACTTACCATATTTGTCTGTTCTGAGTATGTTCCATTTACAACCACCCTTTGCTTCCTGTCTTTAGCCAGCTCTCAATCCATGTGCATATATTTACTGCAGTTCCTGTATCCATTATTTGCCTTGATCCAAGTTCCTACTAACTCCTCATAGAGACTAACTAGCAACCCTCAATTGGAGCTACGTGTTAACATGTAGCTCGTAACTGTCATCTTAGCGCTATTTGCGTGCTAAGATGCCTCGTAACGTTGCTCACAGCGGGCTTTGCGTGTTAACACTGAGGACGGCCAAGAATAGGCTACGTGGAGAGCTATGCTGAACTTCGCGCACATAAATCCTTTGATCTTTCATGCCTGTATCCACTAATTGTTTAGTTCAGCTATTAAAGTGCTACGTGGTCACTCAGGAGCAAGCTGGTAACATGCAAATGGAGCCCAGAGGCCAACATGTGCTCTAGAGCACCCACAATGGGGGTTATTTACAATGTCTAGCGCTTCTAATGTAAATAAAATCACTCTACTCGACATTTATTATAAGGGAAAGTGATGTTAGGTCTTATAATTGATAGCATAACATTCTCAAGCCTGCAAATCATTTTTTTTGTGCATGATTATTTTTTGTGTAATATCGAAACCTGCAATTAATGTGTTACAACATATACTGTAACTCGCATGTAATAGAATATCATATGTACTGCTTTATTAATATTGCATTATATCTGGCCTGTTGGACCGATCACAAACTGGATTTGAAGCTCATAGGTCTTCAAAATCTACCTTACCCTTTATCAGTGATTTAACGCTAACTATCTCTCGTTCTATTGGCTCCATCTGAACCTGTAACTATGAGATTGCTTAATTGTTGACGGCCGCTAACTGGTTTACGAAATAGTGTCTCTCGCTCGTAGCTCACAGCCCTTTCTAATTTAATTGCTAAACATTGGACTTATGAGGCTGGAATTTAATATGGCCCTAAATTTGTTTGACATGACCTATCCCTCATAAATCTTTGTTGACTCCTACTTATAATCCTGTTTAAGCAGACATGTTCTTGTATACTATCCGTTATTAACACTTCTAAAACATTTCCCACTACAGAAGTGAGACTTACAGATCTATAATTCACTGGATTTGCTTTTGTTCTCTTTTTTAAATATAGATATCACATCTGCTTTTGACCAGTCATCTGGTAGCGGCCCAGTGTTGAGGGAATATTGAAAAATTAGCTATAATGGTTTGTCAATTAAGGAACCCACTTTCATCAGTATCCTTGTATGTATTCAATCAGGACCTGGGGCTTTATTAACATTTTAAATGGGGCCAGACCAATAAGCAATATATTTCTTCTTTGTGTATGGCACAGTAGAGCTAAAGGAGATTTTTTTGGGGATCAAACCTCAGAATAGATTTTGTTTGCCAATTTTCTTATATGAAAAACATTGTTCTCAGTAAAGCTAAGACTTGACATCAATAGATAGGAGAAGCTAATATATAATGGAACATCTTCACAGTCAAAATAACTGCCAACATTTTTATTATCCTTGTGTGTTATTCTTGCCAGGATGAAGAGTATAGTGTATTATTGGGTCCTAATTAAGTAGAACACAAAGGTTAGCTCAAAGTCCAGCAGTGCTTATCAGGGGGTAGCAAACAGAGATTTGATGGCAGATGACCATTTGTTTAATCTGATCTGCCTATTATATCTACCTTAAATTGGCTTAATTACGCAGGCATGATTATCCTAGGCATGCTTACATTAATTATTGTACCCTATAATTTCCACTCCAAGTATGTATTACTCATCTACCACTCTTTCTGTGAAGCACTGTAGTACTTTCTTACATTATCCCTAAATCTTCCAACTCATTATCCTTTATTGGTGACTTGAAATCATGACCTCTTGTTTATGCATGCCTCTTTTTCTGGAAGACATCACCGTCCTGATTTTGCTATATCTTTTCCTTCCTGTCAGCTATACATATTCGGATTATGAATTCCTTCCTTATAAGTTTAGCAATCCTGAAATATATTACTGTGGCAGTACTCTTGTCTTCTACCTGTTTTTGGGTTACAGACCAAAAGATTGCTTGAAAATGGGAAATAGCAGAAAACATTAAAGCTGCACTTTCTTTCCTTAAAGGATATCTAAGTGAGCTGGATTAATAAATTTCTGCACTCTGTAGGCAAAAGGCAGCCTATGTGTATGCAGCACATCACATAAAACATTTTTTTTTATTAATATCTAAAAATTCCTCTAATGATCATGTTGACACCCCCAGGGGGGTGTCTACGCAACTTCCTGGTCCCCACCCAATCAGCATGTAGCATCTGGGGAGCAATATTAACCCACTCTTTACTTGGTCTTGCAAGGCTCAGCCAATTTCCTTGCAGCTTCCTCCTTGCAGCATCCTGTCACATGTCAGTGATACACTACATTTCCAAGGCTCCTTTGCCACATATCCCATGCTGCTTTGCATCACAGCCAATAGGAGAGCAGTGTTGTCAGACTCCCAGTCACTGCTGGTATATGACTCATCCCTACTTCCTGTCTATGCTGTGGTCTGTTGCCATAGCAACTAACATAGTGCTATGTCTCAAATCTTTCATCTAACTGGATTGGCCAAAAAAAATTGGAGGCGGTGTTAACCTTAATTTTATACTTTCAGAAATGACAATATATTTTGCTAACTTCAAGGCAAGTGTTTAAATGTTATTTTGGTATTTTTTCATGCAAACATTTTTTTTCATACACTTCTGATTCTCCTCCATCAGATGCATTTAGAATCCAGGAAACTTAGATAACACTTTCAAATTGCTGATTGGTGATTAATCCACCGGTATGGAGGGTCCTCTCTGTTTAGTGTATTGCTCCTGCTACAGACTGTCTCAAAAAATAAGGATGTTTTAATATAAAGTGCTACTTACTCCTCTACCAATGCATCCAACAATCTATTTGCTTTTCCTACAGCTTTGTTGCCTTGTTTACCTAGCTTTAAATCATGAAATATAATAACTCCCAAGTCCTTTTCCTCTTCAGTTGCTATATCATTTGTTGCTGTTCAGTGGTGTCTGGCTCTCTGTGACCCTATGGACCCAGCACACCAGGCACATTTGTCAGCCACTGCCCCTCTGAGCTTCTTCAAGTTCATGATCATTGCTTTAATGATCTCATCTATCAATCTCCTATTCTGCTGTCCCCTTTTTTTGTACCTTCAATCTTTTCCAACCATCAGAGTCTTCTCTAGGGAATCCTGTCTTCTCATGTTATGACCTAAATATTTTAGCTTTAGCTTCAAGATCAAACCTTCCAGTGAACAGTGTGGCTTGTTTTAATTTAGTATTGATTTATTTGGGTGTTCTTGCAGTACAAAGTTTCCTCCAGCACCACAATTCTAGTAGTCAATTCTTCATCGTTACTGTTAAGTAAATATTCTTCTTTTGTGTTTTTGTGGCATAAGTGCATAATTTTACATTTGTCAGAGTTGATTTTCATATCTCACATACTTGACCATCGCTATAGTTTTATAAAATCATTAAATTCCCTAGAATGTCTACCCAGTTAACATATTTTTGGGCCATGTGCAAAAAGGCAACCGTTTCCTTGAAGCCAACTAGTAATGTGTTCAGTCTCCAGAGCACAAGAGTACAACATCATAGTGGTCATCTGAATGTCCTGCTAGAGCCAGGATCTTTGTGGTATTTTCAGCACCAGCAAACATTAGTGAAGAAGTCTTCATATTTTGGATGCTGTTCTACCTAATCTGCTGAACACAATATTTCTCATATATAGCATTATCTGGTATGCTATTTTTGTTAAAAGTCAGCATGATAACACCATCAACTACGAGATCATTTATATTATACCTCCCATACTTTTCCTTTTAATGGCGGAGCCACTTGTAATACATAAGCGATCTCATCCACTTAAAGGGTCACTAAAGTCTAAAAGCAAAATGTCAGTTGATCTCAATATTCTAATTTATATTTATATTTTCTGGCACTATTACTTTATTGATATAAACATATAGCACTGCTTATTCATGATTTAAGCTTTCAATTTTCCATTATGAGTTCACCCATTTTGCTTAACCATTCCTCCTTGGTAGTAAGACTTCCATCTTTCTAATGCATGCAGTTGCAGATTTATCCGAAACAAGGGCCTGCACACGATTTATCCTATGTATGCAGTATGACCTTTTGCTGTCATCAGTGTCAGATTTCTAATTAGTGCCATTGCAGAACCATATAAAATACATAGGTATCATCAATAGGCAGTATCATCAATATTGAGGGTTTGCTATGAAGGAAAGTCTGTTGAATGCAAAATAGCGAAACCTTAAAGTCTAAGGCCCTCATTCAATTGCAATTTGGCCAATTGAATAGGGGTCTAAATAAGCACATAATATATTTTTTTAAAGAAGTTTTTAGTTACTAAACATCTATCCAAAAGCAAGGTTTTCACTAATTAAAAACTTATTTAAAAAAAAATATGTTATGTGCTTATTTAGAGCCCTATTCAATTGGCCAAATCACAATTGAATGAGGGCCCATAGTCATGAATAAATAGTATTATCAATCTATTTTCATAATGTATCATTACAAGTAAAGATGTTATTAAGTGAAATATTGATTAAACTGATATTTTTTGTTCTGACTTCAGTGGTCCTTTAACTCTACAAAGTAATGTAATGGATAAGTGTGAGTTTCCCTGTTTATTAGAGGATAGAGCAAAGGATGTCTCATTTTTACATTATAAACAGCTTTATCTGAGAAGCACAGAATAAGAGTTTCTTTGATAAACATCTTTGAATATGTTATTTCTTTGGTAGTAAGAATGCTTTCAGCTCTATTTAAGATATGTTTCTCTGCTCATAAGTGTCCTTTATAGTTGCTGTGAATTTGAATGGAAAACAGCTTAGTATTTCCTGTTGAGAAGTACATATGAGTATAACACAGCTGAGTGTGAAAATTGTACAGACACTTTATTTCTTGAAATACCATTTGGAAAAAAGAACAGTTGACAAAAAAATATAAAAAGACTATTTTTGCAATGGGTTTGCTATTATATACATATTTTCATCCGAGGGGGGCTGTTATACTGGAGTAGAAAATAAGAAATAAAGTTATTGCAAAAGCCTTAAAACTCTACAAATTTACAAGCATTTGTTTTGAACAAAGAGAAAAATACCGTACTTTACCAAAAATGCATTTATATTTTATTTATACATTTACCCCCCAAAGTGACCACTTAGACTAGCCTACCCAAAAGTTATTTAGAGTAGATAACAAGTGGCTTTACTTGTGTTTGGGTATATGCAGTTTTTATATGGTGCTGGTTTTTTTGCTCAACAAAGTGACTACTTAATTCCAAGTGCTATATATTTAATATTATATTTTGTGCCAAAACAAAGGAATTGCTACAGATAGTCTCATTGAAATACCCCAGCATGGCTAGTCAAGTGTTTGTTTTCAAATTTAGCTCAGTCTAAAGAAGGAAAAGATGGAGTCAAGGTCTGGAAACCTGATTTGTTTAATGCAGAAGTGAAATTGTCATAGTAAATATTGTGTTATTTGGAGTATTGATGTAGAATTATTGTCCAGTTTGAATAAAAGGGGACAACAGGAAGAAGAAACAATTCAGATCTATGCAACTTTAATACAAGCACTACTCCAACTGGTGAGGATGAAATCTTAAGTATTAAATGGTTTCACAGAAACATAGATATGATGACAAAAGATGCATCTATCTACTTAAAAAGCTTGGTGTGTGTCATGACTAACTTATGAGGGCCAGGAAGGTGGACCCTGAACCCCACCAGCAAGGGCCTGTATGGCCCAAGATCGAACTGTCACCAACCTGAACCCCCGAGCAGTGCTGTCATTTATCCCCTTTATGTATTATGTGTAATGTTTAAAGGTTATTGTGTGCTTCACAGCTATTGTTATATGTGGTCACAGTAGCTCACAAAATGGAGCCCATAGCTTGTAGATGGGCCTGCCTACCTTTTCTTTGTTCTAGGGGGCTGCTTGCTTTCAGTTCAGGTAACACTGCCCCTTCTGCGACATCATCCCTGACCCCGCAGACACAGGGCTATTCTAATTCAAGCAGTACAGCCATCCAGCTGATTGGTGTTTGTGCAACCTAGCAGATCACTGCTCACTCCCCAATTCATGTTAATGTTTTTGCTTTGTTTCTTTTTTTTTCTAAAATGGGAAGTTGGTGTTTGGGAAACCATTATAGCAGTCTGACATACTAATCAATGGTATGGTCTCAGTCTAAGTTAGAGATTCTAATAAAAGGAATGTCTACCTATGTCTTTCTTGGTGTTTTCTAATCTTAAGCAACGTGAAGGAATATATTTTATTATTTTTAATACGCAGTAACTTTGGACTGAGTTTGAAAGGTGGGAGGTCCTGAGTTCTTCTAAGAGGTGTTTGGCTGGGTGCTGAGATCTTGAACACAAAAAGGAACGACCCAGAGAGAAAAAATTGGTGTGTACTTGCCACCTCAACTCTGGATCTGTGATTATACCTAAAAAGTAATATTAGTACCTCCTCTACTTCTGCTTCAAATAGCTCAACCAATACAAACAAGCATCCAATTGTTGTTTTCCTGTAACTTTGCCTACTTTTGAAATCATTAACAAAAAGAGTCAGAGGTGCTCATCAGAGAATGAAAAACACCTAAGTAGGTTTGTTCTATAGGTCTGGTTACCTACTCAGAGAGCAGCCTCTCACTTGTGCCCTTCACAGGCAGAAATATCCTGTAGTATATCAGTCTGGTCTCACTCAAAAGAGTGACCCAGTCCCAAAATACCTGGCAATTCTACTCTGAACAGGAAAACCAGCAAACCCAGACATGTTGTGACCTCTCTTGGGCCTTGTCAGTGAGGTGCAGCTGTACTCCCTAAGACACAGTGGGCAAGTGGTCCACATCTGGCATTTGCTGTTTCTCCTGTTCAGGGTAGAATTGCCTGGTATTTCGGGGCTGGATCACTCTATTAGTTGAGATCTGACAGATATGCTACAGGATATTTCTCAATTTAAAGGGCAAAAGTGAGCTAAAAGAGACTGCTCTCTGAGTTGGCTACCATGCCTATAGGACAACCCTACTTCAGGTGTTGTATGTTCTCAGTTGAGTGCCTCCGACTTTTTCTTTTACTTTAAATCATCCAATACAATAACTCCCAAGATCCCTTCTGTTGCACTTATCAAAATACCATTAAGTATATATTCTATTTCTGGGTTTGTGTTTTGTCGTAAGTGTATATATGAAAATTGATCTGCACTACATTTTACATATCTGACTATTGCTCTAGTTTTATTATACATTTGAGTTACACCTCACAGCATATCTGCTCAGTTACATATTTTTCTCTAATTTCTTTGCCCGATTGTTTCCTCAAATCATCCAGGAACTGCAGATTTACAGATCTTCCAGCAAAACGACCTTTGTTCTACAGACATATTTGAGTTGATGGAAAAGACCTTTAGGGCTCTTTTTTTCATCATTTTCAATAACATTATAGCACACACAGTTCCTCTGCAAGGGTCTTAAAGTGACACAGCGGAGGTTCCAAATAGTAGAGTATCATTTAAAGCTATAGGTAATAGCAAGTGAATGTTATTAAACATATTGCATTTTCATACATTAGAAATATATTAGCTGATTAGATAAATTATCCCTGGGGTCAGTGCATGGCCAGGGTTTGATTTAACAAAAGACAATATAGTCAGAGCTCCAAAGCTTAATCATTGGGCAATGATCTGTCATTAATAAGGTTGATCAGAAAGGCTAACAGGTAAAAACTGTGATTTAGTTTACTGTAGGAAAATGCAACATTTTAATAAAATTCAATTGATAAAGATTTTTCTATAAGTGCTTAATGATACCAAATTAAGAACCTCTGCTGTATCACTTTATGGAGTCATAACATTCCAAACACTTTTTATCTATGCTAATATATGTATTTCTTTCACTTAATCTTGTTAAAATTCTATGTTATCTGTATATTTTAATGGCTGACATGCTAATGCATTTTCTTATCCTCTCTTGTCCTTTTTGCTGTAATCTGCTGCTCACAGGTTTAACTTTCTAGTCTTCAATCGATTCCAAATGCTGCTGTGAGGATAACATTACCATCCTCTCGATCGGTCTGTGCGTCCCTCCTGTTGAAATCTCTCTGCTTGCTCCCTATTAAATCCCACATTCTCTGTAAAATTCCTTTCCATCGTTCAGAGCCCTTCACTTCTTGCCACGCCTGATAGCTCAAATGTATTCTTCCGCAATTCCCCTTCCTATTTTCTGCGCTCTTTTAAGATAAGAAATTACCAATTTTTGTCATTCAAAAGAGCATACTTTTTCAGTTTAAATATGTTTTTTATTACCTTGCACCATGATTTTGCATGGGTTACATTAATGATACAGTTTATATAGCTACATTATTGTGCCTGGAGTTTTTATTTAAAAATATGTCAAATTAGGATATGGTGATACACAGCTTTAGTAAATAATTCATAGGAAATATTACTATATCAAAGTATTTTTAAACATGTAGTCCGTTTTTTGTTTTATACATATTTTTTATTAGATTATTTAATTCATGTTATCCTCAGTGTAATTGTAATATAAAATCTATGCTTTGCTTCACCCTTGTAGGTGTGGCTTTAGGTCACAGTTGTATAAAATGTCAGCTCTCAAGAAGTAGAACAAGAAGAAAGGGGAGGGCTCTAGAAGGTGAGAATCGGTTACTCTGGTAGATTCTAAGAATCTAAATGTAAGGTTTTTATATCATAATTACAATGATTAGGATAACATTAAGTAACCTAGTTAAAAAAGTCATATAAAACAATAAAACAATCCTATAATACCTTTAAAAATTATTTATTTTTGGCTGAAAGGGGTGGATTAGAGAAGATAGTTTTAAGAGGATGCCCATAGTGGTGTATCAACCAGCCATATGGTCAGGGAAGAAGGGGGGAAGATATACAGGCGGGAAGAGACACAGGTGAGGGGGGAAGAGACACAGGGGAGGGGAGAGGGGGGCAACACAGAGGAGGGGAGAGGGGCGGAAGAGACACAGGGAAGAGACACAGGGGAGGGTGGGGGAGAGACACAGGGGGGAAGACAAACAGGGAAGGGTGGGGAAGAGACACAGGGGGGGAAGACATAGGGGAGAGAGGGATAGAGCCATAGGGGGAAGAGACACAGGGGAGGGGAAGAGACACAGGGGAGGGTGGGGAAGAGACACAGGGGAGGGGGCAACAGGGGAGGGGGAAGGAAGACACAGGTGAGGGTGAGGAAGACACAGGGGAGGGGGACAAAGATGGAGGGGGAGACACAGGGGAGAAGGGGGGAAGACACAGGGGATGGGAGAGAAGTGGAAGAGACATAGGGGAGGGGAGAGGGGAGAAAAAGACACAGGGGAGGGGAGAGCTGGGAAAGACACAAGGGAGGGGAGAGGGGGGAAGAGACACAGTTGAGGAGAGATGTGGGTGGAAGAGGGGAGGTAAAGAGACACACAGGAGGGTGGGGAAGATACACACAGGAAGGTGGGGAAGCGACACAGGGGAGGGGGGAGAGACACAGCGGAAGAGAGAGGGAGAAAGAGACACAGGGGAGGGGAGAGGGAGCAAGAGACTCAGGGGAGGGAAGGGAGGAGAGACACAGGGGAGGGGGGGAAGAGACACAGGAAAGGGGGGCACAAGTGAGGGAGAGGGGGAGGGAGAAACAAATTAAAAATGATGCTGTCATATTTAACGGGCAATTTACTAGTATATATATAAAATCTCAAACCAAAACAAATCAAAGAAAAAGGGCCACGTTTCCACTAAGCACCTGGTTGTAGGAAAACAAACAGTTTAATAGTTTGTTAAAAATATTGGTATAGTCTTCAGATTTCTGCATTGGCATGTTGAGTTCCAGCTCTGTGGAGGACTTTGACTCCAAGGATTTTACACTGCAAAGTTTCTATGACATCTTCTGACTTTTCAGACAAACATGTAACACCCACATCTACCGCATGCTCTCTCCAGGGTTTTATAAGGATATGGACCATCCAGTAACCGCTGATATTCTCCTGCATCCACTTCAGTGGAGAATGGTCTGATACCAGAATAAATGTTTTTTCTAGTAGGTAATATCTAAGAGGTTTTGTTGCCCATTTTTTGCTCAGGCATTCTTTCTCCATCACAGAGTATTTTTGCTCTCGATGCAGTAACATTCTGCTAAGAAACAGGATAGGATGCTCTTCCTTTGATGATATGGGATAAGACCACACCCAAGCCCACACAGGATGCATCAGGTTGCAAGATGAACTCTTAATCTGGAGTTATTAAAACTGTATCCTGATAAAGTGCAGACTTAAAGTCTTTGAAGGCTTCCTCAGCTTTTTGCTCCACTTTACCATATTGGTAGCTCTGGCTTTCATGAAATTCTGTCAATGGAGTGACTCTTATGGAAATATGGGGAATGAATCTTCGTTATACCACACAATGACCAGAAAGGCCACTATTTTGGTTTTCCTCAGAGGTTGTGGCCAGTTCTGTATTAACTCCACTTTGTAAGTATCACTCCTATGGGACATTTTACATGGTTCTCAGGGCTCCTATGCTTTCACTTTTGAAAGAAGTGTCACCCAATCAGTGGTGTGGATGATGATATCATCTATGTAATCTACTGCATACTCACAATGTAATAGTTTGTCCATTAGTCTCTAGAAATTTGCCAGAGCTCCATTTAGTGAGTCTAAATGGCAGGATTTTGTATTGAAGGAGATAATCTGAAGTTGAAAATGCAGTTTTTTCTTTTGCCGATTGCATCAAGCGTATCTGCCAATATCCCTTTTTCAAATCCATTTTTTAACAATCTTGCCTTTCCAAGCTGATCTATCAGTTCATTCATTCTGAGAATGGGGTAAGCTTCAAATTCTGATACTTGCAAACTTTCTATGACATCTTCTGACTTTTCAGCCAAACATGTAACACCCACATCTACTGCATGCTCTCTCCAGGGTTTTAGCAGGTTTGTGTGGGATATCTCCTCTGGCTTCCACCGCTCACTTTATAATCCACTTCTTCTATGGTCTTAATAATCTCGTAGCGGCCTTGTCACCAAGTCACAACTTTGCTATCAGCTGCAGATACTAACACTAGCTCTCTGTCTCTATGCTGAAACTTCATTACTTGTGCACTCTGATTATAATATGCTTGCTGGTGTCTCTGGGATTTCCCCAAATGGTACCAGAGGGGCTACTTGGGAAATTCTTTCCCTCATATTTTCCACATACTCCACAATATTTTCCCCTGGCACTACGTGCTCTTCCCATTCTTCTCGCAGTATATCCAGAATCCTACTTGAAAAGCACATTTACTGTCTCCTCCTACAACTGGGCATGCTCTTTAAGGCACTGTAAAATCATTACACAAATCCATCCGTCTGTGCATGGTAGAGAGAGGTTCTCAGAGATTTAATCTGTAGGAGCTTACATATGTCTTTCATTAACTTTGATACAAAAGGTTTTTCCATGGTCTGTCAGGATTTCCTTTGGAATTTACACCCTTGAAAAACTTTATATGAGTCCTTTAATCATACTCTTAAAAGTTGCTGTGTGCAGTGATATAGCTTCTGGATATCTTGTGGCATAGTCCAATATTGCTAGTATAAACTGACTGGTGTCCTCTGGCTCCATAAATCCATAGCTATCCTCTCAAATATTGGTATCAATGGGACCCACAATTTAGGTCAAGGTGTGGTCATCTTGCATTTTGGACAGGATGCACAATACTGAGCCACAGATATACCTGGCCAATAAAAACCCTTCAAAATGTGTTCCATGGTTTTGGCACTGTTTAGATGTCTATATAATACTCAAAAAAATGATCTTTGTTTATTTTTTAGGCCTAGGTGTTATTACTTAAGTGCGTACCAAAATATTGTCCTGTGGATTCTATTTAGGAATCCTTGAACAACCAACCAAGGTTGTACAGAAACACCTTTTATGCAGCCTTTATTTTAATTATTATTGCCACATACTAATTTTAAAAAATTCAATCTTTATTTGTACATTTAAAATGTTGTTAAAAATGCAACGATTAAAAAAATCATGTTAAACCCAAGGTGTTTAATCCTTTGGGTTTTTTGACGTCCAGCAAATTATTAGAGGTTTATTAAAGTTTTTTTTTTTTTGTTATTATTATATTCTTTGCTTTGATCACAGCTTTTTTATTTAATTACTTTATTATGCTCAAGTCAATAAAAGATTTGGTTTTTAAATTCAATTGTATTTGTGTAATTTTGGTTATGTTTCCTTAGTCAAATCCTTATCAGGTACCCTGGATTTTAATTTACATAAGATTACATTATTTACATAAGATTAAGATAAGGTTTTATAATCCTTTTGTCTGTTGTATAGTTTTATTTATTCATACAGCACTTCTCTGGAGTATATGTTTTAAGTCCCTTTGCATTTCTTACACAAATACAATTGAATTTAAAAACCAAATCTTTTATTGACTTGAGCATAATAAAGTAATTAAATAAAAAAGCTGTGATCAAAGCAAAGAATATAATAATAACAAAAAAAAAAAAAACTTTAATAAACCTCTAATAATTTGCTGGACGTCAAAAAACCCAAAGGATTAAACACCTTGGGTTTAACATGATTTTTTTAATCGTTGCATTTTTAACAACATTTTAAATGTACAAATAAAGATTGAATTTTTTAAAATTAGTATGTGGCAATAATAATTAAAATAAAGGCTGCATAAAAGGTGTTTCTGTACAACCTTGGTTGGTTGTTCAAGGATTCCTAAATAGAATCCACAGGACAATATTTTGGTACGCACTGTTTAGATGTCCTCCAAGCAGGGTTGGGTTAGCAAGGTCTGGGACTTTCCTTTAAGGACCAGAAGCTGCTCCAAAGTCTCATCACCTGAAGGGACAATTCTGTAAAACAGATAATTCTGTATAATGAAGTACAGGCCCTGGTCCTTTCTCTCGAAAAAACAGGTACCCTGTTTACTTCTATTAGCTCATTACAAGCATTCTGAAGCAGAGGTCAAAAGCTTGATCATCCAGCAAAACCTGTGTGGAGCAAAACAAACAGTCCAAAAGTTTGTTAAAAATCAATAGCCTATATAGTCTGCAGATTTCCAGGTCCCCACTCTACTCCAAGAAGTCATAAACTGCAGTCTGCTGTCTCAGTGTGTGTGTGTCTTATTAGTCAGACAATACTGCAAAAAAATTTGTGAATTAGCATCTCCCTGCTTAAGCCACTCATAAATCAGGGCTGTGCATGGGCAGAAAAGTTCATTCCTGTAGCTTTGCAGAGTCTGTGGTTCTTATTAAACCCTTGGTTAACTCTGCCATTGTATGCATATATATATATATATATATATATATATATATATATATATATTATATATATATATAAAATGAAGATTGAGGTAGCTGTGTGTCCAGAAATCAAGATGAATAATCAGAGGTTTGAAGTATATAGTGATACCCTTTTTATTGGACAAACGTATATAATTGTTGTTGTTTTTATGTAATCCACAAATTGTGGGGCCATTTATAACTCTAAATCTGTGGTCGTCAACCTTTTAATATCTACCTCCCACTTCTGATGGTAAAATGTCTTTACCGCCCACTAGTGCCGCAGTAATTCAATTTACACTCTACTAATTTCTGGTTAGATAAATCATATGACCCTAGCTATGTATCACCCTGTACTTACTAGATAGTGATCCGGTCCTGACTGCTTTCCCTCAGCTTTCTCACCAGCTTTCCAACCAGCCAAGCGTGGTGCTGCGGGTCTTCGTTGTGTGATGTCACTCCTCAGCAATGCCACCTATCGATAGCCTTGCCACCCACCATGAAAGCTTGAATCTCCCACTAGTGGACGGTAAGGACCAGTTTGAAGACTACTGCTCTGAATTATGGCTTTGCTGTGTTCTTATCTTAAACCTGATCTACAGACTTACATACTGACCTATATATTGTACAGTGCTTGTCTGTGTCCCTCTAATATCTGCCCAGTGATTTTTTTTCTTTTTTTCCCCCTGTCTTATACTTATGTCTTACTTCTCTGTATCTTTTTATCACTATATACTGCAATACTCTGATTATTCATATATATATATATATATATATATATATATATATATATATATATATATATATATACACAGTGTATATATATATATATATATATATATATATATATTAGTAAATTGCCCGTCAAAATGGCTGATATATGATCTACGTTGTTTCTCTCTCTCTCCCTGCGCCCTCTCTCTCCATCTGCTCCCTCTCACTCGGAGCGCCCTCTCCCTCTCTGTGCACCCTCTCCCTCCTTGTTCTCTCTTCCCATCCCCTCCTTATTCTCTCTCCCCTGTCTCCCCCCCCTCCCCTGTGTCTCTCTCCCACTGCTCCCCCCCATGTATCTCTACCACCCTTTCCCACCCCTGTCCCTCTCTCCCATCCTCTCCTACTATCCTCCCTGTGTTTATTCCCCCCTTTCCCTCCCCTGACTCTCTTCCCCCTTCCCTTCCCTGTATCTCTTTCCCCCTTCCCAGTGTCTCTTTCCCTCCCCTCTCCAGTGTCTTTCCCCCCTTCCCTCCCCAGTGTCTGTTTCCCCCCATTCCTCTCCCCTCCCCAGTGTATCTCCCCTCCTTTCCCCTCCCCAGTGTCTCCCCCCTTTCCCCCTCCTCCCCAGTGTCTCCCCTCCCTCTCCCCAGTGTCTCCTCCCTCCTCTCCCCTCCCCAGTGTCTTCCCCCCTCCCTCCCCAGTGTCTCTTTCCCCCCTTCCCTCCCCAGTGTCTCTTCCCCCTCTTCCCTCCCCAGTGTCTCTTTCCCCCATTCCTCTCCCCTCCCCAGTGTCTCTCATCCCCCCCTTCCTTTCCCCTCCCCAAATTCTCCCCCTTTAATAATTGTACGTATGTGTGCGTGCTCTCATGGAGCGTTACACACATACCACAATTATTGTAGTATATATATTTATATTTAAAGAAAATAATAAAGCATATAAGAAATGCACAGGTTAGTTTGGACAAGCAGCTTTAATTTTCAATACCCATCCTGCTCCCACTCCTATTTTATAAATGCCTAAAGTGTTAACCCCATACTTTATTTGATTTGCCTATTAATTTTACTGAATGGTATTTTTTCAGCCATTATTGCATTATTTTGCACCTGTTACTCTCTTACCTAGATTATGCCATTTTCTGAATGCATTCAGAAAAAAAAATACAGATAGCTCCCACTTGCTGTGCTTGATTATATCTTCAATTTAGTTAAATCTGTGATATTTACAATTGTAAGATTATAGCAAGTCAATCTTTTATCTCCTATAACGAGAAAGATTATATTTTATTAAAAAAAACCTATAACATTATTTTTGAGCAAATAATCTGCACCTGTCCATCAGTTCCATCTTCTCACTGTCAAGAGCCCTGCTGTGTGTGAGGTGCCATATTGTGCCTCATGGAATGGAACAAACCATTATGATAATCATCTTCTAGTCGTTGTGCACAAGAGCACACTCATTCTTTGGTTTATACATAATCTTGACTGAATACTATTTTACACACAAGCCGCACCAGAAATAATTGAGTCCCAAATGAGTTTTGCTCAAGCTTTGCTAAGCAGAGACTGATAAATTAGTTCAAAAGTAAGAGTTGACATTATATTTTATTATTCCTCTTTCCACTTCAGCATCTTCTTAATCTGAGGTTGTAACATCTCTCTGAACTTTACATTTTAAAATCAAGTCAGTATCCCAGCAACCAAGGTGAATGCACTTTGGCTGGTGAGAGGATATTACCAGCGTGACAGAAAACCTTTAAGAAAATGTACTGTGCTCATGAAAATCATCTATGTACACATATTACACCTCGGCTTATGCCTATAAATGCAATGATAAACATTCTGTGTGCTATCTCCCCTACATAACATTTAATTCTCATTCCCCCAGCAAAGAAAAAAGGGTTATGTTGTGACCTATGCTGTATTTATGACCAAAGAAGTTAAGCAATTTCAGATTATTTGAGTCACATTGGTATATTGTTATTGGAAACCTTGTCACTCACAGTGCAGTTACTTCCATTAATCTTGTTTCTCCAACATACTTGAAATGATGTTGGCCAGAGTAGATAGAAAGATTAAAAAAAAACTGCTTGTACATAGCAGGTCACAAACAAGCAAGTTTACATTATGTAGCACAGAGATAAAGGCAGATGGAGGACAACGTTATCTGGACTGAAGAACGCTTCATACAAAAGGTCCAGGGATTTTAATGAGCCTCCGTGGATGTCCTAGCATATGGAGATATGCTCTTTCGATTTCTTTCTACCAACAAATGTTTATTTTGATTTGCTGCACTTGCTCACACAACCTTCTGTTTTTGCAGTATGTCTAGAAAAAAGGCTTTTTAAAACTTGTGGTTTAAACACGTTATGTTATTTTTTTTTTCTTAAAGCCCTAGAAAAATGTGATAATGCATTTTGGGTGAAATATAATTTTAAGCCATTTATTTATTTTTATGCCGGAAAGCCATTTTTTAAACTGTCTCCTGAAAAATAAAAAGTTATTCTATGTGTTAAATCAGTTTTAATTCACATTGGCTCTTCTCTCACTCAATAGGATCACATTACCATGATTCATTACTGTGTGCAGTGGGCGATTAATACAACACCCAGGTTTTGACGCATGCTCCAAATGTGCGCAGTCACCTGCGCAAACGCATGCGCGCACAAAGAAAAGAGCGCCTGTGAATAGCATGCCCCTACATCTGCGCACACTTCTGAGGACCTGTGCGGTTGAGGTGAGGATGTGGGACTTGAGGAAGAAATGGATAGAGAAGGAGATGGATAGGGAGGGAGATAGAGGGAGGAAGATAGAGGGGCACAGAGTGGGACAGAGAGAGGGTTAGAGAGATAGAGATAGGAACAGCGGTAGGCATAGAGAGGGATAGAGGGAGGGAAAGAGAGAGAGGGATAGAGGGAGGGATAGAGAAAGGTGATAGAGAGATGAGGATGTGGGACCTGAGGGAGAGATGGGAAAATTGGTGGGTGGTTGAGGCCTGTGGGATTGGAGGGAGGGATGAGGATTAGATGGTGGGGCGAGAGGAGAGAAAGAAAAAAGGAGAGAATGAGAGAGAACAAGGGAGAGAGATGGAGAGAGACAAGGAGAAAGAAGGAAAGATAGTGAAAAAGAGGATAACAAAAGAAAGAGAGGAGAGGACAAAAGAGAATGAAAGAGAAAACAAGGAGATACTTAGCGCGCGTCAAAGTCGGGGTGCCGTTGGGGCGCACTATTGAGAGGCGCGCTTCTGTTTGTACGCGCATGCGTCAGCACGCATTTGTGGTCGCGCATTTGGAGCATGCGTCACAGTCGTGCCACCGATTAATACACATAGAGAGGAGTGCCAAACCACAGCATGGGTGGGGTGTAGTAAAAAATAGAAAAAAGTGCCTTTTTGAATACAATGTTATGACTTTAGCTGAATTTGATTCAAATTAGGATTGTATAGAAATGTGTATATAAAATGAAACTTTTCTTAAAAATAAACAATAAAATCCAAATAAAATATCAAAGGAATGATTCAAACATTAAAATAATATATGCTGTACACTTATAACTAAGTAGGAATGGGGGATCCACAGTCAAGACTTCCCCAAAATGATTTCCCTATAATATATACAAGCGACTTGCTCGTCCAAAAATGACTGCAATTAAATATGTATGTTTTGAATTCTGTTTTGCATGTAATATGTGCAGTTGAGACTTGTAACCTTTTTGTTATCTATAAAGAAGTACAATTATTATATAAAACATGTTTATTTTTTAACATGCAACTTGTAGGTGACCAACTGTTAAATGATCATTTCTTAAGAGTAGTAACATTTTAATGTAAGAACAGGTCAACATTGTATCAATGACAATTGTAAACATGACATAATGTTTTGTAACATGCAACTTGTAGATTAACAACTGGTAAACTAAACATATATTGAATCCAGAGGAAGGCAAATAGTAAACCCCCCCTTGAAACTTAGCCAATTGTATCAAAGGGGGGGGGGGGAATTAATTCCTTCCTGACCCCATTAACTGGTGATTGGATTACTCCCTGGATTAATATTTTGCATGGAATGATACATTTAAATTGTAGAATAAAAGATCATTCTCCTCTTAACATGAACTTTGAAATATATGCAATGAAACAACATTGCAGGTTTAAAAAAAATAATAGTAACATTATAAACAGTAACATAATGAAGTAACATTTAAACTCTAATTGTTGCAAAATGCAAGCAAAATGTTTTATTCATGCTAAAAGGCTACTTCCATAAAATTGTAATCTGTTATTTTGTCATTGTTGATTTGTGATGGTTGACATTTCGTTGTTATTGTTGTAATTTGTGAAAATGGCACATAGAGTTTCCTATGTGAAATAGTGGTTCTCTAAAAAGAAAACGCTAGACATTAAAGTTCTTCTGCGGGGTGTAACCACTGTTCTCTATGTTTTTTGCCTATAGAGTTTCTTATGGAAACTAGAATATTGCCCTTCAAAAAATTACGGCAATGAAATTGTAAGTGAGCTAATGCTGTTTGGTGTATGGTAATCAAATAAATAATACATTAATAAATGAATATACTTGACCTATTTTGAAGTAATATATGCAGGAAGCATTGTGTTGAAGAGCTGACATACTGTTTTGATGTTGCCGCAGCATCCAATGTGTGTTTTGAGTGTTGTGGAGCTGCTGTGTAAATGTCAGCAATATGTGCAGTGTGTAGTGTAAATAGTGTGCGTGCACGAGGAAAATCCATTAGGGTACCTGTGTACTTCCGCATTGTGTAAGTTAGTGTTGTAAAATCGCGCCTAATGTGTGCATTACGCGGCTGTGGCTGATTTTGCATCCTTGTTCTTGTACCTCATACGGCTTATTGGAAAAATCTGTATGTGTTTTGGGGTGTTTTGCGTGTTTAGGGTCCTGGCCTCATTTTTGTTTTGTACGGCGGCCATTTTGTCTCTCGCTTTGGGGATTTTCGGGTGTCTAAGCTCTTTATTTTCTACTTAAATTGACTTGTAACTCCACTGTTGACAACTATATATGTGATAGTGGTGCTCTAAAAAGAGTCTGAGTGACAAAAAATATGTCATTCTGGAAATTAAACCACTGTTCGCTATATTTTTTATTTTTGTTTGTTGTTGTACATTTCTTCTTGAAATTACATTTTTTTTTTAAATGGAGCATAGAGTTTCCTATGTGAAATAGCGGTCCTCGTAAAGGAGTCCCAGAGATATCTAATTTTTTCCTGGAAGTAAAACCACAGTTCTCTATGTTTTTTGCCATTTTATAGAGTTTCTTATTGAAATAGTGGTGCTCTAAAAAGAGCTTGAGTGACTTAAAAATTGTTCCTCGAAATGAAAACACTGTACTCTATTTTTTTATTTATTTTTTCGTGTGAAATTGTCATTCAGGTGAATTTTTTTTTTTGCATGGGTCTGTGCCATGCCTTGTATTGTTATATTTTGTGGAATTCAAATGATAGTACTTCATAGTAGACAATGTTTTTTGTAAAAATGCGTCCATCATCTAATAAGTCACCTTGACTTTCATTGTTTTCAATGTAAAGCCTCTGGATTCTTGCATCTTGAGAATGCAACATACAGCTGGCCATGTGAAATACTGGTTCTTCTAAAAAGATACCCACAGATTTGAAAGTTTGTCCTTGTGATTTATTAATGGTCATGGCAAATGCCATGATGATGGGAAATTGTCTCCTTTGAAGTACAAAAGGGAGGCTACTTTCACTTGGTGCCAAATCTATTCTTGTTATGAAAACTCTCTCTTCTTTATGGGTACCAGTTAGAATTTCAGCATGTATGAAATGGTCCTTTAATCCTTGAACAATTAATCTGGTCCCATTACATAGGCTTTTTTTGGAATCAGCACTGTGATCATTTTTTTGTGGTGCATTTTTTTTTTTTATATTTCATTATTGAGGAGTAATGCATCCTTATTTTTGCATGTTAGTATTACTTTGTTGGCAAGCTCTGCATAGTCCTCGTTATTTATTGTACTTTGGAATATAGCTGATATGAGATCCTATTTGCAAATCATATGAGCTGGAATGTGCACAGTGTCATCGGGTAAATATGTATTCGCTCTGTTTTTCCTTCTCCAATTTTAATGAGCCAATCATTGAAATAATTTTCTCCTTCTGATCTCATATTTTGTTGTAATTGAAGATGGGTAAATAGTTTCCATAGTGTACTTGAATTTATACATGTTTCGACAATGTCGGTTCGATTTCCATGTACAACGACAGGTAATGTTTGTCTAAGATCTCCACCTAAAAACATTACCTTTCCACCAAATGGCAAATTATTATCTATGACTTCACGAAGCAAACGGTCAATACATTGTAGGGCATGGCATGACATCATTGTAGCTTCATTTATTATAATTAATTTACTTTAAAAAAAAAGTTTTTGCTTGTAATGATGTCATTTGAATATCCGACACTGATATTTCCAAAATAGGAACTGGCAGTTCTTCCACCTTCTAACAAAAGTGCAATTCCAGTGGTTGCGAATGCCAGAGCTATTTGACCTTGTGCTCGAACAAAACTCATCAATAAATTATATAGATAAGTTTTTCCTGATCCGCCAGGTCCATCCAGATAGAAATAATGCTCTTTGAGCATGTCATCACCTAGGGCATTTTTGGTTGCATTAAATGCTTGCAATTGTAATGTATTTAAAGTTGCAAGTCGTTCTTCTGTTCTTTCTCTTTGTAGTTGAGTGCCATAGTCTTCAAAGTTTATGTCATCAATGAGACCTGGATCTGGCAGATTAAAACTTGCACAACTTAATCCATGAGTTAAAAAGACCTCATGGATTTCAATTAATGCTTTTAATTGTGCAATAGGCTCATTGTATCGTTTCAAAAAGTCTTCAGCCATATTTGTTTTCAATTGTCCCACAAAGCTAATGCATTTGGAGCATTTGAGAAGATACAAATGAATGCAAATGGTTCCCTCATCTGCCTTGGCATTTTACATAGTGCTGCTTCTTCTAGACATCTTTCCCATTCTGTATCATCAGCTAGGAAGATTCTGTGTTGCGCAGCTAAATGAAATGATTCATAAACTATGTCATTAACAGTTCTTAACTGTTCAAAACTTTCTGCATCAGGAACATTTAGAAGTAGTAATTGTAAGCAGAAATGTTCAAGGTCTCTTGGACTTACAGTGTAAATTCTTGGGATTAATTTATTTTCACAACTTTTCATTTTTTGCCATAATCCATTAACAAAAACATAATGGTATGGAATGTCAATATATAACAATTCCCTTGCCTCTAAGTCAGTGGAATTTAATTGAAACCATGCAGTTAGTGTAGTTTGGCGATGCTCACTTTGTGCCAAAGCATTTGTTTCATTTCCAACATGAAAATACACTAAATGTCTTTGTGGCAAATGTACAGCTAATCGATATACTGCATGTGAGCGATCGTGCATTTCAAATTTTAGAAGACGCCACATTGCTTCTGGCGCACTTACATAACGAGCATCTACATGAGATGCAAGTTCATCATGTACTAACTCACTGTGTTCGTTATTTTCAGAACTTTTGACCACTACAGTAGCTGCATCATAGCCTTTGTAAAAATATTTGTAGACATATTTAATGGATTTTATAGAAGTGCAAGCTTCCACATTAATGTGGGCATTATACTTCATAAGTAAATGTGGATTGTATGGTATCACATATCTGTTGTCTACTTTTTTACCACGAATAAGGCAGTTTGTCCTTCTCTTCTTCTATATAATGGATAGCCATCACAATTAGCATAAGCTTTGTCTCTATAATCTTTTGGAAATTCTTAATATCTCCACACGGTCCATGAATCCTACGATGAATTACAATTTCATATAGTCTACCATGGATTTCAGGATCTGGTAGTTCTTCAATAATTACTGAATCCACCTTTGTCACCAGTATCCAATGTATCTTTCTCTTGAAGGATTATAAGAATATGTGCATGTGGAAAGCCTCTTTTTTAAAATTCGATAGTATAAACATAAGCCAGACATTTGCCAAATAACTGAGTTATGGTTATGTCACATATTAATTCATTTAATTTTATTTTGAAGATACTTGCCACTAAATCTGGTCTATCGGAAGCAGTTTTTCCAATTAGCAGATTGTGTGTAATCTCTGGCCATTGTGGATTACATGTAAATGTAATAAATAAATCTTGTTTTCCAAATTTATTTACAATAGCCAGGGCATCATTGTATCTTTCTCGCATATTGCGAGGAGATCCCTGGAAAGAAGATGGTAAAATGATGGCTTTGCCAGCTGGCAGCTCTCTGTAGCAACATCAGCAACATAGTCCATCAATCCACAATACTGTTCTACACATAGTTTATCTTGTTGATATTTGATGAAGTTTAAATTATTAGCCTCAACTTGCAAATATGAATCAATGATCCATTGTTGTGTCAGATTTCTGCCACATAAAATGGGATTGAATCCATCTCAAATGGCAATTTGAGCCACTTTAAATTCAAGCATGGAAATTATTATTATTATTATTATCGTTTATTTATAACGCGCCAACATATTCCGTAGCGCTGTACATAAGATATGTTCAAGACAAAGATACATACAAATTAACACATAATAAAACAAGGAGGGCCCTGTCTTTGAGTTTGGAATCCAGGGTCCATGGTGCTTTCCCTAAAACACCTAGTGGGATTGAAACTCGCAGACTTACATCCTAAAGGTATTGTGTGAGGAAAAGGAGGGAGAGAGATTTGAGAGTGTGTTAGGGTGGAAGGTGAAACGCTTCTTTGAGATGTGTTTTTAGAGAGGATTTGAATGTTTTGAGGTTGTAGGATAATCTGGTGGAGCGAGGCAAGGAGTTCCAGAGAATAGGGGCAGCACGAGAAAAGTCCTGAAGGCGAGAGTGAGAAGTGGTGACAAGAGTTGTGGAAAGAAGAAGGTCATTAGCAGAGCGAAGAGGGCGTGTGGGGGAGTATTTGGAGATGAGGCCAGAAATGTATGGGGGAGTGTTCTTGTTGAGGGCTTTGAAAGTTAGGGTCAGGATTTTAAATTTTATTCTGGAGGCTATGGGAAGCCAGTGGAGAGATTGACAGAGAGGTGATGCCGACACTGAACATTGTGTACGGAAGACAAGTCTAGCAGAGGCATTCATAATGGATTGAAGTGGAGATAGTCGGGTGGTGGGGAGGCCAGCAAGAAGCGAGTTGCAGTAGTCCAGTCGAGAGATGATGAGAGAGTGTATAAGGATTTTAGTTGTGTCTTGTGTAAGAAAGTGGCGAATTCTGGAGATGTTTTTTAGATGGAGAAGACAAGATTTAGTTAGTGATTTATGTGAGGGATGAAGGACAGGGCGGGGTCCAATAGAACCCCAAGACAACGGGTTTAGGAGGAGGGGGTGATGATGTCTTTGTTGACAGTGAGAGAGATGTGAGGAATTGACGCTGTGGGAGAGGGAGGAAAGATTATGAGTTCAGTTTTAGACATGTTGCGTTTGAGATGGTGGGTGGACATCCAAGAGGATATACTAGAGAGGCAGTTGGAGACATGTGTTAGAAAAGAGGGGGATAGATCTGGTGCTGAGAGGTAGATTTGGGTGTCATCTGCGTAGAGATGATATTGCAACCCAAAAGAGTTTATAAGGATACCAAGTGAGGAAGTGTAGATGGAGAAGAGGAGCGGGCTTAGGACAGATCCTTGGGGTACACCAACAGACAGGGGGTAGGTAGAAGAAGAGGTGTCAGAGAAGGAGATACTGAATGATCGATTTTGTAGGTATGATGAGAACCATGAGAGAGCAGTGTCTCGAATACCGAGGGAGGAGAGGATATGGAGTAGAAGTGGATGGTCAACAGTGTCAAAGGCAGCAGAGAGATCTAGAAGAAGGAGAATAGAAAAGTGACCTTTTGACTTGTGAGAGCTGTCTCAGTGGAATGTTGGGGCCGAAAGCCGGATTGGAAAGTGTCAAGAAAGGAGTTAGAGGAGATAAAGCTGGTAAGGCGGGTATAGACGAGCTGCTCGAGCAGTTTGGAAGCCAGAGGAAGTAGAGAAATAGGGCGGTAGTTAGAAGCAATGTCCGAGTCAGATGAGTACTTTTTGAGGATGGGTGTAATTGTGGCGTGTTTTAGACAAGATGGAAACTTGCCGGTAGTTAGGGAAAGGTTGAAAATGTGTGTGAGAGCTGGGATTAGTGTGGTAGAGAGGGGAGGCATGAGCTGAGATGGAATAGGGTCCTGGGGACATGTGGTGAGGTGAGTGGATGATAGCAGGCTAGCGACTTCATCCTCTGTAGCTGGGGCAAAGCAGTTCAAAGTGGCTGTTGGATTGGGGGAGGGAGAAGAGTGGGTGTGGTTGGATAGTTGAGACGGTAGAGTGAGTGAGCCACTGTGAGATGAGAGTTCATTGTGGATATTTTCGATTTTATGAATAAAGTGGTTGGCAAAGTCTTCAGCTGTGAGAGAGGAAGGGATGGGAGGAGGTGGTGGGTGGAGGAGAGTTTTGAATGTTGCGAACAGACGCTTTGGGTTAGAGGATAGGGTTGATATTAGTGAAGTGAAGTAGTGTTGTTTGGCGAGGTTGAGGGCAGAGGAAATATTAATTCTCACGCGTAGTTTTGAATTTGGGTAACTCTGAAGAGTTTAATTTGGGTTGCCAACCTGCTTCCCCATGTGGAAAAAATATGGGATATGTCATTGGATCCAAATTGGTACTTACGGTACTTATATTAATGAAAGGTTGCTCCTCATTTCTGGGATATATTCGAATATCTCTCTGAAATGGTTGTTCTCCTTCGTCATTTTGAAAGACCATTGCCAGCTCATTTGGCAAGTTATAACAGCGTTTATCAGTATGATGATCTCTTTTAAGCACCATATTGACCTTTGGGATTTGGCAATTGATGTATTTCTGCATGAATTTGTTGTTCCTATTATACTTCTGCCAATTTTTTATAGGCTTGAGAGTATGGGTTTTGAGCCATAATTTTATCAAGCTCTATAAAAACAATGGGTAAGCAGTTTTTATTTCTTGAAGCTGCATACATTGCTCAACAGCTTCCATTGTATCTAGGACATATAGTTTAGCAAATTTTCTTTGCTCTCCTTCCTCTGGATGTAAATGAGAAGTACAATGGTAAATTTTTAAAGCAGTAAGGGCCATGTCCTGGCACATTAGCAGCTAATGTTGCACCCATAGATGCAAAGGATATGGCCCTATTATAGGATCTTAAGTTTGTTTTAAAAATTTGGTAGTTGGGGAAAGTAGGCTCAATCATAATGCTTTGTAAATATGTTGGGAATTGTTGTCTTTCTGGAAGTTTTACCTTGCCTTTTTGACAGCAACTAACGAACTAGCCATCTTTGGGTCTTTCCTGTTTGAAATGATAAGTCCCACAAAACTGACAGACAATTTTCATATCACCACAATTATGAACCTCTACTGCTAAAGATTTAAGTAAAGGACAATTGTGAGAACATATATCAATATGACTCTCTAAATCATCAATAGAAATGTTATCGGCTTGTTCAGCAACACTTTCTAAATGCTTTTGTTTTTTAGTTGCCTTCTTAGGGGTGGATTTTAGTTAGTCAGCTGATAGTCTTTTGCTTGCAAGTCTTTCGCGTTCTTTTTGTCGTAAAATATCCTTCTGCTCCGGCGTCTGATGCTCTGCCCATGTTTTTTGACGTTCTCTAGTTTGTCGTGTTATCTTTTCCTGTTTCTTGTCACTATCTGCCATATTAATCTGTAAATAAAAATATAATATTATTATTTTTTCTCCATATTGTAAGTTTTTTTTTTTTTTACTGCATTTTTTTTTCTACTATCCTGTTTTGTGTCCAGCACTGTTTCCATTATGAGGTTAGCTTGATAAGGTTGGAGTTAGCAACATAGGGCCTCCTTCAATAGCAATGTTTGCAATTGCATAAGGATCTATATAAGCAGTGAGTATATATTTTGTATTTTATTTTTCAGCTAGTGAAGACCTTATTTTTGGATAGAAGTTCATTAAGTACAAAGTTCTGTAAAATAAATATGCTACAGTATGTGCTTATATAAATTTCTATTCAGTTGGTCGACTTGCAATTGAATGAGACTTTTAGTTAGGTTGCAGTGTATTTTGTGAAAGTGGCACATAAAAGATGATAGTTCCTTCTATTTTTCATTCAATTGCGATTTTGTCAATTGAATAGGGCTCTATATAAGCAAAGAGCATATTTTTTATAGAAGTTTTTAGTTATTGAAGACCTTGCTTTTGGATAGAAGTTCAGTAAGTAAAAATGTATTTCCAAAAATGATGTTCTGTACTTATATAGAGCCCTATTCAATTGGCGAAATCGCAATAGAATGAGGCCCTATGTGTTTTATATAAATTTTTGTGCCCTACTATTGTCATTACGTGTTTATGGTATGGAATTGGGCTTAAACATTTGTGCAGGAAAAAGTGTATATATCTTTAAAGTGTGTATATGTTTTCATCTTTCTATTTTTGTTTTATTTTGTGTGCAACACAGTTGGCATTAGGTATTTTTTTTGTTGTTGTTGCTCTCCTGTTTTGCATGTGGCAATGTTGTTATAAGGGTTTTCCGGTTATCGGGTTACACTTATATTGTTAGTTAGGTTGCAGTACGTTTGCAGAAAGTCAGCCAAAAAACAGGATAGGTCCTTCTATTTGATATGTGTAAATAGCAGTATTTTATTTTTTGTTTAAAATGTAATACTGTACCTCTTTGCTTGAAATCTGTTGTGTGGAAATTGCTGTAGCGATGCAGAGAGTCTTCAGGCAGTGTCTGTTGAGACTGAAAGAAAGAGATGCGAATGTTGCATGAAAATGTAAGTATTTTTTTTTTTTACTAAGAGCATGTAAAACAGGATATATATTTTTATTTTGTATGTATTCAGTGAGGTTTAGGTTATGGGGTTAGGCTTAGAGAGTAGTGCATATTTAAGAGGATAGCTGGTTGCATGTGTTATGTTTTAATAACATTTGTTGTAGTTTCCTCTTTTGTGTGCAGCACTGTTGGCATAGAGGTTTAGGTTGTGGGTTTGGGCTTATAGGTTAGGGCACACAAAACACAAATTATTTTTTAATTTTGCATGATTTAACAATATTTATTGTACTATGCTGTTTTGTGTTCACCAGTGTTGTCATTATAAGTTTAGGTTATTGTTTAGACTTAGAGGTTGGTGCAGAGAAAACAGGATTCGTTCTTTCATTTTGTATGTGTTTTGAATGTTTGTTGTACTATCCTGTTTTGTGTACACCATTGTTAACCTGATATGTTTAGGTTCTGGTGTTGGCCTTATAGGTTACGGCACATGAAACCTGTTATGTAATTGTATTTTGGATGTTGTAACAATATTATTTGTACTATCCTGTTTTGTGTAAACCACTGTTGTCATTAGAGGTTTAGGTTCTGGGTTTAGGGTTGTAGATTATGGCACACAAAACAGGATTTATTCTTAAATTTTGTATGTGTTACCAATATTTGTTGTACTATTCTGTTTTGTGTACACCACTGTTGTCATTAGAGGTTTTGGTTCTGGGTTTAGGCTTATAGGTTAGGGCACACCAAACAGGATTTATTCTTAATTTTTGTATGTGTTACCAATATTTGTTGTAGTATCCTGTTTTCTGTATGGCACTTTTGGGATTAGAGATTTAGGTTATGGGTTAGGCTTAGAGGTTGGTGCAAACAAAACAGGATTCATTGTTCCATTTTATATGTGTTAAACTTTGTTGGAGTATCGTGTTTTGTGTGCCCCATCATTGATAGTAGGACCTTATGATTTATTTTTGTTTTTCATTTTGACATTGGCGCACAGCAAACAGGATAGGTGTTACTTTTTTTTTACTTGTTATACTATACATTGGTTGAATTATTAGTTGTGTATCAATGACAGAGGGTCCCCTGCTGCCAATCTTCCTGCAACAGTCTTCAGGAAGTGTCTGTTGAAAAAGAGAAAGATAAAAATTTTTTTTTGTTTAATGTATCTTATTTTTGTGATTCAAATGTATTTTTGTATATTACCTGTTGTTCTTTCTTTGTCGTGTGTAAAATGGTGCCGATTTCACAGTGCGTGTGAAACAGTGCAGGGCTGCAAATTATTCAGTGACGCTGTTGAGGCCGAGTCTGTTGGAAATGTGAAGAAAAGTGAAATATTAAAATGCAGCATAAATATCTATGTGTCTATATTTTTTTCGTAAAAGGCTAATTTTGTTTTTTAAATAGATATGAATAAAATCTATGTTATTTTTTATTTTTATTTTTTAATTGAGATTATTTTATGGCACACACACATATATGTGTGTTTGAAATCTTACTATACATGAAAACGGATGTTGTCAATATTTGAAAGCAAATCTTTTTTTTATTTTTTTTATGGAATTATTAATTAAATAAATGTATTAAAGCTTACCTGTTTGTTGTAATTTGCAGATTGTAAACTTCTAAAGTGATAATGAAGTTGCTTCAGAAGAAACGCCACCAGTGAAATGTCCAGTCACACTGTTCCTCACCTGAGGAGAAATGTAGAAATTTCTGGAAAGTGTGCAGTATTTATAGACTCGGAGGTGAAGTAGAAACCGCTAGCACGCAATACGCATGAGCTATATGCGTTCCAGCCGTCAATTTGCGTTCCAGTCGACATTTCACGGATAGTAGTTATTTGTTGCATGTGAAATGGTGGTGATTTTCTGTGTGGTAGGTCCCGCATAATGTGTGGTACGTGCCGCATGAACTGTTCTTGAGTGTTGGTTCAGTTTTGTGAGTACGTTTTGTAATTTTACGTCCTTAGCCTCGTTTTCTTCGTCTGCCATTTTTTTCTGTTGCTTAGGGGATTTTCGAGTGTGTAAACTTTGGAAATGTTAGTGAAATCGAGGTGTAACCTGACTTCCAGACGTCCTGGGTGTCCCCCCTTGCTGTGGGTAATGTTTTTATTTATTTTTTTGTGTTTATTTTTTGTGTTTTGAGTATTTTCCGCTGTGCGCGGTTTGTCCGTTAAGGTCGTATTTTTGCAAGTCCGTAATGGTTTTATGGGTTGTATTTTTTGTTGTTGTAAGGGCGTAACTTTTTTTTCCTAAGTCCTGCGGCTCGTATTTTTTTGTCTAAGTCCGTAGTTCGTCATTGCGTGTTTTTTTTTTTTTCAAAGTCCCGCGTGTGTGGGCGTTTGTAAGCAATGGTGAGGCGCTGTAGAGCCTCCACCTCCGCAAATGCGGCCCCTCGCTTCGCGGTCTGTAAGTCATGGGGGGTTGTAGGGATGAGCGCCTTTGGCGCTCCTTGCCAGCAACTGCGGCCCTCATTTTGCACGAGCCCGCAAGCGTTAGCAACAACCCGCATGCTGACAACTATATATGTGATGTAGCTTAAACAGAAGTCTAAATTCTCACCCAACTATCAAAAGCTATCAATATAACGCAAGTACAAGTGTCAAAAAATATATCACTGCCTTTTAAAGTGAATGGTGAAAAAAATTAGTCTGATAATAAATAACAGCAAAAAGTCATAAAACTTGTTTTAAATAAGAAAAATATAAATGGTGGCGCCTTTGCTGGATCCTGAAGTGATCCATGACACTTCAGTGGAAATTGTGTGTGTGAGGAGCGCCTTTACATTTTTGTAGAGCAATGTAATATCAATATATTACTATTGTGGAAAATATGTACCCTGAGTTGCATTGCTCAGTTTCATACATTTCAAAAATTTGGCATGAAAAAACATGTTTCATATGATGTCCTTTTACTAATTCAAATTTTAAAAGCTTCATTGCTTCATTTGGGCTGAATAAATATTGCAGAGAAAATACATTAAACAGCAGTCAGGTGGATCTGAGCGTAGCTGGGTTGTTGTGCACAGCAGTATTTTGGAGCAGTGTATTTGCAATTAATGTACTGAAAGGACATCTCTATGCAGCTTTTACACTGGATCTTGTTGACAGATTCAATTTGGTGATATCAGCATGCTCATATTTAAAATACTGATATTTCCATGTATCCATGTTGTCCAGTTATACATTGCACATGACATAAAATAAATATAAAGAATAACAGGATTAGATGTAGATGGACTTCAGTAAGTAGATCTATATATCTATTGAAGGCTGCTATATAGATATTATATATACATTGATAAAGTAAAAAAAAAAAAATAGCATCAAATAGTCTGCAATTTAGTAACTAAACACTTAACACTTGCTGGAAAGAACAATTCAGCATAGGAACCTGGAATATTAGAACTGCAACCAAGGTAACATGGATATGGTCATAAGATAACAAGGTAAAACACTGATATCCTGGGTATTAGTAAACTCAAATGTACTGGAATTGATCATTTTGCATCAGAGAACCAATTGATCTACTCATGTGATTAGGAATCCTGCCCGAAGAAATGGATTAGACGTTATAGTCAATCAAAGGTTGACCAAAGTAGTGCTTGGTTACAACCCAGTAAATTACAGAATAATGTCAAATTGAATCCAAGGCAAGCCATTTAACATCTTCTACGAAGATATTTAAATATTTCTTTATTAGAAGGTTCACAACAACATATAAAACATATTGATCAGTAATTCCGTCAGTCAATTTATACAGGTTCACACAGCAAACATTAACCAATGATGAACTGACTTCACCTTCTTTTCTTTTACATTTTTAGTTATTAAGTATCATGTATAATAACTTAAAATTTCTATCGAAGTAGAACATAATGCACATTAAAATTAACAACAAATGAAAGTGTAGGAGAAAGAAAAGCAGAGATAACACATAAGAATAGACATTGACATGAATAGTTAAACCATAATGCTGTTTACTAAATATATAAACTTGTAAACTTGTAAGCCAACTAGCTAAAATAGATAAACTGGTCTCTGCTAAATTTGTCCCTTATAATCCTCACTAAGATACCCCACTGTTCATCACTAGACCTTTACCTTAGTAGTGCAGCAGAAGAACCTCCAGGACTCCATACTCCTTGCTCCCGCCTGCCTTCACTGAATCAGGATTTGGGCGTTACCTCAATTGAACACTTAATGAAGACGCTACCCAAGGTTCCCAGACTGCCAGAAACTGGGGGAGACTATCCATGATGATATGAGTTAGTCTCTCATTGATAAAGAGGTAGTTGATCTTCTTGACTACCTCCTGGAAGTTTAGTGTCTCTTTTTTCCATTTGCTAGCTATGTGTATTTTGGATGCCAGTGCCATTAATTGGAATAGTTTATTTTGGGGTTGAGAGAGGTACTTGATGTGCATTCCCAACAGGCATGACTCCATAGAGGGCGAGACCACCTTTTGAAATAGTGTGGAGGCTAATTGTGCTAATTGTTTCCATGTTTTCTGTGTAGTTGGACATGACCACCAAATGTGAATGTGGTCCCCCACTTGTTGGCAGCCTCTAAAGCATTTATTGCTCTCATGTGGCTTAAACTTCTGCAATTTATCGGGCGTGCAGTAGGCTCTATGTAGTACTTTAACAGCCGTCTCTAGCAGAGCTGCATTGAGGGAACCTCTGGAGAGGTTGGAGCAGGATTCTGTCCACTTGTCCCAATCCCATTCTACCCCAGGTCTTTTTCCCATTGTTTCATAAATTTAGGTTTCTGGATGCTAGTGGAGTCTCGAATAATGCCGTATAGCGAACCCAATACCCCTTTCATGAGAGGAAGGCTTCTACATATAACAGATATCCAGGAGGGCCTAGGGGGTCCTAATTCTCTCAGAGTTTTGCTGACCCAACTTCTAATTTTCAAATAGTTATAGATTTCCGTGGCTGGTAAGTCGTGGGTCGTGCAGAATTGATCATAAGTCAGCAGTCCGTCGTTTTGTACCCAGTTCCCTACCCGGTCTAGGTGTCTAGAGGTCCACCAAAATTTGGAGATGGGGTTCGTATCTTTTAGGATTTGTGGAAAGGACGTGACTGATAGTAAGGGAGACAAACCCGAGCTAAGTTGACACCTGGAGTTGGCCCACCCCCAAGCCTGCAAAGTTAGAGAGATCAGAGGATTGTGGTGCGTATGAAAGGGAGTCATTTCCTTGGGAATCCAGATCAACCTATCCCAGCTGTGCGGAAGCATCTGCTGATTTTCTATGAATACCCAGGATGGCTGGTGGGTAACAGAGTGTAACCTGGATAGATGGGCCAATTGAGCTGCCTTAAGGTACAACCTCAGGTTGGGACACTAGTCCGCCTTTACTTTTATGTCTAAACATTACCTGTCTAGAAATACGAGGGCGCTTATTGCCCCAGATAAACCTAAACATACTGTTCTGGAATTAATCCAGTTCCTTGAGTGGGATCGGTATGGGAAGTGTCCTAAATAAATATAGCAGTTTAGGCAAGACATTATTTTTTACCGCTGCTATACGGCCCGTCCATGAGATATGAAAGTTTGCCCACTTCTGCATATCTTCAGTCAAGGACTTGTACAATGGGGGAAAATTTGCCCTATATAAGTCGGCAAAATTGGAGGTGATCTTTACTCCCAGGTATTTTAAATACTGAGTTGGCCAGCTGAAATTATATTCTGATTTAAGTTTATCAATCTCAGTTTGTGGCATACCCATCCCCAAAGCTTCTGTTTTCTCCACATTTAGATTAAGACCTGAGACTATACTAAAATCCTTGATAGTAGACATGAGGGCTGGTATAGAACTAGAGGGGCTGGACAAAGTGCATAATAAATCGTCCGCAAAGAGCGAGCATTTAAGGTGCTGGCGTCCCACACAAACCCCTTGGATGTCTGGGTTAGCTCTAATTGCCTGTGCTAATGGCTCCATGACAAGTGAGAATAACAGTGGCGAAAGTGGGCACCCTTGCCTAGTCCCTCTTTGAATTTGGATATTCGCTTTATGTGCTCCTGGCAACTTTAAATGGGCTGTTGGGGAGTCATGGTAGCTTCTAAGCAGATTAATAAAACGTCCCTTAAATCCAAACTTGTCTAATGTTTTATACATATATAACCATTCCACCGTGTCAAACGCCTTCTCTATGTCTAGAGCTAAAAGGCATAATGGGGTGTTAGATTTTTTTGCTTGGTGCTGGATGTTTAAGACCTTCCTGACGTTGTCCCCGGCCTCCCTAAAGGGGATGAATCCCGCTTGATCCTTGTGAATTAACTCTGGCATTTAGAGATACGGTTGTCCATGATTTTGGCCAGAATTTTTACGTCTCCATTGATCAGGGAAATAGGGCGATAGTTTTTGGGCTCTAGATTATCCCTGCCCTCCTTTGGAAATACCACAAGAGCAGCCTGGTTCAATTCGGGGGGCATGGGCTCCCCATTTAAAATTGCATTATGTAGGGAGTAAGCAGGGGTTCAAATTTTTTGTAAAACAAATTGGTGAAGCCATCTGGCCCCGGGGATTTTCCCAGCTTAAGATCCATAATGGCCGATTTAACTTCCTCTAGGGACACGTCTGAGTTCAGTGCTTCTAAGTGACAGTCCGGAACCCTGGGGAGGTCTTGTGACCGTAAAAAGGCGTCTATATCTGATTCACTTCCATGGGACTGGGAGGAGTATATAGTTTGGTAAAAGTCCTGAAACGTTTTCTGGATGTCATTAGGGCTACAGGAAATTTGACCGTCTGACCTTCTAATATGGGATATTCTATGTTGGGAAAATGTATTATTTAGTCTTCTAGCAATCATTGCATCAGGCTTATTTGCCTTCCAATAGTATAGATGTTTCATCTTCCTCATTGCCCTTTCAGTGTGATACGATAGTATGCCATCTAGTTCAAGCCTTGTCCTGTCAACTAACATGTGACCCCTGCGGGAAGGGTTCTGTTGAGTAACCTCTTCCAGCCTCTTTAGTGTCCCTGTAAGGTCTGCCTACCTTTGCCCAAGGTTTCTTCTTAGGGTTGAGGCCAGCTTAATGGACGTTCCCCTAATAAAGGCCTTATGGGCAACCCAGAGCCAGCCGGCTCCAGTTTCAGAAGAGACATTAGTCTCGAAGAATAGCTTTATGTCATTTGCAATTGCCTCCGCACTACTCGGACTAGTCAGTAGGGATTCGTCTATTCTCCAGGTGTAGGGGGGTTGTAAATTTGGCCCCAGCTCTATCTCCATGAGTACTAAGGCATGGTCTGACCAGGGGCAGGGTACAATCTCAGTTCTCAAAATTGAGTCATATAGGGGGGAGCCGACCAAGATAGCATCAATCCTAGAATATGTCAGATGGGTTGGGGAATAGTATGTATATTCTCTCTTAGCCGGGTGCATACCCCTCCAGGCATCGACCAACCCCAGGCTATCAAGCAAGGACTTTATATGTTTGGTTCTGTTGGGGCATTTGTTCTTAGCGGGCTTCCCTGACCTATACAAAGTCTGGTCCAAGGTAAGGTTTAAATCTCCCCCAACTATCAGCCTTCCTAATTCTTGGGATTCGATTGTTTTCAGCAAGCCAATCAAAGTTGTGTAGGGCGAAGTTGTGGGAGAGTATAGGGAAACTAGAGTCGTTCTAACCCCCCAATAGTACCAGTCACCATTACGTAGTTACCCTCTTTGTCAACCAGGTTGCTTTCTATCTGAAACTGAATTTTTTTATGTAGGAGGATTGCACATCCAGCTCTCTTAATAGGGAGGGTGGCCAGGAAATAGGTGGGAAAGTCCCTATGTAGGAATTTGGGTTTGTTATTATGAGAGAAGTGGGTTTCCTGCATAAGAATAACTGCGGGTTTATGTTTTTTATAGAATGCAAAAGCCTTCCGCCTCTTAAAAGGGGAATTAAAACCCTTCACATTATGGGTTATTAGAGTGTAGTTAGACAGAGCCATTGGAAACTCGGTGTGGGACCCTAGGTGTATGTGTCTTTACCTGAGAGGTGATCTCGTAGGAGGGAGAGCAAGGAGAAGCCCTGGATGCCAGTAGCTGCACTATCTGTTGGTCCTGCTATCTAGTGGTGGAAAATGAAAGAAAAAATGCAGATAAAGACAGTCAGTCGTGCTTCAGCTGGAAATATCCATTTAGTTAGGCTACAAGGTAAAACCCAGTTAACAATTAGCTCTTTTCTCGTGATATAACTGATGAAAGTCAAAGTTAAATGTTTTAAACGTTTAGTCTACAAAGTAACCTTTATCAACTTCTTCAAATAGCAAATAGAAATCTAATCCACTTAAAGTGGGGAACACAATAACCTGGCAATCTATAACAATAATAACAAATTAGGTCTTTAATCATTTTTTCAATGCAAATCAGAAGCCCACACTATGGGCCCTTAAAAGAGAACTTAGCCTTTATCAGAGTCCCTTAAAGAAGAGGCCAGTTGGGTCAGGAGTCTAGGTTGACCTCCGCAGCGGGGCCAGCATTGTCCGTGTTAGTCTTGTGCTTATTTTGTAAGCCATTGGCACTATCCAGTAAGCTGGTTGGTTCCTTTTGAGACGTAGGCTTGTTTGCCCTGGTTCTGGGATGTCACCTGCGTCCACTGCCTCCTATAAATGGGAGGAAGAGGTTGCTCCTGCCCCACTTCCATTGTGGCCTCCTTACATAAATGCAAGCGCTTCAGCACTGACAAGCATTCTTCTGGTGTACGGGTGGTGTATGTTGTACCTTGAGATGTGATGGTGAGGGCAAATGGAAAATTCCAGCGGTATTGAATCTTATGCTGAAGAAGAATAGCAATTGCCGGTTTCATCAATCTCCGTTTGTGGAGCGTCTCTGGGGACAGGTCCGCATAGAATTGTAAGGGCGATTCGTCCGGCCCCTTCACAGTGTGCATCTTCCTGGTTGCAGATAGTAGTAAATCCCTCGCCTGCTGCCTCATGAATCTAACTTTGACATCTTTAGGGGCGTCTGGGCTCCTCGTACCTCCTAGAGCTCTGTGGCCTCATTCAATTTCCCACATAGTTTCAGGCTGGTTGGGAAGAATCACCTCCACGGTATCTCTCAGATAGTTTAGTAGGTCTTGAATGGCCCTTGGTATGCCTCTGACGCGGACGTTGTGTCGGCGAGACCGGTTTTCCAGGTCCTCTATCTTGTCTGCAAGTTCCGTTATGTGGGACGTGTTCTGCTTTATAGAGGACCGGTCTCTTTCCTGGGCCTCCACTACCTGGTCAGTCATTTCTTCCAGGAGCTAAGTGCGCTGTCCCAGGTCTTTAAAGTCTTGCCTGAGAGGTTCAATCGCCTTTGCCAGAAGCCGCTCGATCGTGGCCACTGACCTGGCCTATAGATCTACATGTTGGTGAGATCTTTTGGGATTCTCTTCCAGATCAGAGCATTCTGAGTGTTCTGAAATAGAGTCACCAGGAGACATGTGCCTGGCAGCCTTTGGTGGGAAGTGCTCCCGTATACCCTTCGCTGAGGATGAGCGTTTGGGTTTCGGCATCTTGAGGTGTTCAGATAAAGGAAACGGCTGATAATCTCCCAGAGGTTCGATTCCGTTCGGTATGTAGTGCAAGGCTGCGTTTACAACTCTGTTAAGGGCAACAGTGAGTCAGATTGCGTCATATGTTAGGCTCTGTAGGTGTAGTGACGACCTCTGCTGGTGGTGTTGCCAGGTCTGTTTCCCATTTTGCTCTTAGGCCATGTTGAGGGTGTAGCCCTTAGTCAAGAATTCTGGAGACCCGCCAACCCTGTGCCTGCCTGTGTAGGCAAAAATGCTCTCTTCAATTTAAGGTCTGTTGAATTGGGTTAGGGTGGCGCGCCAGTTAGCGTATTGACTGGGTCAGTTTGTAGCCCCCCTCTGTGATGGTTGATAGTGCTGCTTCTAGCAGTATATGGTTTATGTGCTACCAGTTTATTTCTGTAGTACACCACAGATCCACCGGGTTGGGGGTAGAGAGGCAAAAATGCAGAAGTGCAGGCTGTTCAACCTTGTCTTTATATTTGCATATAGAGAGGCAGATCACTCTTGTCCTGGTGGTATACAGAGTTTTGTCTGGTAAGGAGCTGCTTATTTGCAATTATTAGAGGTAGAATAGGAGAATTGTTCATTGAAACAGACTCAGTTGTAAGCGAAGCAGGGATACCTTCTCCCTCAGGAATTTGTGTACACTGGTGTCCCAAGCCCCTGAAAGGTTATCTGTTAGAAGACAGGTGTTGAAAAGCAAAGGCTAGATAGGCTATATTAGAGATCCTATTGGATAATAGAGAAAGCAAGAGATTTTCAAAAAAACATTTACTTCTACTTCATAGACTATCCTAAAGCCTTTGATCATCACATCAGCCTCCTGGGGAATGCACCTCTTGAGTTGGTCAAGGTTGTATACTTTTACCTCATTTATTCAACTTATAAGTGAAGTACATCATGCAAAGGCCGGGCTGGGTGAATCCAAAGCCGGAATCAATTTTGCTGGAAGAAATATCAACAACCTTAGATATGCTGATGATACCACCATGATCACTGAATGTGAGGAGGAACTAAAGGACCTAATGATGAGATTGAAAGAAGACAATGCAAAAGTTGGATAGATGAGGTCATTGCAGCAATTAACATGAGCTTGATGGAGCTCAGAGGAATAGTGGCAGACAGACGTGCCTGGCATGTTATGGCCCATAGGATCACAGAGAGACGGACACGACTGAATGACTAAAAAAATAATAATTTTATTTTAATATATATTACATGAAACTGGATCTGGGATTTTTAATTTAGTAGGAAGATCTGTTGTTGTATTACTTATTTTGACACAAAGCTCCCTGTATAAACATGTTTTGAATAGGAAGTGCAGTTTATACAATCTAGGTTGATAAGTATCCTTAAAGTGAATTTTAAATAGGCTTTTGAAGCAAAGAAATAATCTGACAGTGAGATTTCAACAAAGCAGATGCATCTTAAGATAAGTCCTTTAGAGGTGAGTGAGACAATCAGGTCCTGAGCAAAGGGTGAGTCTTGGAAGTAATTGGAAAGAAAATCATTCATATAAGGGGTGGACTTTTGTAAAGGGCTTTGTGTGTTTAATAGTTATAATCATGATTTTAGTTTGGAGGTTATAGGAAGTCATTAGAATGGTTAGCAGAGAGTTGTTATAAAAACAGAACATTAGAAGATGTTGGTGAGTCTCGCAAAGACATTCATTACTTTTAGGCAAAGGCATTAAAGATTTTTGTAAGGACTGAAAGTGAGAACAGAGTACAAGTCAGTGGGCCTAAGATGTCGGAGGCATGATGGCACTGTCAACAATGAGGGATATTTGAACATTAGTAGCTGTAGCAGAAAGAGGGGAGTAGGAATTCAGCCTTTGAGATGTTGAGCTAGAGGCAAATTTGTGATGTGGTAAAATAGAGGAAGATTGGTCTGATGCTTAAAGTACGATCTGAGTGTCATGTATGAGCAGTGTGACAGATGTCAAGGGGCAGTTTGGAGAAGAAGAGGAAGTCAACTATATTGAATGTGGCAGAGGACTCTTATACTTGCTCTATGGAATCTGATAGTTCTCTCAAATTAATTTATAATATAATTAGGAGGGAGAAAAATGTGTGTAATTAAGATATCTTAGAGAGATACTGGAGATTTACCAGTATTCAGCTAGGGACTTAAAAGATGTGTAAGGCTGTAAAGAAGATCAATGGGGCAGCATGTAAAATGAAGGGAATGATTGAAGCCAGATGTTAAGTTAGAATGTTGAAGGACACAATTGTACATATGGGATTGGTGAAAGCTAGGTTTGGTGGTATATTGTGTGGAGTGTGTTTGTAACATGCAGGGAGTTCCTCCTTTCACTAGTCAGCTTGATCTGATGTTATGAGTAGATCCATCAATTTGAAATAGGAAGCAGCAATTATAATCCGAGAGCTCAAATAGGCTGGGGCCTGGAGAGCTTCTTATTGGGGCATAGCCTTCTTGGTTTGACTCATGAGGGGTTTGGCAAGCAAGCTGTACAATAAACCAACAGTATCAAAGTATACCAAAACTTGCTTTTTGATCAGTGGTATGGGTCAGTTAATTATAGCTTTTATTTTGGTGGGCTCAGGTCTCAATTGCCTACCCCATCATGATGCATCTGGTAAAGCACTTTTGCCAAACACAACTGACATTTATTTGGTCCAAGTGTCCGTCGTGTTTCTTGTAACTTGCCGAGTACTATGTTTAACTGTATTATGTGGTCTTCCCATGTCTGACTACAGATGACTGTATAATTAAGCAAAGACAAAGTCCTGGAGCTCTGTCATCAGTTATTTTTTATATATAGGGCAACTGGCATGACAAATAATTGATATAATACAAAAGAGTAATGATGCCAAGTTTAAAAATAGCTTATCTATTCTCAGCATATTATTGATATTAGTCTTGTCATTCACTTTTTGTCTGTAATATTAATTATAATAATCATCATAATTGATGCAATGAGGATATCACTCTTACTCAGACTAGTTCCCTGCTTTTCTATGGCTTTAATGCTACATTACTAAATTAATTGTTAGGAATGCAGAAATACATCATTACTGCCTCCTCTTAAACAAAATTATTGAAGCACTAAAAAACATATAGATATATCCTTTAACTTAAATGCAATTCTGAACCTCTGCTCTGAGAATACAATGAGAGCAAGTTATGCTAGTATTAGACATCAGTCAAATTACTAACAAGGTTAAGCTGCATATTTTACAGTTGCATAGTATTGTCTCATATATATTGGCTCTGTTGATTTCTTGCTCTAACATTTGATGTAGTTTAGCTCTCTGCAGACCCCTGTTTACAGATTGACAGCTCCAAATGTGAGGGAAATTTAAGTTGTTCCACTAAAATGTATTTCAAACTACAAAATACTTGCCTTCCAAAGGAAATATACTGCAGCTAGTTCTCTTTACTGTAAACTGAATCTCAAACATAGCTTGAAATAACATTGGTTTTCATTGAGAAGTCACTAGGGTATTCTCAAATAAACAAATGCTGAGATGAGCGGCCCCACTGAGCTTGTACAGAAAGAGAATACAGAACACGGAGCTATGGAACTTAGGCCTGGATCATCAAAGTGCAATTCTCCGCAGTGCACATAAATTACATGGTATCTCTTGTTGAGGACAATGGCAATTATTGAACAATCACTGTGTGGCGCATAGGATCATGCTTTTACGAAATCCAACCTCAATAGTATACGGTCCCATTTAACTCCTCTGATTTTTCACAAAGAGACTACAACCATTGCATTATAGCATGTATCATTAGGAAAGCAGGAAATCAGATTAACATGAAACGAGTATGTTGGCACTATTTTTATTATATCTTTTGAAAAAATATATATTTTTAGAAAATTAATTGAATTTTGGAAATCTTGTCAATGAAAAGCATAATGTTTTGTATTTGCTACAGTAAATCATATCTCATAACAAAGGAACTGGTTTTAATCTCATTAGTAAGAAACCTAATCCTAATGCAGAAGGGTATAATGGGTGGCAAACAGCCAAGTATTTCAGAATCTCAGCCTAAATTATGATTATGTGGCTCCCATAAGAAATGTAACCTAATGAACATAAACCCTGTGCGTACACTATACTGAACCATCCATAGCCCTTGCCAAGAACTGGGTCTTATAAATCTCTGCTTGGTTAAATGTAAATGTCCATGCTAAAAATGCAGGGTGAGATCAGTAAAATTATCCTGATTGGCTGATAAATATGTCCATCATATTTCAGCCAATCAAAATGCACACAAATTACTTTTTAAGCCTGACAAAAGCTAGAAAAAGTAGAATCACTAAAATTAAATGGTGGAAACTTGGGTTGACTCTGTTGATTCTGATACACACAAACATAAAATGTATTTCTGTTAATTGCATCATTTTTTTTTAGAGCACCAGATTTTATTTTTGTAGGACCAATTCCAAGCACAGAATAAGGAGACATTGGCTTCAATTAAGCAAGAAGAGGAGGCAATGGCTACTATCAACATGGATCCTTTTAGGATTCCCATGGCATTGGGTTAATTTGTAGATGCCATGAACTTCCTTAAAGGGTTAATATGTAGGTGCCATGGGGTCTCAATGGCATATATTGGGATCATGTGTGAGCGGCGAGGGAATCCCCGGAGGATTCCTTCCCTAAATGTAAGATGGGAATCTCCAGGGATTCCCAGGGCTTATACAGGTGATCAGCAGTTGGGTTTTAAACTCCATTTCAATCACTTATAGTTTTAACCCCTGGGGGACTATAGTAGCACCAGGATTGCGGTCAGAAAGTCATGATGTGTGTTCCCCACTTTATGGTGGGGTTTATTGGAGGGTGGATTTTGATCCCTATCTTATCTGTGCTAACGCAGATACATTAGGTATTTTGATTGAGCCCTAACTGGCTCTAATCTCCCCCCAAACTATGTACACTAAGCTTAGTACACAAAAAAATCAACAACAAAAAATGACAGAAACCCTTCCCCCAGAAAAAATGTAATTGCAAGTAAAATAGTTTGTTAATTTACAATTAAAATACAAAATAAGCTACTCATAATAATATAAAAAATGTATTCTGCAGGGAGAATTTTTTTTAATTAATACATTACCCATCCATGGAAGACCCTCCAATGATGATCCATGACACCCTGGTTCTCAGTCTGTGGGCCATGGTTAAGTGTACACTCCAAACTTGATCGAAGCCATTGGTCCTCATCTGGGGGCCTTCCTGGATCTGCCTCTTCTTTCTTCTTTGATAACAAAACTCCTCTGAGGAGCTCCTGCACCAAATAACAGCCTTTGACTGCACCCAAGCTTTATGTACAATTTTTGTAGGCTTCAAATTGGCTGAAATACAGGTCATTCATATTTCAGCCAACAAAAACAAGTATGTGAATGAGCAAATTCTGGTTACACAGTAACAGGAGACATGTAATAGTTCTGCAAACATGCTTGTAAAAACTCTTGAAGAGCTGAGGCAGCTTAATGGGAATTTGATCAAACCCTAAGCTATCCAGGCACAAACACAAAGGTTAGAAAAATGCAATGGCATAGACAATATAGCCCAGGTAAACATTAGCAGTATTGTATTGCTTTATTTTTCTAAGCCAATAAATTACGGTGTTAAATGGTTTGGTGGTTACAGCCAGTATTTACATAACATAATTTTAACTTTAAAGCTTTAAAAATGTTCTTACAAGTTTCAGCCAGCTTGGCAATTTATCATCCCCAGTCTCTGCTCTTCTTTCATGAAGTTAAGCCCACAGTGCCATTGTACAAAGTCACAGATGTGAAAATAATGTACGTCCCACTACACACACTGATTGACCACCAATCTGACAGAATCATCAAGTACATTTTCATACATTTCTTTTTTTTGAAGTTAAAGTAAAGTGGTAAAGTTTCAAATATTGATATATTTATGCAGTTGCATATGGTGTAAGATATCTACATATTTATGGTTACAGGAAACATGACAGCATGCTTGGTGAACATTGCCTACTCGCTTTAAGCTTAGGAAACTATACCAAGACTGCTTTGGTGCAGAAAAGGATTATTGTGTGTCATGGAAAGCAATAAACCAAAATAGAGAGGTTTATAAATGTTTAACTGTGTTCAGAGTTCCCCTACAGCCTAGTGCTTGCTGGAGCCTTTAATGCCAACATAACCTGCTTATGCTATAATGCCAATTATTGCTTTTCTTTTACTGCAAGCCAAAGGAAGCCTTTTTCATGGCAATAAAAATGTCTGCAAGATCACAAAATCCAAAAGGTCTTGATTTTATTCTGCCCATAAAGGGTTTTTCTTGAACAGACCTCAGGCTTTGTGTTGCATGGCTCATTTGAGAAGTCCTTATCTAACTTCAAAATTACAGGTGCATTTTTTATCTGAGATACAGGGAAAAACTGAATTTGTCAAATACTAAATCTTTGACTTGGGTGGCTCCTAAAGTATTTCCAGGAAGCCGTTTCCATGGCAATTCTGATCCAGTTATTTGGACAGCCATAGAAATGTCCCATTTATCTTTTTTTTCATTTGAAGTATTTCTGAAGCCTGCTGCTGGGATGAAAAAGCCTGTTCAGGGAATGAATGTAAAATCACATTAGTTACTGTATTAACAACAGATCCACAAATACATACATATATACTGTTTATATTCCAACTGAAAGACAACATTTGGATAATCAATATTCTCCCCCTCGGATTCACGAGCAGTTTCCTGGAATTCTGCACACATAAAAATTCAAGTATAATGTTCTTGTAATTCAATAAACATATGAACGATTTAATTCACTGAACTAGATCTGTCTACTTTGAACATAAGCTATTTATCAGCTAGATACTGCTAGCAAAAGTGCTTGTCATTATGCTAATTAAAAAAATACACAGGGTAGCATAAATAAATACTAGTCTGAAAACATATATAAGAAAAATGCATTTTAATATTGGTATGTTAATATTCTAATAATTGACTGATTTTTTTAGGGAGAAAATATGTTCACATTATGCTACAGCATTGTACACCAAAATGTGATATCATTGATATCAATAAAGATGTTAATAATTAGTGAGAGACAGCATACATGTCCCTTCAAGTGAAACTAGATAGCAAAAACTGATCTGGGATCTTTCCTCTTATAGTTATGAAACAGGTCCGCCGCTGCAGTGCGGCAACCAACCCCTAGATGGTGCTGCCAATATTTTGCAGCCCTGACGATATGTTAGAGAAGTTCTAAGCTTAGAATGGTAGCCTAACCCTTAAACTAACTCTCACCCTAACCCTACCAGTTTTCCCTAAGCCTTGACTCTATGATATGGCACTGCAATATCGACAGCACCATCTAGCAGTTGGTCACCGCACTGCAGCGGTGCCGTCACCATAACAGGAAAGGACCCTGATCTGGTGCATCAAACTCTGCAAGATCACATGGATAACATTTTTAAAAAGATCTGGAAAATGTAAATTGGGGGAAGGGAAACTGCCACTAAATGGAAATTATGGGACAACTATTTCTCCCAAGCTCCTTGAATAGATTTTATTTCTTCTTTTCGCTTGCTTACTAGCAATTTTTTTATATGGAATGTCATTGTTTAAAGCTTTATATACCTATTTAGAATTATAGCATTGTTAATGTCCTAGTGTATCTTATTCTCTTTTTTTATCTGTATGTAATTTTGTATCTTTGAAAATAAAAAAATAAATAAAAAAAACTGGAAGATGACCTGAGTCTGGGCTGCTTGAATATTTACATAGTTACATAGTTACACAGTATTTGAGGTTGAATAAAGACTGTTAGCCCATCAAGTTCAACCTTTTTAGATCTCTCCTTATACTTTTAATATGTGTATTATTTGTTAATAATTGTTAATTGATCCAGGGGGAAAAAAAAAAATTGAAACTTTGCCAATTGTCTAATAAGGGAAAAGAAAAAAAAGAAAAATTCCTTCCTGACCCTTGAGACTGGCGATCGAATTTCTCCCTGGATCAATATTCCTTTGCTAGTTATCTAGGATAACCTTGAATGCCCTCTTTATTCAAACATATACCTAATCCCTTTTTATTTTATTTATTTGTCTCTTCTGATTCCTGAGAACATTTTACTAAGATTAGGCGGAGGTAGATTTCAGTGGAATGTTACACTACTAGGGTCATCACAGTATTTACTAAAACATATTTATTACAATGAGCCCAGCCTTAATAGGTCTCAACTTATTGATGATTTAACTCTCCTAGATCGCCCATTAGTTTTGAGCAATGAGCAAGCACAGCAATCTGATAATGTTATTACAATAATGAATATAGGGGGGATCCTTGGAATTCTCCAGGAAACCACCTGCCTGCTTTGAAAAAGGACATTGGAGTTAAAAATAAATGCTGGCGTCCTATGACAATACTAGTGGTATCCTCTTGGTAACCTTTGAATTATATACTGCGAGGGAGTATATTTTGCTTTTAATTGTGCTTGTGGTTTATCAGATTACCAGTGCTGATGTGGTGGTGGTGTGGACTAGCTGTGTAACAGCAGATTGAGAGCATTAATTTAGCTTAATAAATATGGTGATCAGCATCACTGAAAGTAATTTAAATATAACACATTCTAAACACACCCTTAACATTCCCAGATCAAGATTACTAGTGATGGGCTTAATCATTAATATGATGTTGGGATGCATTGCAGGACTGCTATTCATCACTATACATCACTATTCATTGTAGGGGATTGGATTCCTTAGTAAATCTTTCCATTTTGTCTTCAGGATTGCCCTAAGTGATCTCCAAAGAGTTACGACAAACCTGAATTAAGACCAGAACATCCATGCAGATATGATACACGCCCAGTTACAATGAGTGATAAAGAAGTCTTTAACATAATCCTCCAAACAGTCTGACTGGAGATAAGACTCACAAATCTGATTTTATAAAATGGAGGTCCAGGCTGTGTCACACAGCTGCAATTCCACAACATTACTAGTATTATTAGTAATGTGTTAACCTTTGCATACCCTCCAAAAAGGAACTTCTGTAGTTTACAGCTATCATTACCCTGCATGTACAGGCACGGTGTTGTAAAAGCTATTAAGCATAAAGGTATTTTAGATTATGGGACCTTACTAAATGTATTTAAATAGAAAATGTCACTTTTTTTATCAGTATCCTAAATACTCTCATCTTTGTGAAATACAGTGGCTGGAAACATCCCAATATAAAAGCCTACTCAGTGTATCTGACAATAACATAGTAGTTTCCACCAACAAGCTGTGATTTATGGATCTCCTTTGTGAATGCAGGTTTGCTAATTAGTACTTTAGTCATTCAGATCTGTGCTTATGTTAGGATTCCCCCCAAATCCTGGCCTGTTGGTGGTCTCTGAGGACAGGCTTGGGAACCACTGAAAGAGATAATTCCTTTAAAATAGATTTTTTTCCAATGATATTCCATGGGGGTAATCAATGTCATAGAATATTCTTGGTAAGTAAATCAAAATGATTGATCTATAAGTACTTAAGCTAGTTATAATGAAAATGTTGCATTGGTCCGGCCCCTGGGTATTGGTCTTCTTTCATTTATAGTGTTGCCTTTTCCACATGGTGTGATATACAAAAGCCACTATAATTTTTAAAAAACATCACATGATTGTGAAGTATATACAACCAACCAGCAACATCAGCAGCCTTGTAATATTTGTTTTGCTGCTTCGCAGAGGCTTCTAGCGATCAGCTAGCCTGCTTGGAGCTTGAGTGGGAGCTACCCTACTGGCATTTGCACTTTATTTAGACATTTTATCATGTGGTTATTCAAAGTGGCAGTGTTTCAACAGAACTGAACAGAAATGTTATCCAAATATGACGTTCCTCCCATTCATCTCAGGTGTCTAATCCTGTTAGGAACAAAAGCAAAGATCTGCCGCAATTAAATCAAAATGTAAAGCAATTGTAAAAGGAAAAGTCTGCATTTATTAATGTTCCTAAAAATATTTAGCAAAAAATAAAGTCATCCACTTTAAACATGACACTTCAGTGATCTTTGATTTTAATGCTATTTACTGCATATTTCTTGCTTTACTATGCACAGTAATACATCTGAATATATATTATACCTGAAATATCTGTATATAACACTATTTATCTGGATCTCTCTGGTAATGCAAGCGTTATCAAAAAAGCAAATCCATTATCTTAAGTACTATAATACTTAATGGTCTACTATTCCATAGCATACTGTATTTCTGCTAGCTATTGGCATTTAAACCCATGATTTAAATATCAGTACTGACTAAATGTCATTCCCTTACATTTCTTATTGTTGTGATGTTTATTCCTGTCTGTAATGTTTTCCTCTGATATTCTATTTAATTTACTAATTAGCTGAGATTATCTGATCATAGCAGAGGATTTTTTGGCAATCTCGGCTATGACAGGTTTATTGGTGATGATCAATTAGGCGCGGAGATATTTTTTTGACAGCTGTTATACCTGACAATATGGAGAAAGTTTCTAATTAGATAAATGTAACTCACAATCTGACCTCGCCATCTGCTGTCATTTATGATGCTTCTGAAGGTATTTTATTGTATGCTAATCTGTTCTCTCACTCAACAATCAAACACCTATTTTCAGTGCTGGACAGAATACAAATAGTTACTTGAGTCAGCCCAGAAGGACTGCAATGACTCATGCTGATTATAATGCTGGAATAAAATGCCTTGTGAAGTGATCTATTGGACATGCCAAATATTCTATCCTGATTTATATTATCAAATACAGAGTTCATGGAGATGAGGCACATTTGCGTGCTACCAATTATAAAACCTAAAAACTAAACTCTATTTTCACCTTTTTTCCCAATTTGTAATAATTGTACTGCTTGGATAATAACCAATATATACTAAATATAAAGAGAATTCATACAGTTTCTGCCAGTTCTCCATTTATCATTAGCATGTAAAATAATTGACCTGGGATGGCATACAGAAAGTCCCCTACTTACATTGTTAGTTGGTTCCAAATGTATCACTAAAATAATGCATAAATGCAATGTAATAATTGACATATGCATTTGCAGAACAGCTAAATAATATAACTGAAACAAATGTACTGTATTTAAAGTAGTATTCAATTATTTATGACTACAATTTTGCATATACTAATGGCGCTGGATATTTGCATAGAATTCTGCACATGGAATGAATCAAGATACTATAAGTATGAAATGTAAGTTGAAACAATTCAAGTAGATCCAATGGGCATATTTTTGGCATATATACCAAAAACCGACATTAGAAACTTGGCAAAATTGATGGCTGCTAAAAAATAGAAACTTTATCACAGTGGCTACAGATACTGCATCCAACATTAGACATGACACTTAGTAGGGTGCTTCATTTCTTTAACATGGATTGGTTAGAGACATCAGAAAGAGCAACTGTGAGAGCTTTTCATTGTAAGATGGTCTCTATACATCAATACAGTACTGGCGAAGTTGTATCTAGACATAAGTGAAAATTCAAGCAATCACTTGGTACACATTGCCATAGTTAAGAGGGGGGGGGACCCATTGGGAGCTGCTTTGGTGTGGTCTGCTCAGGTGTATCTTTTCATGTTAATGAGATGACAACCATTATGAGGGTGAGAGCTGTAAGTGACGGGCAGACATTAAGCAAGATGAACTGACGTCTGCTTTGAACTTTTCTGTATTTACATCTACTGCGTCGTTATGCTACAAACAACAAAAAACTAAAGTGCAATGATACACATAAATGTAGTTCTCACCTTGACAGGGGACTCAAACTGTGCAGTGTATGTCCTAAGGAAACAAGACACAAAGAGCCCGATTCAATTGAGCAATCGTAAGTTACTGGAGCCCGGAAGTGAGGCCATAAGGTAATTTGATATTCAATTGGCGTCTTTTTGCGGGCTCCAAACGGTTTACGGGATTGAAAACTTTGCGGTTGTTAAACCCGGAACATACAGCATCCCAAAGCTTTTGATCTTTCCCGAGTTACGATCGCTAAAATTGCAAATCGCTAATCAATTGCTACAATTCCCCAAGCATGCAAATGTTTTCACACCCGTAAACGCCAAATGTAGGAGTAAATCCTACGAGTGCTAGAGAGGACCCTCAAGGGTGTTTAACCCCTATTCGCGGCACTGTAAATGCAAATAAAAAATCAATACTGGGGGTCAATCTTAATATGTATGTTTTGTAAGGGAAAATTCACTCTGTGTAGAAAAATTTTAATCTTTATTTTCTCCAAACCAATTTTTTTAAACTTTGTCTGGTTAAAAAATGTTTAGTTCAAATGCAAGAAATGATTGCAATTTGCACACACATAGACAACCTACCTGTTCCATGTTTATTTAACACTAGCGAATTGCCCGTCAAAAAATGACGGCAATCAAATTGTAAGGTAGCTAATGCTGTTTGGTGTATAATAATAAAATAACTGATAGATTAATAAATTAATATACTTTACGTATTTTGAAGTAATATATGCAGGAAGCATTGTGTTGAAGAGCTGGCAATCTGTTTTGATGTTGCTGCAGCATTAGTGGTGTGGAGCTGCTGTGTAAGCGTGCTGAATGTGTGCAGTGTAATACTGTGCGTGCGCGAGACCAAACCGTTAGCGTAGCTGTGTACTTCCACATTGTTCTAAAATGGCGGGTAATGTGTGGTATGCGTCTTAGCGGAATATCCGTAGGTGTTTTGTGATGTTTTGCGAGTTTCTTGTGGTGTTTTGCGAGTTTCTTGTGGTGTTTTACGTTGTTATAGTGCTGTAGCCTTGTTTTCGTTTTGTTCGGCAGCCATTTTTTCTCTCGCTTAGAGAATTTTTTAGTGTCTAAACTCTTTCATTTTGAGTTAAATGAAGGTGTAAGTTGTTTTTTTGAGCTCCTGGATGCTTCCTCTTGCTGTAGTTAAGCTTTTTATGTATGTGTTGTGTGTATTTATTGTGTTTTTCATTTTTTCATGTCCGCGAGTTGCGGACGATTTTTGCGAGGTCGTAATGTGTGTTAACGTGTCTCGTATGTTTGCGTTGCGATGTAAAGTTTGCGAGGGTCGCAGTTGCTTTGCGAGGGCCGCAGTTGCTGGCAAGGAGCGCCTTCGCCGCTCCATGCCAGCAACTGCGGCCCTCGCTTTGCCCGCAAGCATGAGCAACGACTCGAGCGGGCTCGCATGCTCACAACTATATATGTGATACACACACACACACACATTATATATATACACACACACACACAATATACACACACATTATATATACACACACACACAATATACACACACATTATGTACACACACACATTATATATACACACACACACAATATACACACACACATTATATATATACACGAACATAATATATTGTAGCAGGGCGCCCCCTTCTGGCGGGGTTTGCGTCCTGCACTTTCTTTACTCTTTTGCTTATTTCGGGTGGAAGACACAGCAGGCTTGACAGACTTTTACTGCTATTTATTCATAGCACAAAAATAACAAAACAAAAACAGTGCTTATCTTCAGAAAATAAAATAAAACCCTGCATATACGTGCTTACTATCACCTGGAACACCCTAACTATATCCGGCCAGCTTCTCTGGTTCCGGAGAGTGCCACCTTGTGGCCAGGATGCAAAACAGTCTCTTATTTTCCGCTACGGCTTCTGCCAATAGTGGGTGAAGCATAGGGCCCACCCTGCTCTCCCTTATGCTTCACCCCAGGGACCCTTGACACCCTCTTGTGAAGAGGGACGGTTAGGCTTGCTTAGCACTCTTTTCTCCCTGGGGCATTTGTAATCCTTTTTCGGGTGTGCTCAAAATACATGTAGGTGGCACCAACCTTTTATCCCTTAATTCCTCCGGCTTAGCTGGAATGGGGTCTTTTTTAGGTGGCTCCTTCCTCAGCTGGATCTCTCCTGTACTGTAGAGAGCCGCTCTTGTCCTTTGAAACAGTCTCTTAGTCACCCTCCTCCTCAGACTGCTAGGCAGACAGCAAACTTTACTGAGCAGGCTTTTTAACTGCTCTTGAGCAGGGTCAGGTGTTGGCCTAATTAGGCTGAAGATTTTTTGTATTAACCCTCTCTATGTTAGTCCAGGGTATATGGCCCTGCTCCATCTGCGACTTATATATCTTCCCTGATGCACTCTGTTGCAGGTTATCAGGGATTCCTGCTGCACTTCATTACAATATATACACACACAATATGTACACACACACATTATATATACACACACAATATACACACACATTATATATACACACACACACAATATACACACACATTATGTACACACACATTATATATACACACACACACAATATACACACACACACACAATATACACACAATATACACACACATTATATATATACACGCACATAATATATATACACACACAATATGTACACACACACATTATATATACACACACACACAATATACACACACATTATATATACACACACACACAATATACACACACATTATGTACACACACATTATATATACACACACACACACAATATACACACACATTATATATACACACACACACAATATACACACACATTTTATATACACACACACACAATATACACACACAATATACACACACATTATGTACACACACACATTATATATACACACACACACACACAATATACACACACACACACAATATACACACAATATACACACACATTATATATATACACGCACATAATATATATACACACACAATATGTACACACACACACATTATATATACACACACAATATACACACACATTATATATACACACACACACAATATACACACACAATATACACACACATTATGTACACACACACATTATATATACACACACACACAATATACACACACATTATATATACACACACACACACAATATACACACACAATATACACACACATTATGTACACACACACATTATATATACACACACACACAATACACACACACAATATACACACAATATACACACACATTATATATATACACGCACATAATATATATACACACACAATATGTACACACACATTATATATACACACACACACAATATACACACACATTATATATACACACACACACAATATACACACACATTATATATACACACACACACACAATATACACACACAATATACACACACATTATGTACACACACACATTATATATACACATACACACACACACACAATATACACACAATATACACACACATTATATATATACACGCACATAATATATATACACACACAATATGTACACACACACAATATACACACACATTATATATACACACACACACAATATACACACACATTATGTACACACACACATTATATATACACACACACACAATATACACACACATTATATATACACACACACACAATATACACACACAATATACACACACATTATGTACACACACACACAATATACACACAATATACACACACATTATATATATACACGCACATAATATATATACACACACAATATACACACACATTATGTACACACACACATTATATATACACACACACACAATATACACACACACACACAATATACACACACACACACAATATACACACACACACTATACACACACATAATATATATACACGCACATAATATATATACACCCACATTATATATATACACGCACAATATACACACACACACATTATTTATATATATATATATAAAAGTAATATTGAATATTGTTTTTATATATCACTGGATAAGAATGGTGTAAATGATCAGTGTATAAGTAAAACAATTAGTTTATCAATGGTAATTCTAAGTGTAACTCTGCTAATCCACCTTAAATGGAAAGGTGGGCATGGTTATTCCAGAGGGGCGTGGCTTGGAGCCGGCTGCTGGTGCATGATTCATAGGCACTCTGACAGTACAGGCCTCTCTCCAGCCCCTTATACCTGCAGCATGGCATGGGACCCCCAGAGGGCATGGAGCAATTTCGGAGGCAAGGGCAGCGCAGCTTTAGACTCGGGGAGCTGCTGTTCTCCTGCCCGGCTTACACATATGTCACACTGGGGAATCACTGCAAGTACACGGACGGTGGGATAATCAGCCAGTGTGTGCCTCAGTTGCTGGCATGGGGCGCTCCATCCCAGCAACTGAGGCCCTTGCCATGCGAGGGCCGCAGGCTCACCGTGTCCTGGGGGCCCTGGATGTCGGGCTCGGCCCTGTCCCTGGGGGCGGGGTTCCCAGCCTCCTCCGTGGGTGTCGGAGGCCTGTCCGGGTGGCTGGTGGACTCCTGTGTGGTGGGTTGTAGGCCTGGCGCGGGTCCCCGGGTCTAGATCACATCTCCCAGCAACTGAGGGCCGCTATGCGAGCCCGCAAGCGTGAGCAACGGCCCGTATGCTCACAACTATATATGTGATTCCTTTCAGTTACATAGTTAGATACAAGTTAAATGAACGCAACAACTAATTGCTACAATGAGACCCAAAGGCGCTCATTGAACTGCGAGCCTCGCGGCACTTAGGCTGCAATGAGTACTGAAGGCACTCATTACACTGCAAGCCTCTCAAAGCGAGGCGAACAGTTGAGGTACGCGGGACATAGGCTGCAATGAGCGACGAAGGCACTCATTGCACTGCAAGCCATGCGAAGCGAGGCAAGCAGTTGAAGCACAGGGGACTTAGGCTGCAATGATTGCCAAAAGCGCTCATTGCAGGGGTGAACACGCAGGACTTAGCTGGCTCTTATCCCGAGACACGCAGGACTTAGGTGCAATAAAACTTATCTCGAAGCCCCTGGATGGATGCAAAATTACGGCCCGTATGATGGACTGCAGGGCTCGCAAAAATACGACTTTAATGGCTGAACCACCGAACTAGAAAAGCCTGCAAAAACACATAAATGTGCCTCAAATAAATTTACACACTCACACACGGCATAGTGGAAGGGCCAGGGTGCCTGTGAGTGAGGATGCACGTTAATTTGAGCCATATTTTGTCTTTTTTACCGTTCGAAAATCGTCGAAGCGAGAAAAATCATGATGAGCGCTGAAGGTGCTCAGCACGCGGCTTGCGATGAGCGCTCAGGTGCTCAGAGGGCCAAAATCCTCACATTGTGTGGCAAACAGCATTTCCAGGTTTACAAATTTTTCCTGTAATTTTTGATGGGCAATTTCCTAGTGCACTTATATCTATCTGTCTAATAAAAAGCTATTGAAAAAAAAATACTGCACTGTAAATGATGGGGAAAGCGATGAAATACATTAGATTTAATTGCACAACAGTCTCAAGCTAGCAAATCGGCAATGAAAAAGTAATTTTATTATCTGCGATTTCAGAGTTATATTGATCTTGGGAATCAATGAGTTAATAAATATCAAGCCACCCACATGGACTAGAACAGTATCGGCATTCACTTTTATTATTTTATATTTTGCGGTTTTGCGAGTACAATCGCATATCAGACCATTAAACGCTAATTGATTGACATGTAACCTCCATGTTTTACTGACATCATGATGATGCTCTCATTTTCTAATGGCTGTTTCAAAATGGGTGGTTACGGTCTTGCTTAATTGATCATATTTCTATATTATCGTAGCATGAGGACTGGTTCAATTGAATAGCATCGGAAATTGTAGCAGAGTGCGAGCCCGCAGCACGCTCGCATTCATAATTGGATCGGGCTCAAAGTTTACTTACTACATGAACACAGTCGGGATTGGAGTGAGTGCAGTTAATAAACCGTACTGGATTGAGCATGCCTTTTCTCATCCTACTTAAATGGAAACTGTAGTGATAAAATAAGCCAAGTTTCATTCAAATTGTTATATTATCCCTATTATATAACAATTTTAACTATTACTACTTGGAATTGTTTTTCTTTTTGCTTTCCACTGGGTCAATTAATAATTAATTCACATATTACAAAGATCAGGGGAGATCTAAACAGGTTGAACTTGATGACTTAGGGCCTCATTCTATTATCGGTCGTAGGAGATGCGGGGCCGCAAGGACCGGCCGCAAGCTATTTGCCTATTCTATTCCCTTCCGGCCGGGGATTCCGGCAGGCTTGCGGCAGGCGCCTTGTTATCCCTTGCGGCCGCACGCGCCGGAGGAAAGCCTTTGATCTTAAACGGCCGCAAGAGTTTTGGCCGCAAGAAAATCCTGGTTGCTATTCAATTGCTCCGGGAACCCTCTCTGCAAGGCTAAAACCGAGCCGCAGCTTACTTGCAGCAAAAAGGTCCCGCAGGCACACAATTAAGCACATTATAAAGCCATAATAAAGCCATCCTGCACTCTGAGGAGACTATAAAGTGATTGTAGGTGTTAGCATTCATAGCACAACATTCCCCTACACTCAAATCCGTAAATAAATTTTATTTGAATTTATATCAAATATCCATGGAAAAAGTCCAGAGGGCTTTGAGCACCTCAGACCCGCCCACGCTGCGGCCGGAAAATAAACAGTTAATGTAATTTCGGATTTGGGCTGATGTGCAAGCTTGAGAGGGGGTTGCTATTAATCCTCATGTCCCCCATTATGATCCCTAGCATTTACAGAGCTTTACAGTGCCGTCTTGAATTTATGTTTTCTTTTAAAGATTTCTGAGCTTACGGCCGGTTGCAAGATATACGGCCGGCCGTAAGGGGATATCCTTGCGGCACCGTATAATTGAATTGCAAGGTAACGGGAGCCCGCAAGGAATCGCAGCTTTGCGGCCGATTTACGGCCGATAATAGAATGAGGGCCTTAGTAATTGACATATCCAACATAACAAAGTCAGAGGTGCTCATCGGAGAACGAACTAACCTTAATAGGTTAGTTCTATAGCCATGATAAGCTACTCTGAGAGCAACCTCTTTTAGCTCACTTGTGCCCTTCACAGGGAGAAATATCCTGTAGTATATCAGTCTGGTCTCACTCAAAAGAGTGAGCCAGCCCCGAAATACCAGGCAATTCTACCCTGAACAGGAGAAACAGCAAACCCCAGACGCGTTTCGGCCTTTATGGGCCTCATCAGTGAGGTGCAGCTGAACTCCCTTAGTAATTGATGTTGAAAATAAGACTATGTTACTATGAACAAATCTACAGTATATGTTTGAACATTTTGAGTATGAGCATGTTTAAACAGGAAGAAACTCATAAAGCTAGTTTTTAATAATAAAAAAAAAGTTTGATGGCTGTACCGGACTTTGGAGGCATTTGAAGATGTATGTGTGTCACGATCTGCTACCTCAATTGTACTTGGTAAGAACCTAGTTCAAACCTATCCAGCAGAATCGTGGGGTCCTTTTACACCTCTCATAGCAGAATATGGACCAAACACAAGAACCATGCCCAGGAGATTGCTTCCACAGACCAGGATCTCAGGAACACCATATAATCCCTTAAAATTAGGATGAATTTACAGACTGACACTTACACCGTGTCTATGTAAGTACAGACACAAATGTCATACCTTTATTAATTGTCACATTTTATACAATTTTCTGGCACACAGGCTGGCCACAGTAAGCCCCATCCTTAGGTAAATAGAAGAGGGACCAATTAACATAATATGCTGCCCCTGCTTACTGGGAAACCCTGTACATCTGATGAGATCAGGCCTTTAAGCTTATCCTGGTGATTGTATTACCTATCACTATTTCCTGTAAACACTCAGGCTGTTTGTCTGATCAAGACCCGCTGTGTTTGTTTATTTAGGTGGGGCTGAGTGAGTCATCACCAGATAACAATGCTGTAAAATAATCAAAATACATACAATTTTTATGTCATTTTAACCAAAAGTAATACCACATACATAACTATAACAATAAAACAGGGTAACTTCTTGACAGCTCAAACCCAGGCCATGGTCCAAAACAGTCCAGTCAAGCCCTGGGGATGACAATGTGTTTGAGTGGAGTGTTTATATTTCTAGAAAACAATGCTTGCCTCTATAAATGCAAGCAGGGTGCTTCTAGCTTCATGTGGAGGATAAGGTGTGGTGTCAACAAAGATTCTCGGATACATCCTTTTGTCTCTTCCTCCTATGATAGTAAAAAAAACATACCCCAATCACCCAGTTCTCAGGAAGAGACATAACAATGACAAAATGTATTTCCCTCTATTCATAAACAGTCTTCACAAATTTTGATTGTCTCAAAAGAAATGTATACCCATATCTTACACAGCAGTTTGTTATATACTTAACAGAATATTTGTTGTTTCTTGAACTACAGTGTTTCTTTAAACTTCAAAACACACTTTTCCCCAGAGCACCCCTGACAACAGAGGGAACCTTAAATAAAATACCACAAAAACTTTTTAAATGTGTTAATGTTACTGTGAAGCTGTCCGACAGCTAAGCATATTATACATTCTGTCTCCTCCTCCTCAAGTTCTCCTACACAATCACAATTTATCCATATAGGGTCTCCAGTCTGTCACATATCATTTTATGACTTTTCCACATAATTCACATGTATGGATATAAACTGGCGGGGGGCTTTATGTATGCAGGACTACCATGGAGATTTCATACAGACGACATGGAGCTTCTCTGGACTGCATATCATAAATCATAATTTTTTTGTATTCACTTTTTGTTTTCTAAGGCAGATTTGCAGATTTTAAGTATAACTGTTATTAATAGTGCACTGTAAGTACTGAGTCTGTCCAAATGAACAGTGAGGCATTTTTAATATACTATAATCCAATGCCTAATGGTCCCCGTGCTTCCCTAGCCTTTAGATTTTTGTAGGTATGTGGCCTATGGCAGCAGACACCTTTACGGTAAGAATCTATCTCTTCTTTACATTAACTTATAATACTGGATGTCTTCCTCACTGATTGAAAAGTGTATACATTAATTATTTCCCTCTTGGTTATGGCCAATAAACCCCCCCTCTCCCAAACCCACACACATTTTTTATTAATTTTGTATAAATGTAACTTACTTTTGACCTAACAATACTAACATTATAGTATTAACTTAAATCATCCTGTAAACAATAATTATCAGTAAATACATAGGCAAAATGTTTGTGAAAATGCATTAATTTATCTGCTAGTTTTGATATAGCCTTCACCTTTAACACTTCTTATACATTCACTTGCAGAAATATATGATCTATGGCTAACAAATTTCCATATATTTCCAATGTTAGAATTCAGTGTGCTTTTTTATAATTTCATCCCAAATATGTAATTAACCTTTGATTTAGGGTTATCTAATCTCAGCATACTAATCTGCTTCGAAAAAGATTCAGTTGACCTTCTTGCAGCTATGTTTATATCAGCTACAACTTGATTTGATAATGGGCAAAAAATTTTTTTTAGAAAGTATAAATATATAAATACAGTCTTTGTTTATTATGTGCAATGTTGCTGTAGTGGGAGATATTAACTTTTTTCTAAACGGTTTAAACATCTTTGAGGAACATTGGATGCCGGTTAAATCTCTATTCAGTTATAATAACATACTGACATAATATTGTGGAATTTGTAGTAGGATTAAATGTAAGTGTAACTCCCTGTCAGAGACAATTGCTTTATTATTATTATTATTATTATTATTATTATTGTTGATGTTTATTTTTAATGCTTCAGCAGATTACATTGCACAAGAAGTTCAACAAATACATGACAGTAAGACAAGACAGCACATTAGTACATATGCATGTGGGCCCATATTAAATAATAATTGCATATATCAATTATTAAATTAACACTGTATATACAGTAATTATTAATTTACTTTCTAAAACATATTATAAAGTCAAATTCTTTTAAAGATTATACAATAAATGGAAAAAATCAGTGGTCCTTTTAAGTAGTCTTTTCGATTTAATGTGAACTTTATTGTCTTCTTTCAAATACTTGTTGCAAGAGAACAAGAGTACATTAAACTATTTTTCTGCGTAAAATTCACATATTGTTATTTTTACTTTTGTCAACATCTTAACAAATTACCTTTCCCTTTTTTACTCTGTTTTCCTTCTCTTTTATTCATCTTTCTGTTTCTATACATAGATCAAACACAAAATAATAGCAAAAAAGGGGTTTGGAAGGGTAGGTGAGACCAGTACAATCAGTGTCCTTTTTTACATCACTTTCTATTTTCTATTTTGATTTAAAAAAAACATGGTCTTCAAAGTATATACGAATAATAGTCAGGGCGGAATGAAACCTATGCTTCCCTGGAGAAATAATGGGACACGAATATCCCTCATAAGCCAGAGGAAGCTTTATTAGGTCTACCGATCCCCGCCAAAATGGGCCCATCTTTATCAAATCAGATATTTTTTAGCAACTAGAAGCATACTTGCAAAAAACTGGAAATTGACCACCCCAATGTACGAGGAAGTCTTGAGAAAAATCAATTACATTCACTCGATGAGTGTGTTATCTGCTGAGATAGATGTGAGCTACAGAAGATGGGCTTCATGTTGGGATGTCTGCCAGACAGTTAGGGCCTCATTCTATTAACGGCCGTAGGAGATGCGGGGCCGCAAGGACCGGCCGCAAGCTATTTGCCTATTCTATTCCCTTCCGGCCGGGGACTCCGGCAGGCTTGCGGCCAACGCCTTGTTATCCCTTGCGGCCGCTCGCGCCGGGGGAAAGCCTTTGATCTTAAACGGCCGCAAGAGTTTCGGCCGCAAGAAAATCCCGGTTGCTATTCAATGGCTCCGGGAACCCTCTCTGCAAGGCTAAAACCGAGCTGCAGCTTACTTGCAGCAAAAAGGTCCCACAAGCACATAATTAAGCACATAATAAAGCCATAATAAAGCCATCCTGCACTCTGAGGAGACTATAAAGTGATTGTAGGTGTTAGCATTCATAGCACAACATTCCCCTATACTCAAATCCGTAAATAATTTTTATTTTAATTTATGTCAAATATCCGTGGACAAAGTCCCGAGGGCTTGGAGCACCTCAGACCCGCCCACGCTGCGGACGGAAAATAAACAGTTAATGAAATTTTGGATTTGGGCTGATGTGCAAGCTTGAGAGGGGGTTGCTATTAATCCTCATGTCCCCCATTATGATTCCTAGCATTTACAGAGCTTTACAGTGCCGTCTTGAATTTATATTTGCTTTTAAAGTTTTCAGACCTTGCGGCCGGTTGCAAGATATGCGGCCGGCCGTAAGGGGATATCCTTGCGGCGCCGTCTATTTGAATTGCAAGGTAACGGGATCCCCAAACCTGATATAGCTTACTTTAGAAACACCGCAAGAAAAGGCATATAATTAAAAAATAAAAAAATGGGAAAAGATAAAGGTAATTCTTCATGTTACATGCCGCAATGTATCTCTGTATTGTATTATTTCTATAATGTCTGCTTGGATGTGGTGTATTTTCCTTTTCTCACAATAAATACCATTAAAAAAAAAAAAATCATAACATGTTGGAGTTGAAGATACCATGTGCATTATAGCTGACATAATTAAAAAGATAAGTGTAACATTATAACAAATTGAAGAGCCTTAACAATATATACAAGTAAAACCAGTATTATGATTATTTAAAAAAATATATAAAATAGTTTAAAGAAGCTGTGGTTGTCTTTCCCAACATTCTTCTGCATTCAATTTACATAGCATATAAGATATTTGCAAATCACTTTTGTCAAGTGAACTTTTTGCGCCTTTGAGGTTAGAAGTAAAAAGATTCCACCTTAAAGAAAGGAAAAGGGTTGTTCACAGTAAGGGTGGTTAAACTGTGGAATGTTCTACCAAAGGAGGTGGTGACAGTGAATTTGATAGTTACATTTAAAAAGAGGTTGGATATGTTTTTGAGTAAAAAAGGGCATTCAGGGTTGTCCTGGATAATTAGAGAGGGACTATTGATCCACGGAGGAATCCGATCACCAGTATCTGGTGTCGTGAAGGAACCCCCCCCCCCTTTGGGACAATTGGCAAAGTTACACTGGAGATTTTTTCTATTTGCCTCCCTCTGGATCCATTAACAATTAATCTGCATACTGCAGATCAGAGGAGATCTAAAAAGGTTGAACTTAATGCACTAAAATTCTTTTTTCACTCTCAATTACTATGTAACTATGGGCCTCATTCAATTTGGCCAATTGAATAGGGCTCTATATAAGCATAGAGCATATTTTATTACATAAGTTTTTAGTTAGTGAACTTCTATCCAAAAGCAAGGTCTTCACTAACTAAAAACTTCTGTAAAAAATATGCTCTGTGCTTATATAGAGCCCTATTTAATTTGCCAAATCACAATTGAATGAGGCCCTATGTGTTTAGTGGACTATATGAACTAGTTTGTAACCAATATTGAAATAAAAATACAACTTAACAATAACATAGTAAAATAATAATAATAATAATAATAATAATAATAATAATAATAATACCTGCATTGCCTGTCCCTGCATCTGTTCAAGATAATGGTGAGGAGAGAGGATGAGGAGGGAGGATGAGGAGGGGGGCTGAGGATGAGGAGGGGTTTGAAGAGGGGGGTTGAGGGGGGCAGGTTAAGGATGAGGATGTGGGTGAGGAGAGAGGATGAGGAGGGAGGATAAGGAGGGGGGTTGAGGAGGGGGGTTGAGGGAAAGGCTGAGGATGAGGAGGGGGTTAAGGAGGAGGGTTGAGGAGAGAGGGTGAGGAGGGGGGTTGAGGAGAGAGGATGAGGAGGGAGGATGAGGAGGGGGGTTCAGGATGGGGGTTGAGGATGAGGGGTTGAGGAGGGAGGATTAGGAGGGAGGATGAGGAGGAGGGTTGAGGAGAGAGGATGAGGAGGAGGAGGGGGGTTGAGGAGGGAGGTTGAGGGGGGTTGAGGATGAGCAGGTGGGGTTGAGGTTGAGGAGGGGGTTGAGGAGGGAGGTTGAGGAAGGAGGTTAAGGAGGGAGGATGAGGAGGGGGGTTGAGGAGGGAGGTTGAGGGGGGTTAAGGATGAGGAGGAGGATAATGAAGGGGGTTAAGGAGAGAGGATGAGGAGGGGGGTTGAGGAGGGGGGGTTGAGTATGAGGAGGGGGTTGAGGAGGGAGGAGGAGGGATGAGGAGGGCTGTTGAGGAGGGCTGTTGAGGATGTAGGTCAAGGAGGGAGGATGAGGAAGGGGTTGAGGAGAGTGGATGAGGAGGGAGGGGGTTGAGGAGGGGGGTTGAGGAGGGGGGTTGAGGGAAGGGTTGAGGAGGGGGGTTGAGGGAAGGGTTGAGGATTAGGAGGTGGTTAAGGAGGGGGGTTGAGGAGAGAGGATGAGGAGGGGGGTTAAGGAGAGAGGATGAGGAGGGGGGTTGAGCATGAGGAGGGGGTTGAGGAGGGTGGTTGAGGATGAGAAGGGGGTTGAGGCAGGGGTTGAGGATGAGGAGGGGGCTGAGTATGGAGAATGAGGAGGGAGGATGAGGAGGGGGGTTGAGGAGGGGGGTTGAGGAGAGAGGATGAGGATGGAGGATGGGGAGGGGGGTTGAGGATGAGGAGGGGGTTGAAGAGGTGGGTTGAGGAGGGAGGATGAGGAGGGGGTAGAGGAGAGGGGTTGAGGAGGGGGGTTGAGGAGAGAGGATGAGGAGAGAGGATGAGGAAGGGGGTTGAGGGGGGTTGAGGATGAGGAGGGGTTAATGAGGGGGTTGAGGACAGAGTGTGAGGAGGAGGGTAGAGGAGGGGGGTTGAAGAGTGAGGAAGATGAGGGGGGTTGAGGTTAAGGAGGGGGTTGAGGATGGGGTGGGGGTTGAGGATGAGGAGGGGGGTTGAGGATGAGGAGGGGGGTTGAGGAGGGAGGATGAGGAGGGAGGATGCAGAAGAGGGTTGAGGAGGGCGGTTGAGGAGGGGGTTTGAGGAGAGACGATGCGGAGGGGGGTTGAGGAGGGGGTTGAGGATGAGGAGGGGGGTTGAGGAGGGGGTTGAGGAGAGGGGTTTAGGATGAGGAGGGGGTTTGAGGAGGGAGGTTGAGGAGGGAGGTTAAGGAGGGAGGATGAGGAAGGGGTTGAGGAGAGAGAATGAGGAGGGTGGATGAGGAGGGGGTTGAGGGGGTTGAGGATGAAAAGGGGGTTATGGAGGTGGTTGAGGAGAGAGGATGAGGAGGGGGGTTGAGGAGAGAGGATGAGGAGGGAGGATGAGGAGGGGGTTGAGGATGAGGAGGGGGTTTGAAGAGGCGGTTGAGGAGGGGGGTTGAGGATGAGGAGGGTGGTTGAGGAGGGAGGTTGAGGAGGGAGGTTAAGGATGAGGAAGAGACATAGGGCAGAGAGAGGGGGGCACAAGGAAGGGGCACAGAGGGCACACAGGAGGAGTACATAGAGGGCACAAGAGGGACACAGGGGGCAGCACATTTCCCACCCTCGGCTTATACTCGAGTCACTATGTTTTCCCAGTATTTTGAGGTAAAATAGGTGTCTTGGCTTATACTCGGGTCGGCTTATACTCGAGTATATACGGGTACTTGAAAATATATTATACGTATGTTTTTACAATGTAAAATGACAATCTCTAATTTATTGCCTTTACTATGTTGCATTGGAATTGATCATTTCGGTTTCAGCAGATCAGCTTCCTAGTGGAAGAATAGTTTGACTGCAGTAGTTTTTACATCTGCAAAATGAGAATGTGACAGCTACTACTAACAGCACTCAAAACTGGAATAAATTGAGTTCATTAGTTTACAAGAATGCACCCTCCTGAGAAAATAGTAGACCGCAGCAGGCAAGAGAGAAAATAAAATGAACGCTGCATAATTGCATTTATAAGTTACAAAACATGCAGATTTTGCTTATTTATTTTTTGTTTACTCAAAACATTTTACAATCACATTATTTAAATTACCATATAGAAAACATTTGATTGGTCCTTTAATGAAAGGTTCCCAAGTATCATAGAATTTGTTTACCAATAGGCGGTTAAATGAATGAATTTGTTAATCTTGCCCTTCTACATGGCTTGGAAAGGACGCCTGTGGTCTAGCCATTTTGTGAGAATGCATTTACTTTGAGAAAATTAAAAAGTGTCAGGTTGTGTTGGGAGGTGGAGGGTGTTTAAAAGGTTTAAAATACTTCAATTAACCATTCCAGCCCAGAATGTCTCAAGTCTATTTGTTCTGCATATAATTTAAAACTCCAGACTAAAGTTTAATTTAGGGACATACAGGGCTGGATCTACCTTTTTGGAGCCCCTAGGCAGTGAAGTGGAAGAGCCCCTGCGAGTGAGTACACAAGGTATGCGCTGACCCATTTTTACCTTTTCTCTGCGGCTAAGTTCCTTTTCCTGTTGTAACTCTAGGTTGTTACTCCCTAGTTTAAGCCAGGAACCATTTTTTTTATATAAAAGTGGCACCCCTCACAAGGAAGTGCCCTTAGGCGGCTGCCTAGTTGGCCTAATGGTTTATCCGCCCATGTGGACTTACACAAGTTGTGCATAAAGTTTGCCAGATTTTGGCTACATTTTACACTTTCAAAGGGTCCTTTTAAAATCTTCACCATTATATGTCATCATTGTATTGCAATCCATTGGCACATGTTATTAGGGCAATTGGTTCCCTGCTAAAGGCTTTTTGAAATGTAACACAAAATAATTCTTTATTTGTCAAGTTTCTTCAGTGAAAGATACCTAGAGTAGAGCTCAAGGCCAAGCAAGATCAGATTTTATAAGCAAAAATACTCTAGCATTAAATAAGATTCTTATTTGAACAAAACTTGCTTGTCACACTCATTTAATTTACATGGCTGGATTTACATATCTGGCGCCCCTATGCACAAACTCCTTAGCGTCCCTCTAGGTACACGAGCTCATATGCATCTCTGTTCCCTACCACCAAGTTGCTCCACTAGTATCTGTAGGTCTAACAAATCAGTTGTGCTGGACTTTGAAATATATCAAGTTGCTTATTTGTATGGGGCAGAAATAAAGATATGTGTGAGATTGTTTATGCATGTATATCTATATTATAACAGAGACATACAAGGTATGTATGTAAATCACAGACTCTGTAAAGCTCTGCTTGCTAAGGAGGATGGAAACACAACTGCTATAGGTCTCTTGTCACAGTAATGCAGATAGCCAGACAGCAGGAGACATGTCACAAATTGGCAGGAATGCAAATAAAAAGGGAGCAGAACAGACGGCCAGGTAATCCAGTCAATGCAGCAGCACTGAAAGACAAACTGTGCAAAAGATCAGGTGCTACGGGTAGATAGGTAACTAAAAGGCACAGCCATACAGGTTACCAATTTGGCCCTGGCGTATAGCATTCTTGGAACCAAGTAACCGTCCAGGAGCTCTCTGGAACATACCAGGAACTTCAGAATTTTCAGGATAGTCAAGAACAGACAAGGTACTATCAAATAATTCAGGAAAAGACTAGCAGCCCCATTAAATTCCCCCAACGTGCAAAACCGTAGCCCGTAACATAGCCCACAAGAGTTACGGCTATTAAATTGGCCTCTTAAAGCTACTCGCAAATGACCTGCGGGTTACAGGCAGAAAAACCCTATGGGATGTCTGAACTCCGTTGCTGCAAATCCTTTGATTTGTCAAGCCCGTAACTGTTACTTTCTAAAATCGATATTAAATTGCAACGATTTCCCTAAGACGCCCTGGCATTAAAGCCCGTAACCCGCAAATGGAGGCAAACATATTACGTCCTCCCCATACGACCCGCAAAGGGTTTACAGACAACTTCTCAACACTGTAAAATACAATATAAACACACCTGTGGACTTTAAAATATGGGGAAAGGATGGAATGGTTTATGTTCCCCTGGTCCCCTTCTGGATTGCTAAGTGGTGGTGGTGAAGGGGCTTGTGTACCTGAATGAAGCTGTGAGCTATACCATGTAGGCCACTGTAGGTGGACATATCATAACAGAGAGGTCAAACAAATCACAGTCCACTAGAGAAGGAACTGGCAACCCACTCCAGTATCACCTGTCATATTGTTAGCAAGCCCTAAGCGGTATGTTGATACTCCATGGTATGTGGATTAACACTTTATTTTGATTATATATGATATATATTATTATATGATATCTTACGCTATTATGACTATTATTATTGTTACTAGCGACTTGCCCATCAAAAAATGTCTGGGCAATAACATTTTAAGCCGTGGGAATGCTGTTTGACACACAATGTAAACCATTTTGTACTCTGAGGACCTTAAGCGCTCATTGCGAGCCTTGCGCTGACCGCCTTTGGCGCTCATCGCATGCCTCGCAATGAGCACCTTCGGGGCTCATTGCGAGCCTCTCCTGTTGTGTACTTTTGGTCCTCTGAGCACCTTCATCAGTCATGATAAAGAAAGGTATTTATTTTTATGTTTATGTAGTTAAGTAATAATGAATTATTTATTGAATACATTAATATACTTTAAGTATTTATAATTAATATATGCAGCCAGCAATAGCCTGAAGAGCTAACAATCTAAGCCCTAGGCCCTGGCCTGACTTCCCTCCCCCTGTTTGTATTTTCCGACAGCATAGAATATACAGTTTGAGTGTTGGTGCCCTGATGATAAAGTGTAATGAAAGTTCCAAGTGTGCATTATAAATTGGCTGCGTGCGCGAGGGAAAGCCTTGGTTTATTGTGTAAAGCGGCATTGTATATTCATAATGTTATTAATATGTTAAGTCGCTCGTGAGCATTTCCCGTCTTTTGTAATAGTGTATTTTCTAGTTCGTAGGTTGATGTATAAAGTGTTATACGTTTGGCAGTGTGTTGTGTGGTCCGGGGTCATGTAGCCTCGTTTTCACTTTCTTCTGTGGCCATTTTCTTTCTCGCTTAGGCGATTTTCGAGTGTAAAAATGTTGTGTAAATCGACTTAAATTCGCATTCCACCTCACTCTCAGATGTCCTGGCTGTTGCCCTGGGCTGATGTGATGTCCCGAGTCTCGTAAAAAAAAAATGTATAAGTCCCGCATTTGTCAACCGCTTGCACGCCAAGGCAATCCTGCGTTTAGTAAGTGTTTTGTGGCTAAGTCCTGCGTGTTTCATTGCCTCATCAAGTTTGTGGTGATAGTTGTAGTGCATTGTAGTGCCTTAATGGCTCGCTACGCGAGGCTTGCAGCAACGTCTCGCAGTTTGACAACTATTATATGTGATATGTATTGATGCATTGCATAGTTACTAGGGCTCATTAGTTTATATATATAAGAATGTGACACAAATGTGATGCATGTGGATGTCCCATAACCCCAACCATTGAAAACATACTGACATGGTTAGAATGATATAACAAAGCTTTATTTCATACACAGAGCACAATCAGAAAAGGTCAAGACTGTGCATTAATATCAAGGGTGTGATGTGAGTGCATCCCGGGAGAGCAAGAGGCTTGTGGGAAAAAAGGGATACCTACAGGGGGTAATGTGATCCAGAATGATGTCTAGAATAAGCATAATGCATAGCACATACCAGGGTCACATGTGGTCACTAGACCACTGTAACCGGAATGTGAAATAAAAAGGATCATCATAAATTACTTCATTTAATTGAAGAAACCATTAATGTGCATAGCACTTACAATTTGTCTTATGTGAATAATACATTGTTTTGTGTGCATTACTGACTATCTGACATCTAGGCTTGAACCTGGAGGACTCTCCTAATTGCAACTCAGATTAGCTATCATTTGCTAGATATGATCTATTCTTTGCTTCTTGGTATTGATTGTTCTTAGCTCCTAACGCTATCTTGATGTCGGCTAAAGTCTGTAACTGAATAGGCTGCAGTGGGCACACCAATACATGGACACTCTATCGGTTTATTACTCTTGTTGTGTCCAGGAATGACAGTGATATGTCAGCCTTATGGATGTAATGATAAATCCATCTATCCCTTGTTAATTCCATGGAGCTGACATGGCAGTGCCCTTGTTGGTCATCATGTACATGTGTAGTGTGTGTGATGTACATGTGGTGGCATGTTGGTGTATGTGATATTCACCTGACATGGAGGCTGGGTCCTGCTAGGCCTTAAGCTCCAGTGGCAGGCAATTGGCTCAGAAGGTCCTTGGCGACCCTCTCTCACTCATTAGAGGTCACGGTCTGGTTCTTGTCTTCCTTAGCCATCATCTTCCTCCCCTTGGCCTTGATGTCGTAAACCAGTGCTTGACAGACCTCACATCCCTTGGCGCTGTGACTACTGCTGTCACCTCAGCCGCTACCTCCTTCCATGCCTGAGCCCTAGGCCCTGGCCTGACTTCTTTCCCCCTGCAAGAATCATGGGATGGCCACAGATAGCACTGAGGAGGACTACATTCTTCCTGTGCAAGAACTGTGTACCCTGTGCTTGCCCTTCCCAACTATGGACAGGGATCCTTGCCACTCTGACCTGTCCCTCTCCCAAACTCACACCCCTCCTGGGATCAGGCACATTCCCCTCTGTCCCTCTTCCTACGTGTTTCTGCTGCTCAGGCCACTCTGCTACCACCCACCTCCTCCTCTACACTCCCTCCTCCTCCTCCTGCTCCTCCTCCTCTCCACCATTCCTCTCTGCCTCTCCCTCCTTCGCCTCCTCCTCCTCTCCACCACTCCTCTCTGCTTTCTTCTCCTCCTCTCCACCCCTCCTTTCCGTATCCTTCTCCTCCTCTCCATTATTCATCTCCACCTCCTCCTCCACATGACTCCTCTCCTCCTCCCCACTACTCCCCATGGATACCTCTCTCTCCTCCTCGCCTCTCTACTTCTCTCTCCTCCCTCCATATCAATCATAAAAATAATAGAACAATAAATAAAAAAAGTTTTACTGTTAATAAATGATGGGGAAAAAATGTGTGTATTATGTGTAATTAATAGCTGTTGGGGAATGGTATGGGGGGGGGGGGGGGGGAGTGACCTACAGAGTAGCTCTTTATGTTTCTATGTGTGTTGTTTAAATTATATGTATTGCAATTATGTGTAATCTGTAAATATGTGTAATCAAGGATTAAGTGTAAAATATTAAATAGTAGAAGATAAATTAACAAAACCACAAATTACTGCTCTCAAATAACTACTGTTCTCTCTTTCAAAAACCTCCAACTCTGGGACCTGCGTGCTACTTTAAAAAGAAAATACAACACAGTCAACGCATGGGCGGGTGGAGCACACATTTATAATCTTCCTCTATCAATCATTTGTTTTATATTGGCAGAGAGGCTTGTGTCGCACTACGTTATACCGTGACTGGCAAGCCCCTTAACAGGTTGTGTGCACAGAAAATGTTTACAGGCTTGTGTCTACAGTCCGTAATAGCTCTAAAACGCTGCAGAATTTAAAGCCTGAAGGCTTTGCGGGGGTGCCGTTGCGGCTTCGGACTTGGAATTTAATAGGGCTGTAAGAGTTCTAAGGGTTTACCAGGAACAGAGAGGAATTGCAAGGAACACTGGATCAGGACACTCAAGAGTAAACCGGAACCAAGAATAGATGGAAATTCTCTGGGACACTGAAACATTTAAGCAGGGGCATAGGAATTGGGGGGATGAATAGGGAACACAAACAAATAGCAAAATTAAACTTAATCATGCATTTCCAGATTTGGGGCCAGCGCTATGGAGAAGTATGTCTTTCCAATGTCCCAACCATTGTTATCTCCATTGTGTATGCAGAAGAAAATTACTTATTTAGCTCATTTTCATTTTCCCGGTTACTGGTTAACAGCCAGCCTGTTTCACATTTTAAGGTTTCAGTACTTACTTTCCCAGCTTTATTTCCATATATATATACTGTATATATATATATATATATATATATATATATATATTTTTTTTTTATGGTTAGGAGTAGTCTTACTCTCTTTGGCAATTAACTTTTCATTTTGTATTTTAGTCAATTTAATCTGCTAAATGTCCATTGACCCCCGGTAAACTAAAGTATAACCATGGGGCTCATTTGAACCTCCATGGTACATAATATTAACCCCTATACCTTGAGGGTCCTTACAGACCCCCATGGTATACTAGACTATAATTACAAAATTACCAACTTAACCATGGGTACCTTCAATGATCCCCATGGCACCCTTCCCATGGCAACTAAATACAAACTAATACTAACTACATAAAAAAACAATACAATAAAAAAGTCACACTATGTTAAAATATTGGCTACCATTTAGATGCCCTCCAGTGACGATCATCGATAACCTGGTCCTCATTCTTCAGCCCTGGATAAGCAAAAAAATGTAATCCTGTGGAGCTGCCGTTCGGACTAAAGTTTTTTTTTTACCATGTCGTCACCCCGGATTGGATTTTGTCCATTACAATTGGTTAGACTAGAGGCTTATTTTGGGGAATTGAGGCAAACCATACAAGACATGATCCTCTGCAATCTGATTTCTGTGTACAACACTCCATTGAGATAACACTTACTAAAGTAGCTAAATACCTCCTGATGGCCAAAGCTAAAGGGCACTGTAAGAGGTTAACTTTACTTTATACTAACCTGTTTTGTGTAAACAACTATACTATTATGGGATTTTCATTGTACTAAAATGTTTCAGTAATATTGCCATACATGGTATCTTCTAAGTCTTATGCCCTTTGTCCCCACAACTTTGTAATTATGGGTGAACAAAGGTAAGCAATGTAGTATGTGACTGTGACAGCACATACATAGTGACATGTGTGAGTCAGCATATGCATAGTAGTAATATGTACACCATTATGGTGAAATCTTGGATGGGGGTTGTAATCTATATCATGTTATGCTTTGTATCCAATAAATGAGACACTTTGACTCTACCTTTGACTCTAGTCATTTTGTCTTCCAATTACTCAGACCAGGACAAAAGAGATGTTGCACTCTTTCCTGGCAGTGTGTTCTCTGCCTTAACATGCACTTATCGCTATTTACCCTCCTTGGCCCGCTGCTGCCTTTGACACAGTTGACCCCTCACTTCTTATCCAGACTATAAGCTTCCTTTGCAATATTGCACTTTCCTGGTTCCATTCTTATCCATCTAACTGCTCCTTTAGTTTTACATGCTTGTGTTCCACTTCATCATCATTACCACTCACACTGGGGTATCTTGAGGCTCTGTGTTGGGTCCTTTGTTTTTCTCAATCTAAACTGCCTCGCTAGGCAAGTTCTCTTGGTTTCCAGTATCATCTCTATGCTGATCATACCCAAAACTGCATCTTCTCTCTTGACCTGTCTCCCTCCTTACTAACTCATGTAACCCCTTGTCTATACAACATCTCCTACTAGGTAGCGGCTCACAATCTAAAAATAAAAATGTTAAAGCTGGAGCTCTTATTTTACGCCATCCTCTACCGCTCCCAGTTACCCCTTACAGTCAACAACTGCACAATCATCCACCAAATACTGCTACCTTTGGACAACTCTGGACTCTGTACTCTCTCTCTCTACTCATATCCAGTCTTTTACCAAAACCTGCTAACTGCATCTGCGAAACATCTCCAGAATCTGTCCTTTTCTCACATAAGAAACAATCAAATTAATAGATTAATCACGGATCATTTCATGCATTGAGTACTGCAACTCTCTCATAACCAGCCTTCATTTTACTCAACTCTCCCCACTCCAATCCAACCTTTTCTCACCAGCTGCCCTGCTCTGCCAATCCCTTCACTGTCTTCCAATACCTAATAGAATTAAGTTAAAAATCCTGACACTCACCTATAAAGCCTTCAACAACTATGAATTCTCTACCCTGCTCTGTCAGACTCTTCCCTACTCTTAACAGTTTCAAGCAATCCCTTAATACTCCTCTATTTAGAGAAGCCTACCAACTCATGCCCTAACATCAGTGACTCAAACAAGACCATGACCACCTCATGTGCATAGATTCTGCTGCCTCACAATTCAACACACTTTTTATCATTCTATCCCCTGAACTTAACACTACAAAATTTATTGGTGCTTTATAAATAAAAGATGATAATGATAATAATAATAATGTATTTCTTTCGAAAAGCATTTTACCAATTATTAAAATTAGTTATTTAAAATAACATTTAAAAAATAAATAGCTTAATGGTTCTTTATTGATGAGTTCCCATCAACAGATTAATCCTAAAGACATAGGGCCTCATTCTATTATCGGCCGTAAAACGGCCGCAAGGCTGCGATTCCTTGTGGGGGTTCCGTTATCTTAGAATTCAATTATACGGCCCCACAAGGATCTCCCCTTACGGCCGGCCGTATATCTTGCAACCGGCCGTAAGCTCAGAGATCTTTAAACGCAAAAATACATTCAAGACGGCACTGTAAAGCTCTGTCAATGCTAGGGATCATATTGGGGGACATGAGGATTAATAGCAACCCCCTCTCAAGCTTGCACATCAGCCCAAATCCGAGTTTACATTAACTGTTTATTTTCCGGCCGCAGCGTGGGCGGGTCTGAGGTGCTCCAAGCCCTCTGGACTTTTTACATGGATATGTGACATAAATTAAAAAAAAACGGATTTGAGTGTAGGGGAATGTTGTGCTATTTTTGCTAACACCTACAATCACTTTATAGTCTCCTCAGAGTGCAGGATGGCTTTATTCCGGCTTTATAATGTGCTTAATTGGTGCTAGCGGGACCTTTTTGCTGCAAGTAAGCTGCGGCTCAGTTTTAGCCTTGCAGAGAGGTTTCCCGGAGCAATTGAATAGCAAACAGGAGTTTCTTGCGGCCGAAACTCTTGCGGCCGTTTTAGATCAAAGGCTTTCCTCCGGCGCGAGCGGCCGCAAGGGATAGCAAGGCGCCGGCCGCAAGCCTGCCGGAATCCCCGGCCGGAGGGGAATAGAATAGCCGAATAGCTTGCGGCCGGTCCTTGTGGCCCCGCATCTCCTATGGCCGATAATAGAATGAGGCCCATACAGTATAAGCAATTTAATAAAAAAAATTGAACCTACAATTGAAATTATAATTAAATATTATTTTTAAGCAGCATAGCAATTTTCGACTTACTATTAGAACCTCTTCTATAAACTGCAGTGTGATTGAACCATAATGCACAGAATTTGGATATATAAATACTCTGTATAACATGTACGTATTTATATATATTTTTTCTAAATTACTAAAATATGGAAAAATGGCATAATAAAATAAAAGCTTTTATACATTCACAAACATATCCTCTTCCTTCTATAGCTCTTATACAGCATTTGATTTAATTTTTATGTTTTATTTTAGACTTTTTTTATTCTTGATACTTTTATGGCTACATATTTGTGAGTTATTTGGTGTGTTTATACATTCACTCTCAAAGTTAAGTAAATAAGTGTACTCTGTGGAGAATCACTTGTAAATACAAACATTATAAATATTTGTAAGTTATTTTCTCAAAGCATTAACTGACTTTCCGTGACACCTTGAAATGAAATATGGCTGCTCTCTTTAATCTGTTTATTTCAGCATCATCATACTTCTTACTTTTTGTCACTTCGTCTGCATTGCTTTTAGGAAGATCGAAATGTCCTGGCACTGTAATCTTCAAGATTGAGTATTTGAAGGAAATTGAAGGGACATGCTACTTCCCAGTTTCCATGCATTTAAGACGACATGTTTTTAAAACACTATACAGTTTTAGCATATCAAATAAGCACAATAAACACTTTTTTTTCTAAATGTCTCACACAAGCTGTTAGAAGCTGCAATAAGCGCTTTAAAGGACTGCTGTACAATGAAAAAATAAATATAAATTTGAAAACTTTGAGTCTGTCTAAGGACATAACTAAGCAGGAAAAAGTAATATAGCTAGATTTTAAATAGAACAAAAAATAATTGATTCCTGTGAAGGACTTTGGAGGAATCCATGATACATAGTTGGAAGTTCAATATTTAGGAAGGGAATTTATATTTTTGGAGAGCTATGGATGGGGTGTGGTGTCAATATTAATCTAACCAGTTTAGAACAAAAGCTCTGAACTTCTGACTGATTCCACCTTCCCCACCACTGCCGCCCTTGCCACTAGGCAAGCTAGACACGCGCCTAGGAGCTCTTCTCAATGGGGGGCACCCACTTAAGGGTTGACAAATCAAATTAAATGTGTGAAAAGAAACTTCCACCAAACCCCGTGCCTCCTCCCTGGTCTATGTAGTGTGGGGTGCTTATTCATATTCAATTAGGAAACTGCTGGTGTGTCTCTCCCACCTGGAACCATACATGCATGTGCACATGTATGTTACAAGAATGAGAAGGAAGTTACTGGAAAGCCTCTTCTGGCTAGCACATGGGTAAAGCCTGGTGATACCATGGGGAGTCATTGCAGCACCAACATAATCTGCTCCTCCCTATAAACAGTTTATTCTAGTAATTATTTACCCTACTTATTCAGGAGAGAGGTTCCAAAAGAAAATGTTACACATAAACATCAGTAGCCCATGTCTGACAAGCCCAGCAAAGTACCAGCCTTAACCATTGCACATGACTTGACTTTGAATAATTATATATACTCTGATTTATTTCAATTGTTTACATGACATGTTTACAACTATACAAAGCAGTTTCAGTTTTATTGATGTGAAATGATTTAGTACAGTCTGCTTTGCTTCTGATTACTTGAAGTGACTGGAAGTAACCAAAAGAAATTTGGAAACCACAAAAAAAAAAAATTACAGTCTCCACATTACTTGCAACTGAAACATTGCTGAAATGGATGACTTTAACAGAGCCTTTAATAGCTTTCTGCAATGTGCTGTACTTTTTAGGCATTCTCCTGACATCAGTTTATGGATGTTTCCACACTGTGGGAAAAATGATATATTGCTTACTAGGAACAGAGACCATGATTTAAATGTTTTATTAAAATACAATTCTTTTGGTAATAAGTTTACAAGTATGAAGTTTGGTGACCTTCACATCTTTCAGGCCAAGATAGTCTGAGCATTATTAAAGGGACGTAGAATGCCCCAAATGGTTATTCAAACAAATAGCACTGTAATGTTTAAGAACATGATTTTAATTACCGTACTATGCAAAGACTGCTTTTAAAAATCTGGGGTTCTCCCTCTTACAAACTCAGGCTTGGGTGTTTTAGGATCAGTCAATCATATCTTGCACCAGATGAGTTACTGTGTTCAAAATAGAAATCATATCCTCACAATAAATAGGTTGGCTGTGCAGACGGTGATGATCAGACTCTGTGAGAGGTAAGCAACCTCATTCCTTTATAGCTACTCTTTTAAAATTAAAGGGACATGGAAGGATCCCAAATTTTTATATTAAAATAAACTACTTAAGTGTTTATGTGCATATTTATGCATCATTTTATTAGCAAGTGCTTTAAAGTACCAGATGTATTAGCCAGTCAAAGCAAGCTCCTGAGACACCGTCTGTGATTAACTAGTACACCTAGCTGCAATTGGACACTAAGCATTAATGAAAGCCAATAAGTAATGTTTGCCCATTGGGCTAGCACTCTGGACAATTCATTAGAGCATCTGGTTTAGTCTATGTGGGTTTCATGATATGTATTAACCTATTTTTTTAATTGCATATTTGTGAGTTTGAGACTGTTCTGCAATTAAGTCTAATGTCTTTCCATGCTTTCCCATGCTTATAAAGTACAGTAGTGTGCATTTAATTGTTGCTACAGCTACCAGAAATGGTATTAAAACAAATATGATACTTTTTCTAGTTGCCGGTCTAACATACAAATTGAGAGCTATATGCAAACTTTTAATAGAATATGGATTTTGTGTAACCTTTAGTATATTGCACTCATAATGCTTGAGATGTCCAAAAGTCAATGAAAAGCCTAGCTCTAGGTTGCATCTTTGGCTTATCAGTAGTGATTGTGGGCGGGTAACTTGCAATCAGGATGCAAGAAGCTTATAGAATACGTGGCAACTTTACTTACAACTTTAAGTATGTGTAACATTAATAGGGCCCTTTGCTTTTAACATATTATTTTTATCCTATTCAAGACTTGTACATATCCAGCATGTGAGCTGTATATTTCTGAAAAGGGTCAATACAAAGATGAAGTCTATAGGCATTAGGAGCTGGGACCCCAAGTAACACCCCCTTCACCTCAATACTTTGTTCCTATAGTCTTTGGCATAGAGACCTTTAAGCTGCAGGTCTGACCTACAGTACGTTGTAGACTTTGAGTCATATTGAGCCCGATTTCATTAGAAACCCGCAAATGGCTCTAACCCATAATTTTAGTTAATGAGTCTGTCATCATGACGTCAGTAAAACATGGAAGTTAGACGTAATCTGCAATCGGAGGCTACAGATTAATTAGTGACAATAAGTATTATCTCGCAGTCGAGCAATCTAGGATTAGATCATCTGTTCTAGTCCATGTGGGTTTCATGATATGTATTAACCCCTGAGTCCATATTATTCATAATAACAGTTAAAAATAATATTTTTATTGCATGTTTGTGGGTTTGAGACTGTTGTGCAATTAATTATAATGTGGCTCCATGCCTTCCTGTGCTTTTAAAGTACAGTACTGTGTGTTTAACTGCTGCTACAGCTCTAATAAGTGTAAGAAAAAGCCCTTGCAATTCCTATTTAGTAGTCGTAATATTTTTGACAGAAACGTGATATGTAACTTTAATTAATTAGCACTTGTAATATTCGAGCTGTGCTAAAACCAATGGAGTTCTAAGCTAGAATTTGCATCTTTGCCTTGCCCATAGTTATCATAATCGGAATGCAAGTAGCTAATAGAATATGTGCCAATTTTAAGAGCAATTTTAAGTGTGGATCAGGAGCACAAAAAAGGGTGAGGTTGCTATATTTGGTAAGCTCAATAGAAAAAAAAAAAGATGGATGTCTACAGTAAAGAATAATTGCATATACCATTTTAATACATTTTTAAAGGTTGGGTTTATATATTTATATATATTTTTTTACTTTTTGAAAATCTTGTGCCAACCATCAAGGTTAGTTATTCAAAATACTATATTCAAAAACAATTGTCCTTTAAATGTTTGTAGATATTTTTATTTTTACCTCTTTTTACTTGAGGAAGGATCTTTCAAGGGCAATAGCTATTCTGGGCACATACGTTATTGTCTTCCCTGCATGATATGTGTTTTAGAAAAGTAAAGCATGTGTATATAGTTGAAATGTACATGACTTTGTACAATATTTTGAGAATGGATTCTGTAACCATCTTTTGGAGAAAGAAAAATAGATCACACAGCTGAATCCACATTTCATGTTAAAAGTAAAATAAACTATCCTCAAGCACCGAAATACTCCCTAGCTACGATTTAAGCACAGACTTTTACTTTTGGCATGAATATAAAATATTTGAAAATACCAGCATTTTGATGTTTGTTATGAATATATTATTTAGAAATGCTATTGGAATTTATTTATGAAATACCACAATAATGTTAAAGAGGAAAACAAAACAAACTAATGATACAAAGGAATAGTCAAAGGTTTGCCGTAGTCTTATAATTAAAGATTCAATACAGTTCAAGAAAAAAGACACTTGTTTGTGAAGTATGCACCCAGATAACAATATTATTTATATAATACATTTTTTGCATCAAAGGATAGCACCACGGCTCTCTTAGAGGCAGCTTCCACCAGTGTATTGTGGATTGCTCCAGGGCCCGGCAGAGACATTTTTTTTTTTATATAATTAAAAACTAGCTGTATGAGTTTGTTTTCCTGATTAATTATTCTCTTAGTTAGATTCAAATTCCCCAAGCCCGCAAATGTTTTCACACACGTAAATGGCAAATGTAGGAGAAAATCCTACCAGTAGCAGATAGGACTCTCAAAGGGGTTTAACCCCTGTTTGTAGCACTGTAAATGCAAATAAAAAATCAATAGTGCACTGTAAATGATGGGGAAAGGGATGAAAGGCATTAGAATGAATTGCGCAACAATTTCAAGCTCGCAAATTGGCAATAAAAAATAAATAAATTATGTTTCATTTTGGGGTTATATCGATCTTGGGAATCAATGAGTTAATACATATCAGACCACCCATATGGACTAGACCAGTATAGGCATAATACAGTCTTTACTTTATCACCCTTTATGTGCAAATTTGCTGCAGTGAAATCTACCATTATGTTTTCTGAGGATCCACTTCCAGAACTGGGAGTAGACTGCATCAAGAGAGGAAGCAGTGGAAAAGGGCATAACTACAACCGTCAGTGCTCTCATTAGGTGTAATGATTTGTTTTTGTTTGCAAGGACAACTGAAGAGGGATTAATTAATTTGAAGAATAGAGAGAAAGGGTTGTGAGATAGAGAAAGGGCAACTGAACATATGCAGCCTTATTAAATTGTGATTCAGTACATTTAAAAGGCGCTATTTAAGCACATAGCATATTTTTTTTTACAGGAGTTTTTAGTTAGTGAAGACATTGCTTTTGGAAAGAAGTTCACTAACTAAAAACTTTTGTAAAAAAGTATACTGTGTGCTTAAATAGAGCCCTTTTAAATTTACTGAATCGCAATTTAATAAGGCTGATGGTAAGGAGGAGGTATGTAACAAGTAGTACAGACCATGAAATGGGGGGAGGACTAAGAAAGTCAGAAACAGTTGGGGGGTGGACATATGATACAACATATTGCAAGGTTTCTCTGCTCCTGGGGACACTCAGGAGCAGAGAAGCCAAGATGTTGAATTAAAAGGCTCTCGGGCATGTAGCTAGGTTCAAAGTGTCCTCAGGAGCAGAGAAGCGCCAAGATGTTGTATTAAAAGGCTCTCAGGTGTGTAGCTTGATTCAGAGTGTCCTGAGGAGCAGAGAAGCCAAGATGTTGAATTAAAAGTCTCTATGAGAAGAAAGGAACATGGCATGATGGACAGAGAAGCATGGAATGAGGGAGTCAGTACTGCACATGAGCAACAAACATGTGCATGTGCAGTTGCGCCATCTTACCACCTCTAGGAGGCTTCCTCAGACCGTGTCAATATGTGATATAATTTGCTAATGAATAAAACAAGGCCAAGTGCATGTCCTGCTGCCTTAGGCGACCAGACTAAAAGAACAGCCTTAGTGAATTGTCTAAATACACTTTTTGGGGCCATAGTGAGTGGTTGCAGATCTTTTTCAAGCACACATGTGATATCATTGCAGAATATTGTACACTTAAAGCAGTAGTTAACCACATGTAGCTAGCACTCACAAACAGTTATGTATGGTTTTATAACATGCAGCATGCAATGACTCAGTTTGTAATCAAGGTCACATTTAGTTATTCATTTGCTATGCAGCTCACTCTTTCTAGAATTTACCAAGCATTGTAAAGCATTTTTCTCCTCTTTAGTACTGGCACAAGATTAGCCAATTTAAAAATTTCACAGCTTCACCACTTGGCTTTCCTAGGGGCTAACGACAAAGTTCCATTCACTGACAAAAAAAGCAGCTGTGTGGCCAAATCTCACCCTCGTTAGCTATGTAATTGCTTGTGAGATGACTTCAAGGGCTATACTAACAATAAATAAGTAAATTATTTAATAATTTAAAAAAATATGAATATGCTTTTCCACATTGTTTTTACAACCTCTATCTTTTGGTTTACAACAGTTTTGTTGTGTTTCATGCCCTGTAAATTTTAAGTGATTCAAATAATTTCTTTGAAAGGAATATCCAAGGCATAAAGTGTCATTTTTAATATAATAGAAATGTAAGTCATATATTACAGTAGCAGAAATCAAAAGAAAACATTCTAAACTGAATTATTAAAATTAAAATGAAATGAAAAGTACACAGTGTAGTTTTTTTGTCCTCTTTTTAGCAAGTCCCTAATTTATGCTAATTTCTTTTTATTCCACTTCTTTCTATCGGTGTCATATACTTAATTTATTTTATTCCCCTGCTCTATGTGTGTGTTGTATATATAAGTTCTTTTTATTTTGATTCCCTCTGTCTAGTGCCACTTTTCTTAGAGGGAACATTTAATTTCAGTTCGACAAATTCAGACATCTCTTTAAGATGAAATACTAGGGCATCTGTATGTAGCTGAAAGAAGCTTGTTGACTGTAAGGGGGCTCGTAATGTATAATCGTATTTAATGGCTGTATTTAGAACATCCTGTACTTTTAGCTTTCTATCAACTACTGCAAAAGAAAAATCATTTTATATAATCACCTTTTACAAAAACTGAAGTACATTACTACATCATCAAGTCTTTTGTATTTAGAACTAACATTTTGGTCCATAATTTACAGTAAAAGGATTAAGGAACATCTATAAATACTGACAAGGTTGGAGTCAAAGTAAAACCACAAAACCTTAACACAGAGTTTTTTACCAAATGCCAATCAATGCTTTTCATTCTTTTAAAGCACACACTGTGTGTATGCCCAGTAACTAACCTAGATCTCCAAACCTGTGGTGAATTGAACTTTTTAATCAATACTGACCTGTTTCTTCAGCTGTGGCAATTTTTCTTACATAAAAATGTAAAGCACATTCTGTACAAATGATAACAGTTAAAATGCATAAATAAAAATAATATTATTAAGCGGTCCTATTTTCCACAGATCTGTACAAGCTGCAAAATGTGTATGTGTAACATTAATACCAATACATAAAAATGTGATGTCTGTCAGTAATTTTAATATGACAAAAAGATTTAAATGAGTAAAAAGATAATTTTAGGTTCAGTGTCAATTTATAGACAAATATACACTTTACGCAAAACAATATTTATAAAAGCAAGGCATAATAAACAATCTATGAAATCATATCTTATCAAACTTCCTACCTATACCACAGAGGAATGGAAGATGTTCACTTTCAATGATATGACATATCCATAAATTAATAATCAATATAATATCAATAACATATCCAATAACAATATATGTAAAAAAAACATATAGCAGTCAGAATATAAAATAATCATAAACAAAGAGGAATAAAAAATAATAAAACTATTAGGTTATAATGATAAAATAAATATATTCTACATTATGAAGGCTAAATAAACATGTCTAAAGGTATAATGTTATCATCACAGTGATTTTTTAACATAGTATAATAAATTGATTTAACAAATCAGTTAGTCTGTTTTGGACAAAAAGGACACAAATGCAAACTTGTTTATTGGCAGTCATTTTTGGATTAATGATTGACAACACACTTTAGAGTTTGTATCCATTTGTAAAATATAGCAGACAAATTGTATATAATACTATTTAAACTGGATTACAAAAAAATAGGGAAATCAATCTATACTTTACCTATTTGGAGCTTATAAAGCAGACCCTATATTGGAAATCCCCAATGAGAAGTGAGAAGTGATCTGTTTTGGTCTTCTTATCAGGAGTAAAACTAAAATCTCAGGAAAATCTAAAGAAAGATCTTGCAAAAATCTCAAGCTTTCCCTAATCCTTTGTCCCTTTTCCTGGATATAACAATTCTTATTGTGTGGCCAAATGCTAGCTACAGTCACATGGCTTCTTTTAACCAATGGTAATATAATTATGTCATAACTGTGCTCAATGCATTATGGGAAATTACTTCCACAGGAAAGCTGTATATACACCATATCACCTCTAGAGCTCACTCTTATTCCATAACAACTTTAAAAAAAATAGTTTCTAGAATGACCTAGTAAGCTTAAACTATAAATAAAATCCATTATCTTAGTACCCTATACCTTTATCATAGCAGCTGTCCATTTGTGCATTCCAATAAACAATTTATGAATAGGGTGAATATAGAACCCCAGACACATGCTTACCTGTTAGAACCTCCCTTGTGTGACTTGTCAAGGAGAAATATGAGAGTAAGAAGATAAGCTGTGAGAATAATCAACTGTACTAGTAAATAATTTGTTATAAAACCCAGGAGAGAGAAAAAATGTATATACATATAAGGAATGGAAATTCCTTCATGTAGAGAATATGAGCCTCATTCAATTCAGAAATTGTAAGTTACAGTAGCCCATATTGGAGGCCGTAAGTTATGTTGCTCTGTAATTGGCGTTTTTTTGCGAGCCGCAAACGGCCGACATGTTACAGGCTTGAAATCCTTGCGGTTGTTAAAACCAGAACTTACCGGCCATCGAAGCCTTTGATCTTACACGGCCACAAGAGTTCCGCTCGCTAAAATCGCAAATCCAAAGGGACCTGCAAAGGGTTTACAGACTAGTTTGCAGAAACACAATAACAAACTACCAATAGACTTTAAAATATGGGCAAAGCAATGTAAGGTATTATAATTCATTGCACAACAATTCCCAATCATCAAATAGCTTAAAAAATATATTTTATGTTTTTCATATGTTGTAATGGTCATGTACATGCCAATATGAAAAGTCATGCTGCAAGATGTTGAAAGCTAAGAAAGACACACTACCTCAATTGCAACACAAATACATGAAAATCGTTGCCATATTAACACATTCTCACTCAAAGAGGCTTTAATGTGGACCCTAAAAATACAAAGATCATCTGACATACATCTCACTCATCACATCTACATTGGAAAAACAAATAGTGGGCAAATTACACTGCCACATGACATATATCAAGTGTGGAATATTGTAGATTTGGTTGTTCAGTCCTTCAGTTGCGTATCTACAAGGTTTGCATTGAAAACATACTGGAGTGGGTTTGGGTTGCCAGTTCCTTCTTCAGTAGAGTGTGATTTGTCTGATCTCTCTGCCATGACCTGCCTACCTACAGTGGCCCTACATGGTATAGCTTACAGCCTCATTGAGGTACACAAGCCCCTTCACCACCACCAGTTAGCAATACAGAAGGGGACCAGGGGAACATAAACTAATCTAATCTAACCCATCAGGAAGGGCCGCAAAAACACATGGAGGCTGCCCAGAGTTACGTGGCACAACAGACAACTCACATCCATCAGGGATAATCTCTGCTATAACCATCCTGGGAAGTCCCACCCATTGCTGATGGCCATGTGCCAAGATGTATACCCATTATCATTTGGTGACATCCTATTAAGTGTTTTGCTATCAATCAATTGACATTATTGCCAGTCATATTCATCTCAGGTCTCACAAGTATCACAAATTGGTCTTTGAAGAAACCATTTATGTGCATGGCACTTACAACTTGTCTATATTTGCTCAATGAAACAGATTCTTAAACCTCTGGACTGTGTAATTCAATCCAGTTTCACACATACAGTGTTTTCCTCAACAAAAATCTGAAAAATTTGGTTGAAACAAAAAACGGTGGAGGAGGATAAAAAATAAAAAAAACATGCATCTACCAACAAACCTGATTTCCATCTTCAAGCATTACTAACCATTAGCTAGTTCTCAGGATTATTTACTGGCCATGACCATTAATGATGATGTGTCAAGTCACAATAAATGCTTAGCTTTGACCAGCGTCATAGGTGAAGGTGTACTATCACCTTGCAATATGATGTTGTTCATCAACATTGATACCACATCCATCAGCTACACAGCTGTTAGCACATGTTAAAGGATACTCATGATATCAGAAATAGGGGAAAATACTCACGGAGAGGACACAAAGGTCAGCAGCCAGATTCAATGTTACTTACATCAGACACAAGGATCTGTTCTCAGACTAATATTGAGGTCAGGATCACATGCTTCCCTAGGGCATATATTAATGCTGGCTGTCATTAACATGCCATTGTGAGACTTTGCCAGTCCACTGCCATAGCTATATTACTCTACATTTAAGCTAAAAAACATCATGTCTTAGATATCTGCCTATATGATAGCTTTAATATTGTGGGAGCTACACGTTAAGGGGGAGGGGGGGGGGGCTGTCATTGAAGGAATGTCTAATTTAGAGGCACTGTGAAAATCTTACACTTAATACATTTCCTTCACACTGCTTGCAGATGCAGAAGATGCCTTCATGGACCTGAATTGTACCTAAAATAAAAAAATAAAAAAACATATCACTTGCAAAATAAGCTATATCTAGCCAGGCTAGATTAAGTTAACTTTTGCACCAATAGATTGTCACTGACGAGTGCTGTTGAGAAGGCAAAAAATATATGTGCAGCCCTAAATCCTTCTTCGCCTAGCATGAGGGCCCCAATCCCTAGTGGGCAGCCGCCGTCTCCTTGGTGGTTTTGGTGGGGGGGCAGGGGGAGTCATCCCCCCCATGAGGTAGCGGCAAGAGCAGTGGTGTTGCTGGTGGAGGTAGCCTTGGTGGAGGCATGTGGGAGGAGAGGAGCAGCCAGGCTGTCGACGTGAGGGGGAGTTCTCTGGGGTGGAGGAGATGGGGCTGGGGACAAGAGTATATTACATTGCATCTGCAGTCACTTGCTGGATTGCGCTCTTTGTCCGCCCCTATCCTGAGCAGCCCGACAAGGTATGACTCTGTCATTAGGTGGTGCCTCCTCTTCTCCCTATTGCGCCTGGCCAGGTTGCGCATGACCTCCTCATGATTGGCGGAAATGCTGGCCTGGATCCCCCGGAGACACTACATCTGCTGCTACATGATGGCCGGCATTTCCACCTGCGCAGCCTGGCTTGGTAATGGGGATGGAGGTCCGTGGGCCATTGCTGGGTGAGAAGGTGGCGGTGGTGTTGGTGGTGGTCAAGTGGGGAGGGTCCGGGGCCTGGCTTGAGCCTCACTCCATGTGGGTGGTGTTGGTGCTGGTGGTGGCCAGTCTGCTGATCTGGTTAGGGGAGGAGGAGATGGTGTCAAGCCCCGCTGGTCCCTCCAGAGGGCCGTGGTGAGATGTTCAGTCTCTGGAGGAGGGGGACAGTGGGGTCAAATGACGCGGTGTGGCTGATGGTCCTGGTGGCGACCCCACTGCCCAGATAAAATCCTCCTCCTCCAAAACAGAGACCTCAGCTCCACCTCTTTCCTCTTCCCCCTGCCGACGACCACTGGACCCAGACGTCCTTGATGTTGAAAGAGAGAAAAGAAGGTATATGTTATTAGTATGATGAATAATACATTGTTTTGTGTTCATTTCTAACTATCTCAGATCTAACCTTTAACCTGGATGATTCTCCTAATGGCAACTATGAGTAGCTATCATTTGCTAGATGTGATCTATTCTTTGGTTCTTGATCTTGATCGTTCTTGGCTCCTAACGCTATCTTGATTCCGGCTTCGGTCTGTAACTGCATAGTCTGCAGTTGACACACCAATACATGGACTGACAGTGATTTGTCAGCTTCATGGATTTAATGACGCATCCATCTATCCCTTGTTAATTCCCTAGAGCTGACATGTCAGTGTCCTTGTTGGTCATCATGTACATGTGTAGTGTGTGTGATGTACATGTGGTGGCATGTTCTCCTGGTGAGTGTAGTTCAGGGCCCTGTGCTTTCCTTTAGCCTCTTGCCCTCTTGACTGTGGACGGGGATCCTTAGCTCCCTGAAGTGTCCCTAAGGCCTGTGTATGGAGTGTCCTGACCCTATGTGTATCTATGTGTGTAATTTAATTTATGTGTATTGGTATTATGTGTAATCTATAAATATGTGTAATCAAAGATTAAGTGTACTCTCTCTCACTCTGGTCAAACCTCCAACTCCGGGAACTGTGTGCTACTTCATCAGAAGCGGCAACACAGTCAACGCACGGGCGGGTGGAACGCAACTTTATAATCTCTCTCTGTCAATCATCTTCGGCTATACCACTTTCTATTGGCTGAGAGGCTGGCGTCGCACTCAGTTATACCGTGATTGGATCATAACTGTGGACCGCTTTTATTCCAGCCCATTTACAATTTGCGGAAGTGGGATGGGTTTATAGGCTTGAGGCCTAGGCCCGTAACGTGCACCCTTCTTCAACTAAATAGCACTGGATTTGTAACAGATTGCGAGCTTGCAGCGGACCCGCAGACATACGGCCTATATGCCGCTAGATGCGGCCTTCAGATTGAATGAGGCTCTACAATTGTTTTTGCAACTTTATGTCCCAATAGGTCTATGCTAATGAGGTTTAAATGTAGAGGTTATTTAGATGATAGGACAAAAATATTGGGTTGTCTGATGAATGTGTGGCCATTAAGTGGGATGAATTTTGATGGATATTACTATGCATGAAAGAGAAATATGTGCTAGCAGAACTGGTTGGTTTTATACATTCTGAGGGTATTGTGAAAGAGTGCTGCAACTATTGTACAACAGAACGTATTGTAGAAAAACAATATAAAGAGAAATATCTTCATATAGAAAAATAAATATTAGAAACCTTGTCCTATGAAGGAAACAAAGCCTCTATAAAAGTCTAGGATACTCAATGTTACTCCTTTAACACAGGGGTGCCACTATGGTAGGTGCCAAGAACCTGGACCAAAACACTGTAGGAGAGAGAGAGTGATGTGTGAGTATATATCTATCTATCTTATGTATTTACATATTTCCGACATAAATAGCTACTACACATTGATTCCTTCATAGCTGTTTAAAGATATTGAGCATTTTTGAGGAGGTATATTATTTACCATATTTGTCTGATTGTTAAAAAGTTATATTCTTATCATAATTTGGACCACAGTATAAACAACACTGAAATTAAAAAAGAAGCAACCTTATAATGTGTCTATTCTTGCATGATGGTTAATGCAAGTAACTTAATAAACAAGACACAGAAGTTTAAAAAAGGACAGCAATAAAAACATTACAAATATGTATTTTTAGCAGTATATAATAGAATATTTTACCATTTACTGAGTTCTCTTACTTGCAGTGGTATAGATGAGGTAAAGGGGTGTCAATGTACTGTAATTACCTTACAGAGTGTCACTGTCTGACATGTATAAATTCAGCTCTGTGAACTCCCTAGAACACTACCCTAAGAACCATGCAGGGAGAACTGTGGAGGTTGTTGCTTTGAGAGTTTGTTGATACTACACCTTCCAGCATGCTTTGTAAAGAAGAGAGGAAGGGAAGTATCCTTATAAACAGCACAATTCATTCAGTCTGAGAGGAGCTTTCTTATTCCCCACCCTCAAAACATACAGTAGCGTTTCCAGGATTACATTTTTAAGTGCAAAATCATAAAGCCCCCTGTAGGCAGACGGTCCTAGGCGCTTGCCTAATCTTGGTAAATCCAGGAAACTAGAAGTCAGCACAAAACATGAAGGCTTTTGGCAGCAGTTAAAGAGAACCTGAAGTCAACATATGTGTTCTACATTTCAAAATGCTGCTAATATGAGTTATGAGTGCTGGAAGTTAGTGGATTTAAACAGCTTATTACCACCCTTCCATTATCTGATGAGCAGCATTGTCTAGTGGAACTTATTAGAATCATGTGTGCATCTTGCAGATGTAACTGTTAGAGTCCATATATTTAGTTTTAGATTATATATATTATACTATTACCCCTTTTATAAAGCATGCAAATCATTATTTTCTACTTAACCATTGTCCATACCCTTTATGACACTCTACATATATAACAGAATATGGGAGCAAGATACCTTGATTGGAAAGATTGGGATAATAAAATTATCCATAAGTGGGACATTACACCAAGTAAGTTATATGCAATAGGTCACATTCTCGGCAATCCCTGCTGGAGTGATTGCAGCCATTAAGAACCTTCTGCCACTGTAAGAGGACTTGTTCCAAAGGGGTTCTAGTCTGAGATGAAATGCTCATTCTTTTAAGAAACTTATCCAGCACATCACATCTGCTGCTAGGAAAGTCAGGAGAAGAGGAAGGGAGAGAGAACGTTGAGGGTCAACATATGTGTTCTACATTTTAAAATGCTGCTAATATGAGTTATGAGTGCTGGAAGTTAGCGGATTTAAACAGCTTATTACCACCCTTCCATTATCTGATGAGCAGCATTGTCTAGTGGAACTTATTAGAATCACTAGCGACTTGCCCGTCAAAAAATGACGGCAATGTGATGTATATGTTTGTGAAGTTGTTTAGTTATTAACATATATTTTTGACACTTGTAAGTATTTTAATATGAACGTGTATTTTTGTAAAATGTTGATGTAATGGTTTTTTAAAATGTAATTTGTATCTGAAGAATTGTTAACTTTAATATACATTGAATGAATAGGAAAGCAAAAAGTAAAAAGTCTTCTTGAAACGTTGTGAAATTTTAACATGAAGTTTAAAAGATATGTAAGCAATAACCTTCAAAGTATATATTTAGAAACTTTAACTTTATTTTGTATGTAAGTTTAGAAGTTGACAAAACATTTGTATAATTTTGAACATTATAAAGAGGAACATAGTGAATACATTTTGTAACCTAATTTTTTATTAAAAGTATTAACATTTGAATGTAAAAACAATTGACCTTTAAATTATTCAGTATTAACATGCAATTTCTATCACAATAATTGTTAACTTGAATATACATTGAATGTATAGGAAGGCATACAGTAAAACTCTGCTTAAAACGTACGTAATTAAAGTAATTCATTACTGAGCACATAACCTGGCGATAAACATTAATGTAGTTAGTAATGTTAAGATAACAGACAATATTTACATTGTGACTTAAAAGGTGCTTGATCTCTTAACATCCACTTTGTAATCTGTTGTAATGAAATAACTTAAAAATATATCTTTTAAACTTGTAACATTAGAAACATTAACATAGTGACTTAACATTTTAACATAATTTTTACTAAAAATGCAAGGCAAGTATTTTGTGAGGCGAATCATTCATAAACAGTACTTTCATTAATTATGACTGAATTAAACAACCAATTGTTATGTATTTTGGAATGCTTTTAAAAAATGTTGGCATCTTTCATTTGTATCCTGCAAAGTTATAGTACTTCATAGTAGACAATGTTTTTAGTAAAAATACGTCCATCTTCTAATAAATCACCTTGACTTTCATTGTTTTCAATGTAAACTTTAATAGCCTGTGGATTTTTGCACCGTGACAACGCAACATACAATTGACCATGTGCAAAAACTGGTTCTTCCAAGTAAATACCCACAGATTTGAAAGTTTGACCTTGTGATTTATTAATGGTCATGGCAAATGCCATAATAATGGGAAATTGTCTTCTTTGAAGTATAAAAGGGAGACTACTTTCACTTGGTGCTAAATCTATTCTTGGTATGAAAACTCTCTCTCCTTTATGGGTCCCAGTTAAAATTTCAGCATCTATAAAATGGTCCTTTAATTGTTGAACAATTAATCTTGTGCCATTGCATAGGCCTTTTTTTGGGTTCATATTTCGCAGTAACATGATAATTGCACCTTTCTTTAGCTGCAAAATATGTGGTGGCATTCCAGAAGGAGTTAAAGAGTTAATGAATTCAGTTGAAAAGTTTGCCTGACTTTCATTGTCATCAGCAAGTACAGAATCAGCACTGTGATAATTTCTTTGTGGTGCATTAATTTTTTTTAAGATTTCATTATTGAGTATTAATGCATCCTTATTTTTACACGTCAGTATGACTTGGTTGGCAAGCTCAGAATATTCTTCGTTATTTATGCTCCCTTCAAATATAGCCGATATAATATCTTGTTGACAAATCCTATGAGGTGGTATCTCTACAGTGTCGTCAGGTAAATGTAGTATTTTTTCTGTTCTTCCTTCTCCAATTTTAATAAGCCAATCATTGAAATCAGTTTGGCCTTCTGATCTCATATTTTGTTGCAGTTGAAGATGGGTAAAATGTTTCCATACTGTACTTGACTTTATACATGTTTCAATAATGTCTGTTCGATTTCCATGTACAACGACAGGTAATGTTTGTCTAAAATCGCCACCCAACAAAATTACCTTTCCACCAAATGGAAAAATATTATCCATGACTTCACGAAGCAAACGGTCAATACATTGGAGGGCATAGCATGACATCATTGTGGCCTCATCTATTATAATTAATTTACATTTCTTCAATTTCTTTGCTTGTAAGGATGTCATGCGAATATCTGACACTGAATTTTCCAAAATAGGCACTGGCAGTTTGAATCCACTATGAACAGTTCTTCCACCTTCTAATAAAAGTGCAGCAATTCCAGTAGTGGCAAACGCCATTGCTATTTGTCCTTGTGCTCGTACTGAACTCATTAATAAATTGTACAAATATGTTTTCCCTGATCCGCCAGGTCCATCAAGATAGAAATAACGCTCTGTCACCATGTCATCATCTATAGCATTTTTAATGGCATGAAATGCTTGCAATTGTAGTGTATTTAAAGTTGCAAGTCTTTCTTGTGTTCTTTCTGCTTGTAGTTGAATGTCATAGTCTTCAAAGTTAATGTCATCTATTAGACCTGGATCAGGCAAATTAAAACTTGCACAACTTAATCCATGAGTTAAAAAGACTTCTTGAATTTCCATTAAGGCTTTTAAGTGTGCAATGGGTTCATTGTATCGTCGCATAAAGTCTTCAGCCATATTACTTTTAAAAGTCTCCCACAAAGCTAATGCATTTGGAGCATTTGAGAAGATACAAATAAAAGCAAATTGTTCTCTCATCTGTCGTGGCATTTGACATTGTGCTGCTTCTTCTAAACATCTTTCCCACTCTGTATCATCAGCGAGTAAGTTTCTATTTCTTGCAGCTAAATGGAAGGATTCATATACAATGTCATTAACAGTTCTTAATTGTTCAAAACTTTGTGCTCCTGGAACATTTAAAAGTAATATCCGTAAGCAAAATCGTTCAACATCTCTTGGACTGACTGTGTAAATTCGTGGAATTATTTTATTTCCTCTGGTTTTTCTTGCTCTCCATAATCCATTCACAAAAACATAGTGATATGGAATTTCAATATATAAGTATTGTGTTGCTTGAGCATCAGTGGAATTTAATGCAAACCATGCAGTTAGTGTAGTGTGACGATCTTCACTTTGGGCCAATGCATTCATTTCATTTCCAGAATGGAAATAGACTAAATGTCGTTGTGGCAAATGTACTGCTAACCTATATACTGCATGTGATCTATCATGCATCTCAAATTTTAAAAGCTTCCACATAGCTTCTGGCGCACTGACATAGCGAGCATCTACATGAGATGCAAGTTCATCATGTACTAACTCACTACTTTCAGGGTTGTCTGCACTTTTGACGACTACAGTAGCTGCATCGTAACCTTTGTAAATATATTTGTAGACATATTTAATGGATTTGATGGAAGTGCAGGCTTCTACGTTGATGTGGGCGTTGTACTTCATGAGTAAATGTGGATTGTAGGGTACTACATATCTATTGTCCACTTTTTTTCCACAAATAATGGCACTATCTCCTTCTCTTCTTTTATAAAGTGGATATCCATCACAATTTGCATATGTTTTGTCTCTATAATCTTTTGGAAAATCTTTTGAACATTGATTATTTTCCATACATGGTGATTGTGGATTAATGTCTCCACAGGGTCCATGAATCATGCGATGAGTAACAATCTCATATAGTCTACCATATAGTTCTGGATCCGGTAGTTCAGCAACTATGACTGCATCCACTTTGTCCGAAGTATCTAATTTATCTTTCTCTTGAAGTATTATGAGAAGATGTGCATGTGGAAGGCCTCTTTTTTTAAATTCAATGGTATATACATAAGCAAGACATTTGCCAAATAACTGATTTATAGTAAAGTCACGTATTAATTCATTTAATTTTATCTTAAAAACTCTGGCTACTAAATCTGGTCGATCTGAAGCACTTTGTCCAAGAAGTAGATTTTGATTAATTTCTGGCCATTGTGGATTACATGTAAATGTCACAAATAAATCTGGTTTTCCAAATTTTGTCACAATAGCCATAGCATCATTGTATCTTTCTCTCATATTTCGAGGAGATCCTTGAAAGGAAGATGGTAAAATGATGGCTTTGCCAGCTGTCATGTCTCTGCTTGTAGCCACGTCAGCAACATAGTCCATGAGTCCACAATATTGTTCTACACGTAGTTTATCTTGTTGATATTTTATAAAGTTTAAATTATTTGCCTCAACTTGCAAATATGAATCAATAATCCATTGTTGTGTTAGTTTGCCACCACATAAAATTGGATTAAATTCATCTCTAATGGCAATTTGAGCAACTTTAAATTCAAGCATAGAAACATTATTTCGGATTCTGGCTTTAGCATTTGGGTAACTGGGAAGGGTTAATTTTGGTTGCCAACCTGCTTCTCCGTGTGGGAAAAAGATGGGATATGTCATTGGATCTAAATTTGGACTTAAGATATTAATATTAATAAATGGTTGGTCCTCATTTCTGGGATATACTCTAATGTCTCTTTGAAATGGTGGTTCTCCTTCATCATTGTGAAAGACCATTGCAACCTCATTTGATGTTGGCAAGTTATAACGACGTTTATCAGTATGTCTGTCTCTTTTAAGCACCATATTAACCTTTGGCATGGGTAATTGATGTCTTTGTGCATGAAGTAGTTGTTCATTTTCTACTTCTGCCAATTTTTTGTAAGCTTTACTGTAGGGATTGTTGTCCATAATGTTATTTAGCTCTATAAAAACACTGGGTAAGCATTTTTTATTTTCTTCCATCTGCATACGTTGGTCAACAGCTTCCATTGTATCTAGGACATATAGTTGAGCGAATTTTCTTTGCTCTCCTTCCTCTGGATGTAAATGTGAAGTCCGATGATAAATTTGTCCTTGGACTTTAAAACAGTAAGGACCATGTCCTGGTACATTAGCAGCCAATGTTGCCCCCATAGATGCAAATGATATGGCACTATTGTAGGATCTTATGTTTGTCTTAAAATTGTTGTAATTTGGAAAAGTAGGTTCAGTCATAATATTTAGTAAATAGGTTGGAAATTGTTTCCTTTGTGGAAGTTTGAACTTTCCTTTTTGACAACAACTAATAAATTGTCCATCTCGGGGTCTCTCCTGTTTAAAATAATAAGCCTCACAAAATTGACATTGAGTAGTCATGTCCCCACAACTATGAACCTCTACTGCTAAAGACTTCAGTAAAGGACAATTTGCAACGCATATTGGATGTTGACTTTGATATTCATCAGATGAAAAGTCATGAAATGTTTGAACAACAGGTTCTAAATGTTTAGTTTTTTTCGTAGATTTTCTTGGTATATGTTGGACTTGTTCGGTTGAAATTTCCTGTAAGTTTTTAGTAAGAGTTTGTAAATGCTTTTTTTTTGTAGTTGTTTTTTTTGGTCTGTCTTGACTGGTATGTTGTAAAATGTCATCTGATGTTTTAGGAACAGTTTGTAAATGCTTTATTATTTTTTTATTTTTTTTGGTTGTATCTTTCATTTTTGCAGCTGATATTCTTTTATTTGCAAGTCTTTTGCGTTCTTTTTCTCTTCGAATTTCTTTCTCCTCCGGTGTCTGCTGGGCGGCCCATCTCTCTTGTCTTTCTCTAGTTTGACGTCTTTTCTTCTCTTCTTTGGTCTCGTTATCAGCCATATTAATCTGTAAACGGAAACAAATAAATGTAATTGTGTATATTTAAATTTGTAATTCCTGATAAAGATTATTGTGCACAACTGGTGAAATAAAAGGCAAATCATGAATGTATCATTGATATTTAGTTAAATTTATAATTCCTGTCTTCAGTGGCTCAGAATTTGGCCAATGGAATACTGCTGTAAATAAGCATGTAACATATTTATTTAAAATAATGGTTTTATTTATAAAAAACTTTGTTTGTGGATAGATATTTACCACTGCAAAACTTCTTTGCTGAAAAAAAAGTGATGTGGTTATTGAGCTATGTATTGCATAGTAGCAATTTAAATAAAATAAGGGAGATAGTAAATTAATTATTTTATTTTTCTGTTGACACGGATGCAACTGAAAGCAGTTTCTTTAGTTTTATACTTTAGTATTTATTATAGTTTACCTTGGTTGAAGTGTGATTTAAATCCGAATGTTTGTTGGTCCTCGTTTCAAAATCGTTGTCCAATGGTGTGGTCCTCTGTTGGAAGTCCTCGTCCGATGGTGTGGTCCTGTGGCGATAGCCCCCGTCCGATATTGTGGTCCTGTGGCGATATCCCTCGTCCGATGTTGTGGTCCGTTGGTGAAAGTCCTCGTCCGATGGTCTGGTCCTGTGTTGAAATTCCTCGTCTGCTGGTCTGGTCCTGTGTTGAAATTCCTCGTCTGCTGGTCTGGTCCGAGTCCTCGTCCGATGGTCCGGTCCTGTGGAAAAAGTCCTCGTCCGATTGTCTTCACGCAGTATCTGTTGTAATGTAAAATAGAAAATGTTGTTTGAGTGAAATGTCTGTTAAATAAATTAAAAATGTATTAATTTGACTGTATTGTATGAGTTATGGTTATTTTTTTTTATCTTTGTTTTTTTTTACTTTCTGTACAATCCGACAACTTTTGTTATTCTTATTGAAGGTTCTTAGTAAGGCTTGTGGGTTGTGATATATTAAATAAGATGTGTTTATGTTATTTTTTGTACAATCCTGTTTTGTGCACACCACTTGTGGTATAGTTATTTAACGTTTATCGGGATGGTTATAGTTATTGAAACATGAAATAATATAATTAAGGTAGTTTGCTATGTGTTTGTGTTAGTTTTTGACAATCCTGTTTGGTGCGCATCACTTGTGCAAAACTTATTTCTTCTTGATTGTACAGGTTATAGGTTGTTAAACATTAAAGAAGAATGTTAATATAGTTTGCTATGAGTTTGTGTGCTTTTTTATACAATGCTATTAGGTGCACAACACTTTTGTTATTCTTATTTTTGCTTCTTTGTAAGGCTTATAGGTTGTTAAACATTTAATAAGAAATTCTGTTTTGTGTGTAGCAGTTTGTGTGTCATTGAATTGCGATTTGGCTAATTGAATCGTGCCCTAAATAAGCACATAGCATATTATTTAAAATAATTTTGTAGTGATTGAAAAACTGTATATTTGTTTTTTTTTTATTAACTAAAACCTTAGTTTTAAGAAATTGTTATGTTGTTATTTAGAGCCCTATTCAATTGGGCAAATTGCAATTGAATGAGGGCCTTTGTGTGTACCATAGGTTGCATAGTTTGGCCCTCATTCAATTGCATTTTTTACAATGTAATAGTACTGTAAGGCCGTAATTGAATTGCAATGTAGAAATTTGAATAGGGTTGTAAATAAGCACATCACATATATTTGTTAAAATAGAATAAGGGCCTAAAAGTGCTTATTTATGGGCCTAAAAGTGCTTAGTTATAGCCATATTTAATTGTCCAAAATAGCAATTGAATGAGGGCCTTTGGTTACTGCATTTGTTATATTGTGAGCTCCTCATTCAATTGTGTTTTTGCCAATGGAATAGAGCTGAATATCAGCACAGAGCATATTTTTTTCCGGAATTTTGTATTTAGTGAACTTGTATCCAAAAGGAACGTGTTCACAAAAGAAAAATTTCCTTTAAAAAATATGCTCTGTGCTTATATAGAGCGCTATTGAAATGGGCAAATCACATTTGAGTGAGGCCCTTGTCCATTAAAGACATATAGGTCCTCATTGAATTGCAATTTGGCAATTGAAGAGGGCTCTATATAATCACATAACATATTTATTGAGCAAAGTTTTTAGTTATTGAAAACCTTGATTGTGGTTAGAAATTCAGTAACTAAAAAGTTCTGTATAAAAAAAATGTTATGTGCTTATATAGAGCCCTATTCAATTGAGGAAGTTGCAATTGAATAAGGCTCATGGTTATTTCTTGTTTATACTTAATACTTTACCTTGATAGAAGTTTTGAATGACAGACGGTCCCCTCCTGCCAATCTTAATCCGCCGGTCTTCTTGTAGTGTCTGTTTGAAAAAGAAAGTGAAATAGTTATTTGTATATTTATAATTTGTCATGTAGCAAAGCATGGCCTTTTGAGCATGTAATGTCTTGTTGTATCTTACCTCTTCAAATTTGTTGGTGTTCTTTAAAAGGGATTGTGCTTCACAGTGCACGGTGCAAATTGTTGAGAGACGCTGTTGATGCAGAGTCTGTTTGAATATTAAAAGAAATAGAAAGATTCAGCTTTATATGATCTATTGAATTGCAGTAAATTAATTCAATTAACCTTATTTTTTGTTGGGGGCTACACACATATGTCACATACATGAAGCACATTACATAGTTTAATGTAATTATTTTGTGTACGTGTGACATATCAGTATACATGAGTCAAATTTAAATGGTTAAATTAACCTTATATATTTTTTTTCAAACACACATAAATGTGTGTGTGTGAGATGTAACTATAGATGATACACACATATGTGCGTGTGACATATCAGTATACATGAGATATAATGTCATTTAAATGTAGTTGTTTACTGATTTTGTTGTAAGCTAATTTTGTTGCATTGGCAATACACATAAATGTGCGTGTCACATGTCACTATACATTATACACATATATGTCCGTGTCACATGTCACTATACATTATAGACATATATGTCGGTGTCAGATGTCACTATGAAGGGGCAATACACAGAAATGTGCGTGTCAGATGTCACTATACATTATAGACATATATGTGCGTGTCACATGTCACTATACATTATACACATATACGTGCGTGTCACATGTCACTATGAAGGGGCAATACACAGAAATGTGCGTGTCAGATGTCACTATACATTATAGACATATATGTGCGTGTCACATGTGACTATACATTATAGACATATATGTGCGTGTCAGATGTCACTATACATAAAGCTCTGTTTAATATTAAATTATGTTTTTTTGTTGTTTTGTTAAATGAAGCGTATTTTTTTTGTGAGCCTATACACATAAATGTGCCATACATGATGACTACATAAATCCTATTTTTTTGTTTTTATTTGTTTGACCTGTCCTGATAATAAAATGTAATATATTATAGCTTACCTCTCAGTTGTAATTTGCACAATGTAAAGTAGTAAATTAGTAAAGAATTGTCTTCTCAAGTAAAAGCATCAGTTATCTCAGAAGTCACTCCGTTGATCACCTGAGGAGAAATGTATTTTTTAGTTGGAAATAGGCAGTATTTATTAACTTGTAGAAAGTTCTGGAAAGTGAGACCGTTAGAACGCAATACGCATGCGCTATTTGCGTTCCAGCTTACAATTTGCGTTCCATCCGCCATTTTAGGCGTATTACTGTTCAAAATGGTGTTTAATCTGATTGTGATACGTTCCGCATAGTATGTGTTTCATTATTGCGAGTAAGTGTAGTGTAGTTACGTCTGAAGCCTCGTTTTCGTTTTGTTCGTCGGCCATTTTTTCTCTCGCTTAGCGATGGTCTTAGTGTCTAAAGTGTTTATTTTGATTTAAATGTAGGTGTAACTTGTTTTTTTTGAGGTGCTGGCTGGTTCCTCTTGCTGTAGGTAAGCTTTTTATGTGTTTGTTGTGTGTCTTTGTTAAGTTTTAAATGTTTGTATGTCGGCGTGTTGCGTCCGATGTTTGCGAAGTCGTAATGTGTGGTAACGTGTCTCGTATGGTGTTTGCGTGTGTCGTATGGTGTTTGCGTGTGTAGCCTCGTTTTCGTTTTATTCGTCGGCCATTTTTTGTGTCGCTTAACAAACTATTTAGTGTCTAAACTCTTTTATTTTGAGTGCAATTAAGTTGTAAGTTGCATTTTTGAGGTCCTGGGTGCTTCCTGTTTGTGTAGCTAAGGTTTTTATGTATGTGCTGTGTGTATGTATTGTGTTTGTAATTTTGTAATGTTCGCGAGTTGCGTCCGAGTGTTGCGAGGCCGTAATGTGTGTGAACGTGTGTCGTATGTTGTTTGCGAGTGTCGTAATGTGTGTGAACGTGTGTCGTATGTTGTTTGCGAGTGTCGTAATGTGTTGCGACGTAAACTTTTTTTTGCAAGGGTCGCAGTTGCTGCAACTGAAGACCTCGCTTTGCGAGGTCCTCAGGTGCTGGCATGGAGCGCCTGCGGCGCTCCAAGCCAGCAACTGAGGCCCTCGCTTCGCGAGGGTCCTCAGTTGCTGGCAAGGAGCGCCTGCGGCGCTCCATGCCAGCAACTGAGAACCTGGCACAGTGCCCTCGCTACGCGAGGCCCGCGACTCGCTGCGCGAGCCCGCAGCGTTAGCAACAACTCGTACGCTCACAACTATATATGTGATGTGTGCATCTTGCAGATGTAACTGTTAGAGTCCATATATTTAGTTTTAGATTATATATATTATACTATTACCCCTTTTATAAAGCATGCAAATCATTATTTTCTACTTAACCATTGTCCATACCCTTTATGACACTCTACATATATAACAGAATATGGGAGCAAGATACCTTGATTGGAAAGATTGGGATAATAAAATTATCCATAAGTGGGACATTACACCAAGTAAGTTATATGCAATAGGTCACATTCTCGACAATCCCTGCTGGAGTGATTGCAGCCATTAAGAACCTTCTGCCACTGTAAGAGGACTTGTTCCAAAGGGGTTCTAGTCTGAGATGAAATGCTCATTCTTTTAAGAAACTTATCCAGCACATCACATCTGCTGCTAGGAAAGTCAGGAGAAGAGGAAGGGAGAGAGAACGTTGAGGGAAAGAGATTTGCCTTAAAGAACCATTGTAACTTCATATTTATAGTATGATCTTTAAAAGAATTCGACTATATTGGGAAAATGTTTTTAGAAACTTAACATACAAACACAACCATAACCTCCATGAACAACTCTGGAGCCCTAGCAAAGCTTAGTCAATTTTGTTTTTGGGATAATATGTTCCTATTCGTATTATGAATGAGGTCCACACCTCCTTTTTTTCATTCATTTCTAGCATGTAACTAGTATATCTCGCTCTCTACATAACAAATCTGTTAAAGATTTCGTATTTTATGAGGGATTCAAGGGTCTGAATTTTTTTTCCATTTTTCTCCTTGATCAGATGCATTCATAATCCACAAAACTTAAATATGCCTTTAAGGAGAGAGAGAATGTTGTATATAAAAGAATAGTACAGAACTGCCTTCCTGTGAAGGTGGTAGCGTCAAACACATTTATGGAATTTAATGCTGCCTATCCTCAATAACCAAAGTGCACTCGCCAGATTGACATTTTGATTGCTAAATACAGTTAAATGAATGTGTCTATGTTAAACAAAATATACACATTCATTAGGCAGCAGTTGCCACCAATGAATTTTGTGGAAAAAAAACTAGGTTTAATTAAAACAACACATTTGAAATGTATAACAATGCATATTACTTAATACCGACATTGATACAACACTGCTATTTGTTAGATTTTAATATTTTTTGTAGTCAATTAAACTTTGCATAAATGACTAGAAGTTGGTTTACATGTGTAAGTATGTATTTGTTTTTTAAACAACACAAAATTAGCTGTATAATTCATTTACATTACAAGTAAAGAGAACAAAGTTAGTAAATTAATAAGATGTTATTGTAATGAAATTGAGAAAAACACTGGAAAAATATAGGCAAAAACTGCATTAAAGTATAGTTACGATTGCAGCGCAGGATGGAGTATCTTAAGACTGGAAAAACACATGAAATTGGGATGTTACTCTTGCAGGCAACCTTAACAATCCTTCCTCCTCCTGCAAAGGTTTTTTATATGACATCATTCATGACATCATCTGTGACATTAGGTGACATCACATATGATATAAATGACATCAGCTATGACATTACTCATGACATAATATGAAAATGACATCATCCATAATATTACTGATGACATCACACTAGACCCCCATGATGTAATTTTAGGTTGACAGTGTTCTTGCAAATTATTTTAAAAAGTAATGAAAAATACATAAATAAATATAAAAGTATTTTAATTTGGCATAATAGTAATCAGTTTGATATAGTTGGTGCATATTAATGACAAACTGTATGATCCATTAAAATGTATCATGTATATCAAATTGTCATTTGACTTGCACATCAATTTAAAGGCTATATAATAAAAACCTTATAATGCTAAACGCATAAGTTGCTCATAAGCAAGAATAAAAAGATTAAATAATTTCAGTTGCATCTCTTAAAATATACAAAAACAAAACATGTTCTTAACCTTGTAACTATAGAGCAGCGAGTTACAGCCCTTTTCTCAGGGCCCACCAGACACAACATCATTTACATTTGACACTGTGTAAAAGATAAATGCAAGTTCCATAGCCTGTTTAATATTGATAGACACACTTATTTTCATAGTTACATAGGGTCTTATTCTATTATCGGCCGTAGGAGATGCGGGGCTGCAAGGACCGGCCGCAGGCTATTTGCCTATTCTATTCCCTTCCGGCCGGGGGGCTCCGGCAGGCTTGCGGCCGGCGCCTTGTTATCCCTTGCGGCCGCACGCGCCGCAGGAAAGCCTTTGATCTTAAACAGCCGCAAGAGTTTTGGCCGCAAGAAAAGCCCGGTTGCTATTCAATTGCTCCGGGAACCCTCTCGGCAAGGCTAAAACCGAGCCGCAGCTTACTTGCACCAAAAAGGTCCCGTAAGCACACAATTAGGCACATAATAAAGCCATCCTGCATTCTTATGAGACGATAAAGTGATTGGGGGTGTAAGCATTCATAGCACAACATTCCCCTACACTCAAATCCGCAAATAATTTTTATTTTAATTCATGTTAAATATCCGTGGACAAAGTCCCGAGGGCTTGGAGCACCTCAGACCTGCCCAGGCTGCGGGACGTAAAATAAACGTTAATGAAATATCGGATTTGGGCTGATGTGCAAGCTTGAGAGGGGGTTGCTATAAATCCTCATGTCCCCCATTATGATCCCTAGCATTTAAAGAGCTTTACAGTGCCATCTTGAATTTATTTTTGCATTTAAAGTTTTCAGGAATCGCGGCCGTTTCACGGCCGATAATAGAATGAGGCCCATAGTATTTAAGGTTGAAAAAAAGACTTTCAGTCCATCGAGTTCAACCTTTTAAGATCTACTCTGATCTGCAATATGCGGATTAACTATTAATTAATTAGTTGTATAAAAAAAAAAAAAAAATCCTCCCTATCCCGCGACCGGACGTCTCCCTGGATTAATACTGTCTCTCCAATTATTTGCTCAATATAGAATTGGGAAAATTATATAACAAATCTTTATTATAAATATATCACAGCGGCGAAGTTAAAAGCTGGTTAAAAAATCCAGGATTGAACACACAAATTAAAAGAGGACAAGATAATATGGGACAAATGAGAACCTTTCACTTCTCAGTGAAATTAATTTTATTGTAATGTAATGACCCTTTAATAAGGGGGTACTCTTTATCCCACTTAGCAGTGTTGTGCCTTTTTTGTATGTGGGTACAATTACTCCATTGCACGTGTGCCCCAAACCTTATTTAAGTCCTAAAATAAGTCTCAATTGCTTTTACTTGTTAGTAAGCAATAAAGATAGAGTGTTATTACTAATTGGAAGATTTATATATCCAAAAAGAAAAGCAGATACTTATATTTCATAATAAACCCCCCTCTCAGGTATATAGAGAGTCACAATGGAATTCCAAATAGAGGTTAAGTGAAAATCATTAGTATTCACTGCCAGCTATCACAAGCTGGTAAGCTAATAGAGCTGATGGACTATAAAGTATAGCAGACTGTGAGCTGAAGTATCAATGACAGAATGTGTCTAAGGTTACAAATCCTGCAGATCAACAATCGCCAGTCACATGCATAAATATTGGGTTAGGACAGGTAAGGGCACACAGACACTCTCATACACTGCTAGTACGCGATCACTGCGCGCTCCAACAAACGGACGCACGCAGCGTCGCACGCCTGACGCGTTTCGACGTCACTGGACGTCTTCCTCAAAGGCAAACACGGGTTGCTAAGGCGCCCGTCTATTTAACTGGTTAGCGTAACCATGGAGACCTAGTGGTATACCACGTGGGGTCAGAGAAAGGAAAACGGAGCTGCTTGTACTGAGAAGCTTATGTAAAGGGGGAAACAGCCCACTGGTCCTGTACAGAATGGCTCAAAATGAATCCAAAAGTGGGGAGAGAGTAAAATATAACAGCATATGGTATGATACAGGCAAGCTATATAGACAAATTACAAATGGATACTATATATATTGAGAAGTAAATCAATAACCATTGTAAAGGAGGTAATACTTAAAAGAAGAGGCAAAGGAGGATAATATTGTAAATCATCATAATAGATATACTATATGCTACTAGACAGTAACAAGTAGTGAGAGAAAAAAGGGTATACTACTAAGAGAAAAGAGAGAGATACTCATGAAATAATAAAATGAACATCCTACTAGAGTGATGCGGGGAGTGAATCAAAATGAAATACTATATATGTATATATATGTCAAAATAAATATGTGATAAGAGGAGTAAGTCTAAAATGAAATACTATATATGTGTATATGTAAAAAAGCAGGATAGTCCTGCAAATAAGTGATAAGTGGCAATAGTGAAGATACTATAAAAAGTAGGGATACTGAACAAGATCATAAAATCTATGACCCAAAAAGCTCCGGCTAGGGGAGACTTCTCTATCAAAAAAGGTAGAAGTGGAAAGGCAATGTGAAAATACTACAAAGGGAATAAAATTGCTATCCTTATAAAAGTGTGTGAGAAATATAAGAATCAAAGAGTGCATTGATATAATAAGTGAGATTGATGATCTCTAAAAAGTAATCTACTCCAGGTTGCGGCCTACTAAAAAGAAAAGTAGGCTACAGAGTAAATAATTTTCTCTAGATAATAAACTGGACTTATAGCTAAATGAAGGAACCCCTCTAAATGAAGGAAGTGAAAGTAAAACCTTCATTCAGTCCTTGTGGTGATAATGCTTTAAGTTTATAGATCCAGCGTGCTTCACAATGGAGCAATTTTCTATCCAAGTCTCCTTTTCTAGGGCCCATATGTACCCTTTCAAGTATGGTAAATGTAAGGACATCACTATTGCCTCTATGATAACACCTCACGTGGCGTGCCAAAGGTGTGTCAAGATTACTTTTGATCGAATAGACGTGTTCCCCTATTCTTCTGCGTACTTGGCGCCTCGTTTTGCCTACATAGATCTTAGAACAAAAGCAGGTCGCCACATAAATAACGCTTGTGGAACAGCAATTGGTAAATTCTTTAAGTTTGAATTCCTCGCCACTTACTGGATGTTGAAAAGACTTAGATGGTTTAATATATTTGCAAAATTTGCATTTGCCACACCTGAAGCAGCCAGATAATGGTCTCAGCCATGTGGTTTTAGGTCCTTGCTTTTTAAAGTAACCATGGACACAAATGATATCCTAAAACAGCTAGAGGACCTGTATATTCCAGAGCATTCCTGGTTAGCGTCAATTGACGTTGAGGCCCTATATAGCAGTATTCCCCATAATTTTGGCATGGAAGCAGTCAAATACTTTTTAAGCACAAAAAGCTCTAATGAAGTTAAATTTAACTTCTTTTTACTTCAACTTTTGGAATATGTTCTCAAACATAATTATTTTATCTTTGATGATAAATGGTACCACCAACGTAAAGGTACAGCCATGGGAACCTCTTGTGCCCCAGGTTATGCGAACTTACTGTTAGGTTGGTGGGAGGAGAAAATTGTATTTGACGACATTCATATGTCACTTATGCAACACGCCATCTTGTGGCGACGCTATATAGACTATATTCTGGTTGTCTGGACAGGCACCAGAATACAATTTGAGGAGCTGATGAAAGTTCTTAATACAAATGTAATTGGTCTTAAATTTACATATGATATTAACCCTACTCAAGTCACCTTTTTAGACTTACTCATCAATAAAGATGAATATGGCAAAGTATCCACCACCACATTTAGGAAAGATACGGCAACAAACACTCTGCTAAGATGGGAAAGTCAGCATTTCTTACCATTAAAAAGAGGGATCCCTAGAGGTCAGTACCTCAGGCTCAGAAGGAACTGCAGTACGGATAATGAATTTAAGTTAGAGGCGGACAAACTCAGAAAAAGATTCCAAGAAAGGGGTTACCCCAATAAATGCCTGAAAAAGGCATTTAAATATGCCTTGGATTGCAATAGAACTGAACTCCTCAATGGGCTACATACCCAAAAGATGAAAGAAAGAAAGAATTTGCAGGAGAATAAACGTAGATGTATTTTGACCTTTGGATATGACTCAGATAGAATTCATAGCATCCTATCCAAAAATTGGCACTTGCTAAAAAATGATGAGGATTTAGAGGACTGCATACCACCTAAACCATCGGTCACCTATCGGAGGGGTAAAAACTTAAAGGACATGTTGGTCCACGGTTACTTTAAAAAGCAAGGACCTAAAACCACATGGCTGAGACCATTATCTGGCTGCTTCAGGTGTGGCAAATGCAAATTTTGCAAATATATTAAACCATCTAAGTCTTTTCAACATCCAGTAAGTGGCGAGGAATTCAAACTTAAAGAATTTACCAATTGCTGTTCCACAAGCGTTATTTATGTGGCGACCTGCCTTTGGTCTAAGATCTATGTAGGCAAAACGAGGCGCCAAGTACGCAGAAGAATAGGGGAACACGTCTATTCGATCAAAAGTAATCTTGACACACCTTTGGCACGCCACGTGAGGTGTTATCATAGAGGCAATAGTGATGTCCTTACATTTACCATACTTGAAAGGGTACATATGGGCCCTAGAAAAGGAGACTTGGATAGAAAATTGCTCCATTGTGAAGCACGCTGGATCTATAAACTTAAAGCATTATCACCACAAGGACTGAATGAAGGTTTTACTTTCACTTCCTTCATTTAGAGGGGTTCCTTCATTTAGCTGTAAGTCCAGTTTATTATCTAGAGAAAATTATTTACTCTGTAGCCTACTTTTCTTTTTAGTAGGCCGCAACCTGGAGTAGATTACTTTTTAGAGATCATCAATCTCACTTATTATATCAATGCACTCTTTGATTCTTATATTTCTCACACACTTTTATAAGGATAGCAATTTTATTCCCTTTGTAGTATTTTCACATTGCCTTTCCACTTCTACCTTTTTTGATAGAGAAGTCTCCCCTAGCCGGAGCTTTTTGGGTCATAGATTTTATGATCTTGTTCAGTATCCCTACTTTTTATAGTATCTTCACTATTGCCACTTATCACTTATTTGCAGGACTATCCTGCTTTTTTACACATACACATATATAGTATTTCATTTTAGACTTACTCCTCTTATCACATATTTATTTTGACATATATATACATATATAGTATTTCATTTTGATTCACTCCCCGCATCACTCTAGTAGGATGTTCATTTTATTATTTCATGAGTATCTCTCTCTTTTCTCTTAGTAGTATACCCTTTTTTCTCTCACTACTTGTTACTGTCTAGTAGCATATAGTATATCTATTATGATGATTTACAATATTATCCTCCTTTGCCTCTTCTTTTAAGTATTACCTCCTTTACAATGGTTATTGATTTACTTCTCAATATATATATTATCCATTTGTAATTTGTCTATATAGCTTGCCTGTATCATACCATATGCTGTTATATTTTACTCTCTCCCCACTTTTGGATTCATTTTGAGCCATTCTGTACAGGACCAGTGGGCTGTTTCCCCCTTTACATAAGCTTCTCAGTACAAGCAGCTCCGTTTTCCTTTCTCTGACCCCACGTGGTATACCACTAGGTCTCCATGGTTACGCTAACAAGTTAAATAGACGGGCGCCTTAGCAACCCGTGTTTGCCTTTGAGGAAGACGTCCAGTGACGTCGAAACGCGTCAGACGTGCGACGCTGCGTGCGTCCGTTTGTTGGAGCGCGCAGTGATCGCGTACTAGCAGTGTATGAGAGTGTCTGTGTGCCCTTACCTGTCCTAACCCAATATTTATGCATGTGACTGGCGATTGTTGATCTGCAGGATTTGTAACCTTAGACACATTCTGTCATTGATACTTCAGCTCACAGTCTGCTATACTTTATAGTCCATCAGCTCTATTAGCTTACCAGCTTGTGATAGCTGGCAGTGAATACTAATGATTTTCACTTAACCTCTATTTGGAATTCCATTGTGACTCTCTATATACCTGAGAGGGGGGTTTATTATGAAATATAAGTATCTGCTTTTCTTTTTGGATATATAAATCTTCCAATTAGTAATAACACTCTATCTTTATTGCTTACTAACAAGTAAAAGCAATTGAGACTTATTTTAGGACTTAAATAAGGTTTGGGGCACACGTGCAATGGAGTAATTGTACCCACATACAAAAAAGGCACAACACTGCTAAGTGGGATAAAGAGTACCCCCTTATTAAAGGGTCATTACATTACAATAAAATTAATTTCACTGAGAAGTGAAAGGTTCTCATTTGTCCCATATTATCTTGTCCTCTTTTAATTTGTGTGTTCAATCCTGGATTTTTTAACCAGCTTTTAACTTCGCTGCTGTGATATATTTATAATAAAGATTTGTTATATAATTTTCCCAATTCTATATTGAGCAAATGATTTCATTATAGGTGGTAGACACCTTGGGAGCTTAGCAATCCTATGTTCGAATTTTTGTCTCTCCAATTATCCATGATAACCCTGAATTCCCTTTTTAATTAGAAATAAATCCAGTCCCCTTTTAAAGTTATCTATCGAATCTGCTGTCACCACCTCCTCTGGTAGAGAATTCCACAGATTAACCACCCTTACTGTGAAGAATCCTTTTCTTTCTTTAAGGTGGAATCTTTTTACTTCTAGCCTCAAGGGATGTCCTCTTGTCAGTTGAAAACCTCTTGGCACATAAAGCTCCCTTGACAAATCTTTATACTGACCCTGGATGTATTTATATAAGGTAATCATATCTCCTCTTAGACGCCTTTTTTCTAGAGAAAATACGTTTAATTTGGTTAGTCTTTCTTCATAACTTAGCCCCTCCATTCCCCTTATTAGTTTTGTTGCCCTCCTCTGTACATTTTCCAGCTCTAAAATGTCCTTTTTATGAATTGGTGCCCAAAATTGTCCTCCATATTCCAAATGAGGGCATACTAGAGATTTGTATAGTGGCAGAATTATATTTGCTTCCCTGGCTTCTATACCCTTCTTAATACATGCTAATATTTTATTTCGCCTTTGCAGCTGCTGCTTGGCTTTGAGCACTGTTACCTAGGTGGTTGTCCACAAGCACTCCCAAATCCCTTTCAATATCTGATACACCTAGATTTGCTCCATTAAGATTATAAATTGCATGGCTATTTTTCCTTCCCAGATGCATAACTTTACATTTATTCGTATTAAATCTCATCTGCCATTTAGATGCCCTTTCCTCAATTTTATGTAAATCTTAGGGAAAGATTTTAGGGAAAGCACATCACTATCTGATTTAATTACCTTGCACAACTTCGTGTCATCAGCGAAAATGGAGACACCACACTCCAATCCTACCTCTAAGTCATTAATAAATATGTTAAAAAGGAGAGGACCTAGTACTGAACCCTGAGGAACCCCACTTACCACATTAGTTCAATCCGAGTATGTTCCATTTACAACAACCCTTTGATTCCTGTCTTTTAGCCAGCTCTTAATCCATGAGCAGATATTTACTGCAACTCCTGTATCTCTTAGTTTGCACAACAGTCTCCCATGTGGCACTGTATCAAAAGCCTTTGCAAAATCCAAAAAGACTGCATCCACTGAGTTGCCTTGATCCAGGTTCCTACTAACCTCCTCATAAAAACTAGATTTTGTCTCCAGGTGACACTGTTAATCATAAATATTGGTCTCGCTGTTGACCTTTGAGAGGAGGGTTTGGAACCAACACTACAGAGAAAGAATTAATTATACATACCATGTGGAATACTATTTTACCTCTATATTTGATTATCTGATTATGAAAAATATTAGTTATAAAGGTTTGATGTATGGAACAATAAAACAAATCCAATTGTAAGTAAGTAGTGGGTTTTACACATATATTTTTAAAATGTAATGGTGATAGGTTTAAGAATATTTGTAGCCATATATATTAATAGAATCCTTCTCATTTGAAACCTACAAAAGTTAACAATTCAACTATATTTAGAATTATTAATGCTTTAAGTGACATCATAGGGGGTCTAGTGTGATATCATGAATTCATATTATATGTAATCTCATGAGAGGTGTTATAGCGATGTAATTTATATCATATGTGATGTCATGAATGTTGTCAACATAATGTCAAATATGATATCATGAATGATGTCAACAAAAAACCTTTGTAGGGGGAGAGAGGGACGTTAACTACCCAATTTCCTGTATTTTTCCAGTCAAAAGAGGCTCTATCCCGCACTGAAAACTTAGCTATACTAATGTAGTTTTTGTATATATATATATATATATATATATATATATATATATATATATACATACATATATATATATATATACAGTAATATCTTAAAGCATATTATATATATATATATATATATATATATATATATATATAAACTGTGTGTGTAAATTCAGCCTCCTAATTTTCTGCAATGTGATTATTCAGGTTCCCTACTTAAAAAAATGGCTACTGCATTTGCTTTAACTTTCTTTTTATCTTAATATTGTCTCTCCCGGGGCCTCTAAGTTTGCAGCTAATTTAACTAGATCTCTTCGCAGTTGGTGCTTTAACATGCATTTGCAGTGGTCCATGAAATAAAGTGAAATAATGTTGGAGATCATTGGTTGTTCTTTCTTAAGTGATATTAGAACAAAACTTATCTAGGAACTTTGATAGAAGTTAAATAATCAAATAGTAATTATTTGGTATTAGAAAACTTTAATCGTGCTTCTTTGGTGTATATAATTAGTCTTTAAAGCATCAAAAAATTAGTCAAGTACAAAAATCAAAGCATTAAGCTAAAAAGTTAATTATGTATGGAGTTTATGTTTAAGATTAATATGTATTTTTTTCTTTTCCATCCTTCACTCACTGCCCTTGTTTCTGACTATTCTCCCAGAACTTCAGTTTAACTATCCAGAATAACTGCTAACATTTCAAACCATCACGCCCTCCCTTGGCCTCAAAATGTTCTTTTTTCCAAACCAATTATTTGCACAGTTCAGAGTCTATCTTTGTTTTTAAGTAAGTTAAAGTCTGCAGTTTCTCTTTTCTTATATCTACCATAACTCAGTTCACAAGAAAGCTCCCATAAACTGTATCTACTCTAGTTAGACACAGTGCTTGGTGTTGCCTCTGTTGAATGCTTTTTTTTGCCAGAGGCTTAAAGGTTTATCCAACTCTTATCACCCTAGCATTCACTAATTTCCAATAATTCCATAGTAAAGATGTTTTCTTTTGATTCTATTAACTAAATAATTTTATGGTAAAAATACTCAAATTCCAAACATGCCTAGAGACAACCAGGAAATGGATAGCTTTAATATGACAGTGCTTCAGTGACAGTATATTGTATATATACTTTGATGCTTCAGGCTACAGAATTGGAGTTAATACAATGTGATGATCCTGTTGTTTTCTGCACGTGACTACAACATAGCGGAGCTAAAACTGACTACGAAGCTTTGGTGTTTATGAAGAAATATAATTTATCTTTGTACAGTCATATGTTTGTCATTGCAACAGACCCTAAACCATAGTTGGCCCAAAACTTTAAAAATGACCCAGTGCCTTTACTTTGATGTCTATGGTTGTGAGTTCCACTATAATTCTGGAGAGCAAATTACCAAAGCCAATGCAACATTTCTTCTTATGCTGGTACCTGTTCCAAATCATCTTTACAAGCAAGTCCCATTTCTGAAATAATTGCAAAGTGTTGGCCAGAGTAGTAATCTGAGTAAAGGGACATCTAGCCTAAAACAGAAATTGAAGAATATTTCAGACACCATTGAAATGCTCTATCATGATATTTCTGCCTTCAGATGTAGTCTTTTGGAGGAAACCAAGTAATCACTCTTTGTGCAAGGGAAGTTGAACCACTAAATGTCTTTTATGTTTAATATATTGAGGTTTGTGACTCTTTTATCTACCAATCAGTATTTTTATCCACCCACCAAGCAAGTGTTGTTATCTATTTTTTTCAGGATTATAATTGCAAATAACATCTAATGGATCTGCCTGCTTTTTTTCAGTCTAAAACCATCTGAAACTGAGAAGAATATATGGATGAGGAAATCAGATTAGCAGGCAAAAACAAAAACTTCCATAAACTTACAATAAGATTTTTTTATAATATTAAATTCATAACTTACATATTATTAATCAAGGTTTTATATTATACCACACTGTGGAACCTCTGCACTGTCAATGTAATAAACATGTTTTGATAGTGCTGTAAATCAGTGTATAAATTGCCTTTTGGCAATATTAACCAAAAGCTTAAAAATATTGGACCTTCTTCCATTTGTACTAAAATGTTTTGTTTTTTTCAAAAGGAAAGTTTGTAGTTTTCAATCCTTTGTAGACCTTTGCAAACTTGACATTTACTTTTATGTGCTTTTTACAATCTAGCAAGTATACCCATTATACTTTTGTATTTTCATATACTTGTTCTATATTATTACACGTGACAATCTAGTGTTAATGTTTATTTCAAGATTTTTCCTAATGTGAGTCTCATGCTGCTGTAAAAGCTTTTCTGTTAGTGAGTTTTTAGAATAAACCATGTTTTGGCTTTGAATTAGTTTCTATTAATGGATTAACAAGTTAATTACTATTAGACACCCAAAGTGCAATAATAGATTAATTTATTTACTCTAGGGAAAGCATAAAACTTGAGATTTAAACCAATGTTGTATGCTATAAAGTATTTAATGGATTAGGGTTACATATATATATATATATATATATATATATATATATATATATATAAAACAAGAAGAGATATAAATGAAGGTAACAGCACTGCGAGTCTAGAGGGGATCTGTAGATAAGACAAGATCACAGGAACAAGAATGTTTCCCTAGAGTTTGGAAATACTAACCTGAGCTTGTGTTTCATTCAGGAGCTAGAAGATTGGTGTTGGTTACCAAGAGCTGTTACCCAATAGTAGGTTATTGAATCATACTGTGGAAACAAACTCTGATCTAAAGTGGAATTTATCAATGGATTGTTGTTTGAATGAATGGTAGAGGGTAATTAATGTGGGAGAAAAGGAAAACGAACAGACCCTAAGTCTAAAGCGCCCAGAGATATTTTGTTATAAGGAATTTATGACCAATTCTCAGTGGCCAGAAGAGAGTAAAAAATAATTTGTAGTTGCCTTACTGGGTATTTTTGCAACAAGTGGGGGATAATAAGCAGGGAGCTGGCTCAAAAGCAGAAGAACTCAATCGTTGAAGCCTCTTGGTCTCAAAGGGGTGAATTGTGGAAGGGTACTTTTCTTTCTCCATTTTGTTTGAATATACTTTCATCGTGTTTATTTGTCCAAATTATTATGACCTTATTTATGCAAAAAAATGCATATCTATATTTTGCAGAACTAACAAGAATATACCTAATATATTTTTATTTTGTGAACAAGAACTTAACATAACAGTAACGTATGTCTGGTCTCCTCTTACACAATGTTTTAACATGGGTATGTACATTTTTTGTATTGCTAATAACCTCAGAGCATATCTGTTGTTTTCTCCGATGTCCTTGTATTTAAATAAAGAAACTTGCAATAATATCATTGGTTTCACCCTGCCTCCTTGATTGTTGACTGCTGAGCGAGAGCTGCTGAGGATTTACCCACAAAAGTCCTTAAATAAAATAGTGGAAGTGTCTAAAAAGTGATAGATTGCAAGAAGTTAGTATTATTATGTATAAACTAAAAAAAAGGATCGACCCTCTGAGGTAATGGTTTTTTCAACATCAAAAAAAATAAAATTAGCAGTGGCGGATGATGTAGAAGAAACAATCAGTAAAAACTACTGAGACATTTGAAAAATATGTGGAAAAAGTGTTTGGATTTTTTTAAATTGAAGCTTTTTAAGCAGAGTTTTCTTATTTTGAAAATGTTGTATTTACGCTGCTTCCTCACTGCTATGTTGTGGGGTACTGCTTTTTAGCCAATCAGAATTGAGATGTCTTTTCTGCCTGTCTGTTCTGTTCACTTACAGTGAATTAACACTGTTATTGCTCAGACCACAGCAAACATTGTACTACATAGTAATAGATAGATAGATAGATAGATAGACAGATAGATAGATAGATAGATTATCCTTATCTGATTATTTAAACACATCTATCACTAATATAGTTGTCGTACTGCGAGTTTGTGTGGATCGCTAGCAAAGTTGCGGGTTGCGCATGAGCATAGCACACGGGGAGGCCTGCAATGATCGCCTTCGCAGAGAGGAGAGAGAAGTAGAGGGGAAAAAAGGAGGGAGTGGACTCAGAAGCAGGGAAGGAGAGTGAGAGAAGCCGCCCAAAGCGAGGTGAGGGAGAGGGTGGAAAGAGACAGGGGGGAAAGAGACACAGGGGAGAGAGAGGGGGAAAGAGACACAGGAGGGAGAGGGGGAAGAGACACAGGAGAGGGAGAAGGAGGGAAGAGGGAGGGAAGAGACTCAGGGGAGGGAGAGGGGGAAGAGACACGGGGGGAAGAGAAGAGACACAGGGGAGGTAGGGGGAGGGAGGGGGAGGGAGGGGAGAGACGGGGGAAAGATACACAGGGGAGGGAGAGGGGGAAGAGACACTGGGGGAAGAGACACAGGAGAGGGAGGGGGTGGGAAGAGACACAGGGGAGGGAGAGGGGAGAATAGGTGCCAGGGGAGGGAGAGGGGGGAGAAGAGACATAGGGAAGGGAGAGGGGGGAAGAGATATATCACATATCATATCTTCATTTATGATGGGCAAATGGCTAGTGTGTGTATATATATATATATATAAGCTATTATTAATAAATAGAAATATACCTCTGCCACCTCCCACACCGTCCTCTCCTACTCCTTCCCCTCCTATTCCCATCCCTTCCCCTCCTACCCCTCCTACCCCTACCATCCTGATCCTTCCTGCATCCCCCTCCTACCCACTACCTTGACCTCACCAGATCCTGCATATGCATTGCTTCCGTCTGCACGTCTTTTGGCCGGGGGAGGGAATCCCCAGTGACGTTACATGTGTTTAACGTCCCTCGGGATTCCCTGCAGACCAGAAGATAGGTAGGCAGGGAAGATCTGGTGAGGCCAAGGGAGTGGGGGCAGGAGGGATCAGGTTTGTAAGGGGAAGAGGGGCACAGCTGGCCCGGGCCCGATGAATCGCACTGGGTGAACTGACAGGAGTTCTGCTCCATGTGCACATTCTAGAAGGCCCAGCAGTTGAAACCTATGGTGAAATTACAAAAAGTTAGCTGCGTTTACACAGAATCCTTTTATGGGCTCATAATTGTAATGTATAACATGCCTGTGATATATATCAAATTGTGTCAATACGAGATGCTCTACAGATCACACATTGACAAGTTGCGCACTCTCATGCTCTAAGCCTGCACTATAAACTGTGTCTTGCTCTCAGCAACCCTAAAGCTCTACCCTTAACCTTAACTGCAAGATTATCTTTTTCTCCGGTTCAGATTGATTTTGTACATTACATACCAAGGCCCTCATTCAATTGTGATTCGGCCAATTGAATAGGGTTCTAAATAAGCATGTAGCATATTTTTTTTAAAGAAGTTTTTAGTTAGTAAAAACCTTGCTTTTGGATAGATGTTTACTAACTTAAAACTTCTTTAAAAAAATATGTTATGTGCTTATTTAGAGTCCTATTCAATTGGCCGAATCGCAATTGAATGAGGGCCCAAGACTTTAATAAAATTGCATTTGTTGATTTGGTTTTGATTTTCTTGATGAAAAACTTCTGAAATATATATGCTTTTAGTGTAGTTGCTAGAATATTAAATGAGAAATAGTATATTTTTAGCATTGTCATCTTGACAAAGAGGATGAAATGCATCTGTCAGACCACTTTCAATGCACTTTAAATACAATAGACAATTAAATACAACATGATTTTCAAACAGCAATGGCCTTTGAGCTGTAAATTATTTCATCAATAAGTGGTTTCTAGTGCCCAATAACTTTGCTTTTATCTGAAGTGTGTGAAAATAGGTACATGGAAATAACAGAATTACCTTGCATTTAAAGGACATTGTTTAAAATATTGTTTTTTATATATATGAGAAAAATAGTGATAATATTGAATAATGAAAGACAACTAATTCATTTTATGATCCATCCCTGCTGTTCTTTCCCACAGCATGGTACTTAATGGGGGAGGTAAGAAGAATAACATTAGCTTGTGGGATTGTTATTTGGCATAAATGTATAAAATTTAACTTTTATTATGTATTAAATAACAAATGGTCACCAAGGATATTGTAACACAATGATACAATTATGGTAATTTAAAATAAGCAACTGAACTTATAGATGACATCTAAGAACATACCCAACATAGAAGTAAAACTGTGTTTTTCTATATATCTATATTGTGAAAAAAATGTATCCTAAAAGAATATTTGAGGGTTGACCCCAATAATGAAAAAGAATACTATTAATGTATTTTCACTGACTGGTGGGCTAAGTTCATCTTATGAATGCGTAAGACTATTGTTAATAAGCTTCAGCACAAAACCACTATACACTATATAACCTATAAATGTAGCTGTATAAAACTGAAGCATTCAATCTTTAGACACTATGGAGAATGGATTTCTGAAGTTCCTACACAATACAGCAAACTATGGAAATATTAATAATTCAGAATTAGGTATGGAAGAATTTAACTGTGAATGAATAAGACTTGTAATTTTATATTTATACAAGCCACTTTGTTACATAGTTGGTGGTATTAATAGAGACATTGTTTTTTTAACAGTATTTGTGTCTGTTGTATTCATATCAATATATTTTATTAAAATACAATACAGAGAACTGGATTTTTGCTTTTGCTCCTTGCTTTTGAATCCACAGTATTGGATTCCAGTAGTGGGTAGGGGCAGCCATACACAACAGAAAGGGGCAGAGGAACTGACAACATTAGGAGAGAAATTATTAGGGAAAGAAAGGCATGTCCACTACCAAAGCCAAGAGTCAGATATCAGAAGAGTCTAGCCAACAGGGCAAACAATCCAAGATAAGTAAGGCCAAGTTGGATTAAACCAATTATTTGCTATTAGCTCAGTTTGAAGGACCATTGCAGTCCATTTTACTCTTCGTTCTTTTGAAGAGCCAAACTTTAAGTGGGCAAAATAAAGTACAGAGATAAGCAACTGAGCGTTACTGGTGCTCTAGAAAGGTGACAGTTGGTACACCTAAGCACATGCACACACCAGGGCCCTCATTCAATTGCAATTTGGCCAATTGAATAGGGGTCTAAATAAGCACATAACATATATTTTTAAAGAAGTTTTTAGTTAGTAAAAATCTATCCAAAAGCAAGGTTTTCATTAACTAAAAACTTATTTAAAAAAAATATGTTATGTGCTTATTTAGAGCACTATTTAATTGGCCAAATCACAATTTAATGAGGGCCCAGGCATGCACCACACATGAAAATAGCCACACAAAATAAATGCATACATGTGAGTAGGCACACTTGAAACTCATGGCCTAAGAACCTGAGTTAGTGCATGCAAAGACACTGAACAAAAAGACAGGATGTAATGGACAGAGTAGGTTCAGGATTATAAAGTGAGATAAAAATTATGGGTTTTGGTCATGGGTGTAGGAACTGGGGGGGACAAGGGGGGCAAATCCCCCCCCCGCAGATTTTTGGTATTTTTATACTATATGCTGTATCCCTTCCAGATTTTCTTTGGCTCCTACACCCATGGTTTTGGTGCACAACAAGCACCATTTGGGAAAGTAGTGAATATACCTCAAGACTAAATATTAACAAGTGGAGATCATTGGTGTATGTATTGAATTTTACCCTGAAACATAGTAAGCTTGTCTGTATATATGAGATTCAGATAGTATTGAAAGTGTTATACCAATCAAATATATGTTCATTTAACATTATCTCTTAATAAAATGCAGATGCAGTTTTAGTTCTGGCAAAGTAAAAATAAAAAAAAACAATATAAATTTAAGTCTTCATTAACACCCATTGTGAAAGATGGTTTGAATGTTTTTTTAAAAGCAATAACTTGTAAAAGCGATTTTTAAAAACAAATAACTGTTTCGTAAATTGCCTGCTGCTTTCAATTTTATCTCTACAGGGCTCCTTATTAAGGTTATTTTGAATAAATGGGTAAATTATTGCAAGTCTGTGTATTTGTACATTATTTATGAAACACAAACACAGTATTTTTATACTTTCTGAATAAAAACTCTGGGGTATCTTTATTCTTAAGTGTTATAAATATGGTAACGATTCTCTGTAGTTCAATATAATATATTAAATGGAGCACTAGATCTATAATAAAATAGAAGAAATGGGAAGAGAATACATTTACTGGTAGAAATAATGTATTATAAAGATGTGCCTATCTTTGCCATTCAGCTCACAAAATCAATTTACAAGCCCCTGGATAAAGCTGCAAAGCAAATGGATTGTTTGTGCATTTATTAAGTTAATAATTTTGTGCCTCTTCCCTCATGATTTCTAGCTCAGCTATACAAAATTGCTCAAACAAAATTATTAATAGTAGTAAGCTTGAAAAGGTTTTTTTTTGTTGTTGTTGTAACTTAATAGTAATCATTCTACCTATATTTTGTTGGGGTGTAATGTTTAAACCAGTGTCTGCACCGTATAACTCACATGAAGTCGGAAGGGGTTAAGATCTAGAGGTAACGTGAGAAAGTACTAGTAGGAACAGAGGAACAGCCAATTAATGGAAGTGGTAGAGTGAAACACAGGTAAGGAATTTAAGGATGTCTGGGATAAACTTAACGCTATCCTGAGGCTCAGCTTAAGTACCGTATTGGTCCGAATATAAGCCGCACCCGCATATAAGCCGCACCCGTAAAGTTCAAGGGGAAAAAATAGAAAAAAGATAGTACTCAAATATAAGCCGCACCCGTAAAATTGGAGAGAAAAAGACTCTCAAAGTGATCAGCCATTGCAAGAAATAGGCTTTCTAATTAGCACTGTAGCTTTTTTTTGCAGGTTACAGGCTTTACAGGATGTTTGAATCACTAAAACCATAAATCGCTATTCAATATCGCAGTCTCAAGCACGAAAATTGGCACCCTTAACTCGCAATCGCGCAAATCGGCAGTCATTTTGTGTTCGCGAATAGAAGCCGCACACCTAACAAGCAAAGTTCGCAAATCGGCAATGATTTTTTTTACGGTCGCGAATATAAGCAGCACCTGTAACTCGCAAGCTCAAAAATCCGGAAAAAAAGGCGGCTTATATTCGGACCAATACGCTATATAAAATTAGCAGAACAAATATGCCACACAACCACAGAGGCATGTACAAAGCAAAAGACCAGCATTGAGCTTGCCTAGTGACCAGTTGGTATTTTGAGTAAAACTACAGCTGTGAATTCAAACCAGAGTAAGTTTGCTTAATTAGCTCCGTATTATTTGCAACTTACACCACCAGCCTTACGGTTTGAGAGTAAAACGTAAATTACATGAGTCATTCTTAGATTAATCTTAAATACCCCAAAATACTTTAGCAACAATAATTTGCACAACAAAATACTGGGTAAATAATTTACCTAAGTTACCTAATATAAATTTCATAAAAATAAAGTTAACTATAATAATAAAATGTCTTTACTCTCTGTTTTGGAATATATGGTCCTCTTAGGTTGATTATTATTTAAATTACCTTTTATATTTTCCTTAATTATTTTTATTCTATTATTTATTCTTTTTTGCTTATTTAAATTTATAGTTTTATTTCAATTTTTAACAAAAATTATGTATATTTATATGTTCATATCATTCTAAATTGTTTATTTTAAATGATATGTTTTAAATGTTAATAATAAATAAAATATTATGTCAGTTATAATTAGAAAAACTAAATAGTTCTAAGAGCAAAACAGTAAAGTAGGAAGACTTACAGACAAACAAATAGCGCCTATGTGTCAATTATTTAATAAAATCAGTCCACATATTATCGTGCAACATTTGTTGTTTGGCCATAAACAGTCATAGAATGTACTACACTGATTTAGTACTAAGAATCTCATTAACAATACACTGCTCTCATTATCACTTGCCCAAGGTTACAAGGACACCTTATTCTGGCAATCATAGCGCTTAGAATGGGTATGTTCTCTGCTCCATCACAATCTGTGACCTTTTGTGACATTCTTTAAAAAGTTGTATTTATGATCCAGTAGTTATGTTTGACGCTCTTCAGTTGCTGTTCTTACTACAGCCCATAAAATACATATTAAATAGCCACTATAGTGGTTAAACAACAAGATTTAATTTATCCATTTAGTAACTGATATTTAAAAGAAGTTTTGTATATATATATATATATATATATATATATATATATATATATATATATAGTTTCTTTTATTTATATTTTTACTTTTGAAGTATCAGTACTTGATGGAAACTCAATGTAGCTTTTGAAGTTTACATTTCACCGTAGCATTGTAGCTTCCAGATGATGGTTTTGTCTCCAGCAACAATTAGGTGTCCATGGGTGTAAGAGGATCTGCCTTGAAGGCTTTGCTACAGTGAGGGGAAAAAGTATTTGATCCCCTGCTGATTTTGAACGTTTGTTCAAAGACAAAGAAATGATCAGTCTATAATTTTAATGGTAGGTGTATTTTAACAGGGAGAAACAGAATAACAAAAAATAAAAACAAAAAAGTTATAAATTGATTTGCAGGTGAAATAAGTATTTGATCCCTTATCAATCAGCAAGATTTCTGACTCCCAGGTGTTTTTTATATAGGTAATGAGCTGAGATTAGGAGCACTCTCTTAAAGGGAGTGCTCCTAATCTCAGCTTGTTACCTGTATAAAAGACACCTGTCCACAGAAGCAATTAATCAATCAGATTACAAACTCTCCACCATGGCCAAGACCAAAGAGCTGTCCAAGGATGCCAGGGACAAGATTGTAGAGCTACACAAGGTTGGAATGGGATACAAGACCATCGCCAAGCAGTTTGGTGAGAAGGTGACAACAGTTGGTGCGAATATTCGCAAATGGAAGAAACACAAAATAACTGCCAGTCTCCCTCGGTTTGATGCTCCATGCAAGATCTCACCTCGTGGAGTGTCAATGATCATGAGAACATTGAGGAATCAGCCCAGAACTACACGGGAGGATCTTGTTAGTTATCTATAGGCAGCTGGGACCATGAAATCTTGCAACGCCCGCAAGGTCCCTCTGCTCAAGAAAGCACATGTACAGGCCCGTCTGAAGTTTGCCAAAGAACATCTGAATGATTCAGAGGAGAACTGGATGAAAGTGTTGTGGTCAGATAAGACCAAAATCAAGCTCTTTGGCATCAATTCAACTCGCTGTGTTCGGAGGAGGAGGAATGCTGCCTATGACCCCAAGAAAACCCTCCCCACAGTCAAACATGGAGGTGGAAACATTATGTTTTGGGGGGGGTTCTGCTCAGGGGACAGGACAATTGCACCGCATCAAAGGGACGATGGACAGGGCCATGTACCATCAAAGCTTGGGTGAGAACCTAGTTCCCTCGGCCAGGGCATTGAAAATGGGTCGTGGAAGGGGTATTGCAGCATGGCAATGACCCAAAACACACAGCCAAGGAATCAAAGGAGTGGCTCAAGAAGAAGCACATTAAGGTCCTGAAGTGGCCTAGCCAGTCTCCAGACCTTAATCCCATATAAAATCTGTGGAGGGAGCTGAAGGTTAGAGTCGCCAAACATCAGCCTCAAAACCTTAATGACTTGCAGCCCCATTAAATTCGGGCTACTTTATAAAACGTAGCCCGTAACTCCAATTTTATGGGTTACGGCTATTAAATTAGCCCCATAACGCAGGGTTAATACGCAGCAAGGCCGAGAAAAGCATACGTGCTGAGCTTCATGCGCGTAACCTCTACCTGTTCAATATAGCTATTAAATTGCTAAGAAGTCACACGCAAGCAAGCCCGTAACATGCAAATGAAGCCCAAAGCCCAATGTGTACTCGAGAGGACCCGCAAGAGGGGTAAAGTGCAATACGTAGCACTTGTAATGCAAATAAAAACACACTACTGTACATTTATTAACAGTGAAAGTGATGTTAGGTCTTAGAATTAATAGCACAACATTCCCAAGCCCGCAAATCGGCCCCTCGAAAAATATTTTTTTCATGTCTATATTCCGTGCTATATCGATCCCCTGAATCAACGTGTTAAGACATATACTGTAACTCGAATGTAATAGAATATCATATTAATATTGCATTAATCTGGAATGTGGGTCAGATCGTAATTGAAGCACGTAGGACCCTCCCCTTTTTCATTGACGTAACGCTAACAAACTCTTTTTCCATTGGCTCCCTCTAAACCCGTTACTACGGTCTACACTAATTGATCGTCTGCCCATAGAATCCGTTGTTCTATGTACGAGCTACGATTTTCAACTCAAACCCATAGCTCGCAGCACCTTCCAATTTAATAGCAACGTAACTCAACCAAATTGCTAGCCCGTAGCCATCACATGCTTCAAGTTGGACTTACGGGGCTAGAATTTAATATGGCTGTTGGAGAGGATCTGCAAAGAGGAGTGGGACAAAATCCCTCCTGAGATGTGTGCAAACCTGGTGGCCAACTACAAGAAACATCTGACCTCTGTGGTTGCCATCAAGGGTTTTGCCACCAAGAACTAAGGCTAAAGGGTCAAATACTTACGTCACTCATTGACCTGCAAATCAATGTATAGCTTTTTTAACATTTTTTTCTTGTTTTTTTTTCTGTTATTTTGTCTCTCACTGTTAAAATACACCTACCATTACAATTATAGACTGATAATTTCAAACCTTCAAAATCAGCAGGGGATCAAATACTTTTTTCCCTCAATGTAAATGTTTTTCTGACTTGCTTTCAAGGTCCCTTTAAGTTTTAAAAGCTACTGTGATTTATGTTTCTCAAATAATAACTTTATTTCTAAACCAATGACATCCTATTGTATGAGCGCTGCAGAGATATTTCCTAGCCAAAGGAAGATTCTGCACAATCTACATTTTGGCCTTATGTGACCCCTTTGAAGCTGGCCAGGACAATATGTCACATATAAATATTTAACATTCTATCTTTTGTATTCTACAATATAGAGAGGCTAGAGTAACAACTGAATTGGTCAGCTTGTCAATCTTTCACAGTATGATGAGACCATAAAGTCTATATTAAGTGAATCTTTTTGAGCAATACTGCAGGATAATGCATTTTATACTTCACTGTGTGCACTTGCTATTCATGTGAGTCATAAAAGTTGATGCCTGGAAGGACAGAAAATGTTAGATAAAATAAACACAAACTGCACTGTGTAAAAAGGGAAGATATGGTGGTATTTTCAGGACATGTTATATTTTGTGCAATAAAATAAATATCTCAATTATTTATATTAAAGTATTTATACTGTAAATCACCAACATATCCTGCAGCACTACACACACAAAACACACAGAAGCATTTTCAATTGAGTTCCCATAGATTTCTGATGGTTTAATGTTAAAGGACCACTACAGGTCAAGAAAAAAGATACTTGTTTCTCAAGCATGTACCGAATTAACCATATCTGCAGCTGTGTAAGCCATTGACATAACACAATTTTGGAGAAAATATAAAGTTAAGGAGACTCTATTTATGAGTACATGAATCCATTTTGTGTTTGTTACATCATATCCTGAGAGATGGATGATGGGTAAGTGTGTTTGTGATGGATGGTGGGTAAGTGTATTGGAGGGAAGGTTGGGAAAGGAGTGAACAGGCAGAATCCAGGGCCTTTGTTTGATAACTTGGAAAGAATGAAACTGTCACCGTGCCCTTACCCCCTCACTGGCCCAAAAGCTAGATGTTGCATTATAGGATGCAGCCAAAGCTCTTCAGAAAGCAGAAGGTATCAACATTTATTTTTTTCTAATTACGGACCAGTCATGTGACATTTTAAATATAATAATATCCTGATTAAATATACTCTTAGTCAGACTTACATTTTGTAAACATATTTTCTTCATTGTTCAGTGGTCCTTTAACTAGAGTGTTTTTCAAATCTCATGAGACTTTCTGACTCCATTTTAAAGAGGACAGCCAAGGTTGTAACATTGGGGAACATTCACTAAGCATTACAGGAGCTGAAATGTGCTTTTTCAATGTGCTTTATGGGGAACGTTACCATTATGCTCCTTTGCATCTCTCTGCATTCTCCGCAATAGCTTATTGTAGTAATTCCCAAATCTATTGTCAGTATTAACACTTAATAGAGGTGAGGTTGCTAGAGGCTCTGTGGTTTGTTAAATACTATTTGCCTAACCTGTTAAAATCAGGAGCGGTATCTAATATGATGTTTCCAGTTCCATTCTGTTTTGTGCATCGTCTAATTATTATTATGACAATCTAATTACAGAGCACCAACATGTTCTTTGTAAATAGAGTGTATTATCTTTTAAAGAAAAGTAACTGAAAAGGACAATGTGTGTGCTTCCCTCTGAACAAGAGATGAGTCCTCTCATGAATGTATATATAAAACATTGGTTGCCTTGATCACCCTCTTGTCCTTATTTATTTTCACAATACATTTTATTCAGCAAAGACATATAAGAATAACATTTGACAATATGTTGGGGAGAAGAGAATGACAAATTCAAGTTAAACATATACATCAACAATGCCTGGTAGAAATATTACACATATATCCATATGTGTATATAGGATTTACAAGTTGTCCTGCTGGTGTTCCATCTTATCCGCTAATAAATAAGTCTTTACCAATGTTTAACATTTTTTTATTTTATTTTTTTGATATTTCAAATATACATAACAGTCAAGTATAGAACTGAACCAGAAAGGGCAGGGTGGAAGAGTCATAACAAGTTTGTTTCTCTGGGTAAAGTCAGTTCAAATTTGCATATAAGAAAGCAGTAACTACCTCCGACTACATGCTCCGGGATCGGGGATGGTTCTGACGGGCCCCCGCTCTGCTCCTCCACAAGAAATTGCAATATTGGATAAGGTATTCTCATTTATATTAGAGGGATACTATAATGTGAGGCTAGCCAAGGACCCCAGGTAATCATGAACTGTGAAAAAGTGTCTTCTACAATGTGGGACAACCTTTTGTTAATGAGAATGTAGTTGAATTTATTTTTAATGGATTGCAGGCCAAGGGTGCTCGATTTCCAATTTGTAGCAATGTGACTCTTGATTGCCAGCGTCATGAATTGTAAAAGCTTATTTTGAGATGAAGAGAGGGAGATTGATGGGTGACCAAAAAGACAAGTTTATGGTTTTTTGTGTAATTGGTTATTAAATTTATCAAAAGCCAACTCAAAAACTTCAATCCATAACTCTTTAACTCAAGTACAAGTCCACCATACATGAAAGAAAGAGCCCGATTTCTGTCACTCTCTTAAACAATTGGGGTCTGAAATTGTTCCCCATCTGTGTAGTTTATCAGGAGTTATATATATTCTGTGGAGAATCTTAATAGAGGTCTCTAAGATGCAACTATTTAATGAAGCTTTGGTAATCTTTGAAAGATCTCCTGTGAAACCCAAACCTTCCTCCCAATTACTTATATATTTCATCTTTTGAGTTGTAGGGCTCTCATTAAAAGTATTATATAAAAAACTTACAATACTTTTGGAAAGTGGGGCTTTGTTACAAATGTTAGTGAACCAGTTGATTTTCCCAATAGACATTCTGTGGTTTCAATAAAATGTTTTAATTTTCAGTAGTTAAAGTGTTTGTGCAAAGGTAAATTGTACAGGTATCTATATTGAGGATACGTGAGAACTAGATTATGTTGGTACCATGGGCCAAATTCGTGAGGCCCGTGAACCCCACTACGCCAAGGAGGTAGAAGAAAGAGTCAAAGACAATTGTGGCTGAGGGATAATTGGGGTAAAGTTAGATATATTAGGTGACAAACCAAATTTTTGGTTAGCCCAAGTCCAATGAGTGAGAGAGAGTCAAGTGTTGGGGCTGGTCAGATTACCTAACACAGATAATGGGTTGGGAATCCAGACAATTGTGTCCCAGGAATTTGGGGACACCATAAAAATGTTCTATAAACATCCATAAAGGTTGGTGTACTGAAGAGTGGGCTATGGCAATAAATGACAATTGTGCCGCCTTATAATATATTTAAAGTTTGGGCATGAGAGGCCTTTTTTGGACTTGTGTTTATGCATTATGCATTTGGAAATCCTGGAAGCCTTATTTTGACAGATAAACCTAAACACTCCTGCCTTTATTTATGATGTCTTAATCTGATGAGCAACATCTTTAACTTCCATGGAATTTGTCTTTAGCCAGAAATTATTATATAGCTGAAAAGAAATACATATTTGTTAATATTGTTCTAATATGTTAAGTGAAACAGGGGAGGTTGCAACATATGGTACAATGAGTGAAGACAATGGCAATAATTACTAATAAGCCAACAAATAATTGGGTCCATTGTCTTCAGTGCAGTTGCCTGCACATTGAGCACCTAGTGCAGGCGACTGCACAGAAGACAATGGATCCAGTGCTTCAGGGGCATATTTGTAAATTGTGTAGATAGCTGAAATTATATTATACTACTTACTGTATGAAATGTTTTTTTTTAATAATAAGATTTAGTTGATAAAGTACTGGTATATTCTTAAATTATACCATATTTTGGAACTTCCACTCTGTCTCCTTAAGGGTATTTCAGTTATGGAACCCTTTTTGGAGTCCAAAAAGAATAAAGGAAAGCCTAGACTCAAAAATGGATCTTGTTGAACCTTAAAGCTCATGTGTTATACCCCAAAATGGCTCATTTGGGCCAACAATCTATTTGCAGGGGCCCAAAATGAGTCACATGACCTCATAATCACCCCAGGATCATTTCAAGGACTCCATAAAAAAAGAAACATTATAAGGTAAGTGTCAGAAAATATGTTACTTAAGTTGGAACCCAGAAAAGTTTTTAAAACACTGTATTCATTGATGAGTAAAATATTGTTTCAGTATGCACATAGTATTATGTAGAGATTTCTGTTGGAGTCAAAATATCTATCACTTAGGATTTTTTAGGATTTCTTTAATTTTAACAATTTCTTGCTATCAAATCCGTGACTACAATTTTATTTTTCCTACAACGCAATCCATGTATGCACATTTCTTTTAAAATTGACTTCAGATCTCTAGTATAGAAGCAAGTACCAAATAATTTTCCATGGAATCATTAACTGTCTAGAAAAGGAGGTAATTTACCTGGTCTGCATTCTATCTGTACACTCCTAAAGCCAATGGCTATTATAGACAATACTGTGGATAATCATAGATAATAAGTTCTTTGAACACAATGTTAAGGTCAGTGTTGTGTTTGGTGTCTGGATTCAATATTTCTATTTGGTTTGAGTTGTGTGATGTTCTATAAAAATTTCCCCGTCGGAAGAAACAGGCCTGATTTATACATGCTTCTTTGGGCATCAGTACACTTGAATAAAAAGATGTAAGATAACATGGTATTTCTCGGTGCACTGTGTATTATTTCAGAATAAATTAAGAACCTAGATATGCTGTCTTAAAGCACTACTGTAGTTTGGGGAAATGTTCACATATTTTTGAAGTAAATAACAAACTAGAAACAACAGGTAAGAGCATTTTTATAGCCAATTTAAATTTTTGAGTTTCTCTGATACAGGGCGCACCAACATACAGATGGAATAACTATATAAAGTGAGACTGTGAAAAATACATATGTGTTAAGTTGCTAATGTTGTTTATATATATATATAATAAACCTATGAATATAAATTCCTCATTGGATTATGATACCCCTGTGGAGATATACAAGGCACAAATTTATGATGTTGGTTTAAGGTGCTATTGATCATAAATGGAGATACGCTCCTTCCACTACATTGCAATTAGTACCCAGTGCTTTAGTCTCCCACTGGGCCAGAAACTCTGAGCATTCGCGGGCTGCACATTGTTTGACTTCCGGGTTTGTACTACGCATGCGCACGTCTGACGTAATGACGTACGCAGCGTCGTTGCTAGGGCCTGACGAGTTTCGACGTGAGACGTCTTTGTCAAAGGTAAAATCACAAGAAGCTGTTTAGAAAGGGCCATTTATAGGTGGTGGTTGCCTAGCTAACATACAATAGAGGCGTAATCGCATGATTCCAAAAATATAGATCGCCATCCACTGAAGGCATGTGGAATGTAATAACAAAGAATAATAAGAAGACTTATAAGAATGATGATAATGAGAGTATTGATAATCCTCAAAATACAGAAACATATGTAATAGGCAAAAGTGTAAGTGAGATCAAAAATAACTTCAATTATAAAAACTAAATAAGCTAATGCTCATAATATATCTGGCTATGGCTAGTGATACAAAATCCACAGGGACAACATGTGTCCCCAAATAAATCAGACAAGGCAATGGCGTGTTCCCTGATTAAGTGAAAAACACCTACGAGATTAGAAAACAAGGACGCAATACGCGCAACACTAAAAACATTACAAACACAACAAATACAAACAACAAACACATAAAAAGGTTACTCACAGCAAGGGGGGGGGCACCGGGGATCTCTGCAAGTCAAGTTACACCGTCATTTAATCACAAATTTCGGAGTTTAGAGACCCGAAAATCACCTAAGCGAGAGAAAAAATGGCCTCCGAACAAAACGAAAACGAGGCTAAAGGTCCCTAAACACGCAAAACGCTACCATAAACACGCAAAACACCACCAAACACCTACGGATATCCCAAAAAAGACCACCAAACAGCTACGGATATTCCGAAGAACTCGCACGACATAGAAAACTAATATTACGAAAAACTCCCACGACATAGAAAACAAACGACGCTACATCAGACACATTATATACACCAAACACCCTTAGCTCACTTACACTTTCATTGCCGTCATGTTTTGACGGGCAATATTCTAGTATAGATATAATACTGGTCAATAAAGTAGCCAGCAAAATACTATAAAAAGGTGAGAATAGAGTAAAAGTCAGACCATCAGTGTGCTAAAATATTACATAGCACATACACAATAGAAAGTGTAAATGTGTTATATAAAAGCTAAGTGAGACTAAATAGGTCCATACAAGACCAGAAGTATGCTGGAACTAAGTGTATAATAATAGGTATTCATAGTAATTTATGACAAGAGGGTCCAAGGAAAATTATCATTGCCTTGCTTTAAAAATAATAACAAATGAAATACTGCCAAGCTTAAAAGGCAGAGGATATCAGATGAAGGGTGTAAAAGTGAATCCTTCATTTAGACCATTTGGAATTTGTGCTTTGAGTTTATATATCCAACGTGCCTCACATTGCAGTAATTTCTTCTCTAGGTCCCCTTGTCTGGGTCCTGCATACACTTTCTCTACTGCACAGAAGGATAGTACCTCACTACGATTCTCATGATAGTATCTTACATGGCGAGCAATTGGTGTATCCAGTGTATTTGTAATGCTATACACATGTTCTCCCACTCTACGGCGCAGTTGGCGCCTAGTTTTACCTACATAGATCTTCCTGCAAATACAGGAAGCCACATATATATCTCCTGTGGAACAACAATTCAAGAACTTCTTGATTGTAAATATTTCCCCGTTATTGGGTGTTCAAATACTTTAGTTGGTGTAATATACCTGCAAAATTTACATTTGCTACATCACCCTGCCAGTGGTTGTAGCCAAGTTTTGGGTTTATGTTCTTGAAATGAGCTATGGACTAGCATGTCTCTAAGGTTTTTACCTCTACGGTATGTAATAGAGGCCTTTGATGGCAAAACCTCTTTTAAATCATCATCACTCTTTAAAAGGTGCCAATGTTTTGATAAAATCTACCTAGTGATGTCAGAGTCATAACCAAAAGTCATTATGCCCCGTGGTTGGTTACTTGTTTTGTCCATTTGCTTCTTTTCATTAAGGCCATTGAGTAATTATGTTCTATTGAAGCTTAATGCAAACCTAAAAGCAGATTTGAGGCATCTGTTGGAATATCCTCTTTCCCGAAATCTTATTCGTAATTTATCTGCTTCAAGTTTAAATTCCTCGTCAGAATTGCAATTCCTTTTAATTTGGAGGTATTGTCCTCTGGGAATTCCTCTTTTTAGGGGTTCAAAGTGTTGGCTGCTCCAGGTTAGTAGAGAGTTAGTGGCTGTGTCTTTTCTGTAGGTAGTAGTAGACAATCTTCCATCACCATCTTTTTTTATCAGCAGATCCAGAAAAGTAATAGATGAAAAGTTTATCTCATAGGTGAATTTGAGGCCCAAGTCATTGGTATTCAATTCAGCCATAAATCTTTCAAAGTCTAGTCTGGTGCCTGTCATCTATAAAGCGACGCCATTCTCAGAGAGAGAGAAATGGGAATCTTGAAATACATATTTTTCTTCCCACCATCCTAATAACAAATTGGCATATCCAGGGGCACATGGTGTCCCCATGGCAGTGCCCTTTTGTTGATGATACCATTTGTTATTGTATATGAAGTAATTGTGTTTTAACACATACTCTAATAGATCTAATAAAAAGCTATTGAACTTGGTATGAGTAGTGCCTTTCTTTAATTTTAACAATTTCTTGCTATCATATCTGTGACTACAATTTTATTTTTCCTACAACGCAATCCATGTATGCACATTTCTTTTAAAATTGACTTCAGATCTCTAGTATAGAAGCAAGTACCAAATAATTTTCCATGGAATCATTATCTGTCTAGAAAAGGAGGTAATTTACCTGGTCTGCATTCTATCTGTACACTCCTAAAGCCAATGGCTATTATAGACAATGCTGTGGATAATCATAGATAATAAGTTCTTGGAACACAATGTTAAGGTCAGTGTTGTGTTTGGTGTCTGGATTAAATATTTCTATTTGGTTAGAGTTGTGTGACGTTCTATAAAATGTTCCCCGTCGGAAGAAACAGGCCTGATTTATACATGCTTCTTTGGGCATCAGTACACTTGAATAAAAAAATGTAAGATAACATGGTATTTCTCGGTTTACTGTGTATTATTTCAGAATAAATTAGGAACCTAGATATGCTGTCTTAAAGCACTACTGTAGTTTGGGGAAATGTTCACATATTTTTTTTTTTTCAAAGGTTTTTATTAGGTAACCAAATAAACCGGAGGATAACATAAAAGACAAGTAGCAGTTTGACATTATTAACATACAGTCATACCCAATTAAGGGGAAAAAGAAAGAAGAAAAGGTTAACATTACATTACACTATAAGAAGATACCATATAATAGTCGAAATCAAGTTAACCAAAAAGATCTATCCCCACTTGTGGGAAGGTCTAAGGGTAGCCAGGTTACCTACATTTTTCCAATTTTCTAAGGAAAAAGTTTACCTAAAATAAAACAGTTTGGTAGGCTCGGTCTAGCAGAGCAAACATCCAGAGCCTAAGTAAGAAACGAACAGAAAAGAAAAACTAAAAACTAACTATTTTGTATAGACACAATATAACTCTAATTGAGCTAAAACAGTATGATAAAAGGGTAAAAAAAAAAAGCATTGTTGACTACACATGAAATTTAAATTTGAAAACAATTTTTTTTCTCAAGGGTGTTGAAGTATAAGTCCTGTTGGTTACCAGCTCGGGCCCACCGCCCGTCCTGCCTCCTCTAGTCTCCGGTCCGCAGCTCCATTGTAAGAATTAGCTAAATATGGCACAATGTTAATTAAGAAGACTTCATGTGATAGGGGGGCTATAGGGAGAATGAATCCAGGGATTCCATATCTGGAGAAAAATAGGAATACGGTCCTCCAGTAAATGGGTTAGCCTTTCATTTATAGCAATGTAGTTCATCTTATTGATGACTGATTGTAATGTAAGAGTGGGAGATTTCCATTGCATGGCTATATGACTCTTTGTTGCTAGCATTAAGTACTGAAGGAGTCTATTTTGATATTTTGATAGTGAGGGGACAGAGTGCCCTAGCAGGCCTATGTCTGCCTTAGCTGTAACAGGCGTGCCACATATGGTTAAGGCTAAGTGGAAAACCTTGGTCCAAAGAGACTGAACCAGGGGACATGACCACCAAGTGTGGAAAAAGGTCCCAGGAATCTGACAAGCTCTAAAGCAATTAGGATTAGGGGAGCGTTTCCATCTAAATAGTTTGTCTGGGGTGATATATATCCTATGAAGAACCTTAATAGAGGTCTCCAGAATATTACTGCTCAAAGATCCCTCGGTAAGGGTTCGCCAAGAGTTCTTCCAAGTCCCCATATCCCACTTGCCATTTAAGTCTTCTTCCCATCTCTGCATATATTTTGGGAGGGGGGTGGCGGGAGGGGAGTTAAAAGTATCATATAGGATACCCGCAATACCTTTTGTAAGAGGAACAGACAGGCATAACCTAGTAAACCAATTTGAAGTCGGCTTACCTAGTGTATTTTCTAACGTGGAGAGAAAGTATTTAAATCTACAAAATGTATAATGTTCCTGAATGGGGATATTGAATTCTTCTTTTAGTTGAGTGTATGCTAAGGTAGTATTATCTCGATACCAGGAATTCACCGTCAGTAGATTATGGGATTTACACCATAATAAAGAGGTTGGAGGGAGAGTATACAGGAAGCTGGGATTGGGTATTAAGGGAGTAGGAGTGGGGTACTTCGGGATCAGCTGAAATTTGCGGACAGCCCATGACCAAATATTTAAGGAATGCTTTATATACGGACTGTCCAATTTACCCAAGCATGTCAGTGGGTTTGGGGTCCATGGAATGGAATCCCACGTATATGGGGCCATCATAAAGTTCTCAATAAATATCCAAAGAGGTTGGTGAGTAGGGGAGTGCGCAATTGGAACAAAGGCCAATTGTGCCGCTTTAAAATATAATTTCTAATTGGGGCAGGAGAGACCTCCTTTTAATTTATGGATGAAGATAGTTGATTTAGAGATACGATGTGATTTATTCTGCCATATAAATTTAAAGACTTGGCGTTGTAGTTTGTCTAAATCCATGTATTTCAAGGCGATCGGTAGGGAGCGAAATAAATACATAATGCGAGGAAGGAGGTTAATTTTAAATGAGTGGATACGTCCTAACCATGAGATAGGGTGTTTTGCCCATGTCAGTAGATTTTGGGTGAATGTTTTGTAGATGGACGAATAGTTGGATTTGTGAAGATGTGCGGGGTTATGGGTGAGATTCACACCTAGATATTTAATATGGTTAGAGGGCCAGTTAAAATTAAAGTGCTGTTGCAAAAAGGATAAGTCTGAGGGGGGTAAGGAGATATTTAGAACTTCCGTTTTATTCACGTTTATGTGGAGCCCAGAGACTTAACTGAATTTTCCCCATTAGGTAAAAGAGGGCAGGGACTGAAGTGCAGGGATCTGTCAATGTACAGAGGACATCATCTGCGAATAAGGCACACTTAAAGTGATGGTGGCCTATATTTATGCCTTTAATGTCTACGTTTGAACTAATAGCCTGAGCTAAGGGTTCAACGGCTAGAGCAAAGAGTAAAGGAATAGTAAATGAAGCCCATGCTTCGCCAGGGAGTTTCAGGACTGCTTGAGGGGATTTATAATAGCTATTAATCATGTTCATAAAACGTCCTGTAAGGCCGAATTTCGACAATACTGCTCTTAAGTAGGGCCATTCTAGAGAGTCAAAGGCCTTCTCCATATCCAGGGCTAGAAGGCATAAGGGGGTACGATGTTTACCAGCCCAGTGCATGGTATCCAGAATCCGCCTAATATTCTCCCCCGCTTGCCTAAAGGGGATGAAACCCACTTGATCCTTATGAATTAGTGATGGGAGAAATTTAGAAATTCTGTCGGCCATCAATTTAGCAAGTAATTTGACATCCCCATTTAGTAGCCATATAGGCCATAATTTTTAACCTCCAAAGGGTCTCGGCCGTCCTTTGGAAAGAAGACCATTTCCGCTTGGTTCAATTCAGGTGGAATGTTGTGACCGTCTAAGATCGCATTAAATAAGGTCACCAAGTGGGGAGCCAAAATTTCTGCAAATTTTTTGTAGTACGAGTTAGAAAATCCGTCCGGACCTGGGGCTTTACCTAATTTCAGTTTTTTAATTGACTCCAAAACTTCCTCAACCGTAATTAAAGAGTTCAGACCCTCTCTCTCTTGAGCCGATATATGTGGAAGATCGTAGGACTCAAGAAAGGTGGAGATTTGATTAGTATGTTGCTTCTGCGTGGATGAATAGAGCTTTTGAAAAAAGGTAGTAAAGGTTTCTTTCATCTTATTTGGGCTATAAGTGATGTTCCCAGAGGGGCTTTTGATCTTGAAAATTTTGGAGTGGGCTAGCTTCCCTTTTAATTTTTTAGCAAGTAGAGAATACGGTTTGTTAGCTTTTGATGCTCGATAGGGTTTAGGTCTGGTGACCTACTTGGCCAGTCCATCAACTTTTAACCTTCAGCTTCTTTAGCCAGGCAGTGGTCGGCTTGGATCTCCCCAACCTTGAAATCCCTACTAGTGAGGTGGGGCAAAGTATAGGTCCAAACGTGTATAATGGTTAAATTAATGGACCTGAAGGGGCCCGGCCAGTAGTTACAAACTGTCGGGTAGGAGGGTTTTTGAGTCTAAGACTGGAATTAAATTGAGGGCCTGAGGGACCCCGGTTTAGGCCAGCCCAATGCCGGGGGGGGGGGAGGGGGATGAGTGGAGACTAGGGGCGGGGGCCTTTCTGGGAAGGTTAGTGGATCCACCACCGGTCAAAATTATATGGAAAGATCCAAATAGGCTTGATATTGCCTTGTACCGGAGAATGGGAAGGGGTTAAAGCCTTTTCTCAGGCATATAGTGGATACAGTTTAAGATCTGACTCCCAGGGACAATAACCATAGGGGGCATATCAAACCTGGTCCAGGGGAAAGTCGACTTGGTGTGGGTAAGAGAATCAAGTAATCTAAAGTTCCAAAGTTGCCTTGAGTTTAGCATATCCTACTGGGAAGTGCAAGCCTAGAGTAATGACTCCGGATTGCAAGTCTTCAATAGTCATTGATGAATATCAGGGAAAGCGATCCGAAATTAGATTTTCGTGGGTGAGGAACGCACAACTGGATTACTAGGAATGTCCAGCGAGGGTTTAGAAAGAAGTGTAGAGACTATGGTGTGACGTCTATTCGGGAAGGCCTCCGGGGTCGCTTAGGTTTTGAGGCTGTCACCCATTGTGTAGTCGGACGTTGAGAAAGCGACATTTTTGCAGGTTCCACCGATCTGCGGTCCAGAGAGTTTGGGGGTTCCGACAGTCCAGGGTCTAGGGCTAGATTGAGTTGAGCCAGGAAAGCCATACATTCTTCCAGTGAGAAAGCTGTATAAGCGGATGAGCCCACTTGAAAGGAGAGGCTGAATGGAAAGCCCCATCTATATTTAATTTTGTTGTGAATGAGGATTGCAATTGGGGACTTCATGAGTTTACGTTTCCAGAGCGTAGATGGTGCTAGATCCGCATAAATCTGCAGAGTGGAGCCTTCTGGACCCACAATGACGGGGGACTTTCTGGCTTCCTGTAGAAGAAGGTCTCTTGCATTCTGGCGAAGAAAGAGGACCAAAGCGTCCTTTGGTTGATCAGAGTTCGGGGGACCTCCCAAGGCTCTATGAGCTCTCTCGATTTCCCCAGCTGACTCTGGGAGCGTCGGTAAGATGGACTGAATAGTTGTTTGCAGGTACGGCAGAAGATTAGTTACCGCTTTAGGAATGCAGCGGAAGCGAACATTGAATCGTCTCGAGCGGTTCTCCAGAACTTCTAGCTTGGCTTCAAGGGTAAAAATTTGCAGTGAGTGTTGGTCAATCACCTGCCTATCAGAAGATTGGGACTCAATGATTTGATCTGTTAGGTTTTCCAGGTGGTTGGTGCGTTGACCCAAGTCTTGGATTTCCTGCTTGATTTCCCTGACCGCAGTGGATAGGCGAGCTTGTAAGAGAGCATCTAATTTTGCCACTGTCGCATCTGTCAAGTCCACATGTGGAGGGCAATCCGGGGTATCCTCGATGTCTGGCTGCGGAGATGGAGCTGGTGGAGGGGCTTGTGTTGGAAAGTGATCCTTAATTCCTCTAGAATGCTGGGTTTTCTTGCTGGATTTCCCCATGATGGATAGGAAGATAGTGTTTTTAGCGGGTGAAGCTGAGGCACGAGAATGTGAGAGGACACTGTCTAGGCTGACAATAGGGAGGCACAGGGATAGGCTTTCTTTCTGTTAACAAGTAGGGATTATATCCACTTAGCCCCGGTCCCAGTCATAACACACCAGTAGGCCGGGTGCCCTCAGGTATAGATACTAATTTTTCATCGTTAGATAAGGATCATGTCCAAGAGGTCTCCAGTCTGGTCATATCAAGTCATTCGGCCCGGGGCCTTCAGGTACACTTATAGTGCTATTCAGGCATGATGATAGGAAGACTTGGCTGGTGAGAAAGCGTGGGGAGAAAAAAGTCTTGTCCCATGAGATAGCTGAGAGGAGTAGGCAATGATGAGGGGTGCAGGGAGTGGTTAACTGGGGGGCCTTATAGCTCTCAGTCATTGTTGTATAGAGCTGTAAATACTTTGTAGGCCCATCAGATGGCAGTGTGGTGTAGTTTTATTGTTGCAGGTCTGAATTTGCAGGCCTGAAATTTGCCCACTAAATGGAGCTGTGCAGACAAATTAAGTGAGCTATTTCTATCAAGTTGTTATGTTCAGACCTTTGTCCAAAACATGTTGGGCGTGCCACCCTAGGTGGTGCCGTCCACCCCAGAACAAGTCTTCCAGCCCTTGGAGTAATTCCCAGCCACTATGTTTGATAAAAGACAGTTCTGGCAAGAATGTACTGTAGAGATAACAAATCACAATGGATTTTCTTTTGGGTTTATAGTCCTGGAATACTGTAAATCACCAGATACAATAGATTAGGGCTTTCCTTTAACCCCTGGGGGGCTGGCTTGTTGTGTAACAGCTCTCTGTACCCTGCTTCTAGGCCTTTAACACCGTGCAGGCACTGGGGTTGAAAGTGTTAGGTACTCCTTAGTGGTTCATCACTTTAGCTCTTAGCAACCCCAGATTAGACGGTATCTGTGCAAGCATGTTAGCTTTTGTTTCTTGCCTTTGTCAATATGAGTGTGGGCAGACTTTGACTCCAAGCCCTTTAGGCTTCACTCTAGAATTGGAGGTGTGGGAGGTGTATGGGTCCCCTGGATTGGAAGGTCTGATCAGAGGGGGATAATCTGGGACCTTATAAAGCAGAAATAGTCTGCATTAATTTTTCACAGTCTCCCACATAAAAGGCATAGGTTATATCCGTATTATTATATGAGATATAAGCTGCTGGGTAAAAAAATGTATTTACATAATTCACAATTATACAGTTTATTTTGAGTACAGTACAGATTTTATTCTATATCTACAAAACATTACACAGAAAAGATCTCCAATAGTGTAAGGCATCTAGATTAGAACTGTATAGGTTTGATACAGACAAGCAATTTTGGTGTTTACCAACCTTAAGTATGGATGTTGTTTATCAGAGTCTCTTTTGTTCTGGTTCAGCAGCAAATCTCAAAAGAAAAAATTCCCAAACTTGGGGCCCTATTAAATTCGAGCTGCGGATGAAATCGTATCTCGCAAAGGCAGTTTTACTGCTGTTTGCGAGTACCGAATCTCTCGCAGCCTGCTTTGCGATATGACTGCGAGAAAATGGCTGAGAATAGGCTCCAAGAGAGCTACGTAGCCTTAAATCTATGCATGAGTCTCGCATATCGTAAGAATCCCTACGTGGACAAAAAGTCCACGCAAGGGATCCGAAAGCCTCTACGTGCTGCCTCGGAACAGCCCGAGACAGCCATGTGAGGCTCCCCCCTGCACCCTATACACATCCCCATGCTGCAGGGGTCTCTATCAGGACCCCTGCAGCACCCCCACATTAACCCCTTGCAGCGGGGGTCCCCGATCTGCATAGATCAGGCCCCCCGCTGCATTTAAAACTTTTAAATTCCCCGCCGCGGCTCCTTAAAGAGGCCGCGGCACACTATTACCCAATCCCGGCAGCGGCACTTAAAATTAACCCCCCTCTATGCTGGGGGTCCCCATCGGGACCCCCGAAGTGTCCCCACATAAACCCCCTGCAGCGGGGGGCAACGATCGTGACCCTGCTGCAATTCAATTTTAAATTTCCCGCCTCGCGGGTCCTCAAAGGACCGTAAAGGTCCTGAAAGGACTTGCACTAAAAATATTAACCCCAGGCAACTATAATTACCCCATTAACTCATGGTGGTCAATACAGACCACCATAAGGCCTAAATTAACCCATTAACTCATGATGGTCAATACAGACCACCATAAGGCCTAAATTAACCCATTAACTCATGATGTTCAATACAGACCACCATAAGGCCTAAATTAACCCATTAACTCAGGGTGGTCAATACAGACCACCATAAGGCCTAAATTAACCCATTAACTCATGGTGGTCAATACAGACCACCATAAGGCCTAAATTAACCCATTAACTCATGGTGGTCAATACAGACCACCATAAGGCCTAAATTAACCCATTAACTCATGGTGGTCAATACAGACCACCATAAGGCCTAAATTAACCCATTAACTCATGATGGTCAATACAGACCACCATAAGGCCTAAATTAACCCATTAACTCAGGGTGGTCAATACAGACCACCATAAGGCCTAAATTAACCCATTAACTCATGGTGGTCAATACAGACCACCATAAGGCCTAAATTAACCCATTAACTCATGGTGGTCAATACAGACCACCATAAGGCTCTATTTAACCCCATCAGTCCCATAAAGGGTATATTATTACCATTATGGGCCTGTTACAACCCAACATTAACCACATAAGTGCCTTGATGGTCCTCAAGGACCATCATGACACTAACTACAAACACTACACTATAACCCCCAATAAACCATTTAATCTAAACTAACCCCCCTCTACACTAATCTATTAACACTTACACTACCTACCTACACTACCTACCCCCTAATAAACCTCCCCAACACTCTAATTACAAAAAAAAAAGACCTACAGTACAGAAAACAAAAAAAACTACAGTACAGCAAAAAAAAAAAAAAAATTACAACCCCACCCCCCACTACAGAAAATAAAAAAATTACACACCTGAAAAGGAAAGACAGATAAACACAATACAATACATACATATAATGCATTACATACATTACATACAATACATGACATTACATATAATATATTAAATATAATATATTAAATATAATACATTCCATACATTACATACAATACATGACATTACATATAATATATTAAATATAATATATTAAATATAATACATTCCATACATTACATACAATACATGACATTACATATAATATATTAAATATAATATATTAAATATAATATATTAAATATAATACATTACATACATTACATACAATACATGACATTACATATAATATATTAAATATAATATATTAAATATAATATATTACATATAATATATTACATATAGTCCAAATCAAATACCGTATTTTTCGCCGTATAAGAAGCACTTTTTCTTCCCCAAAACTGGGGGAGGAAAGTTGGTGCGTCTTATACGGCGAATATACCTTTTCAAACTGCCTCTGTCCTCTTGATTTCACCCCAGCGCTTCCTACCAGCATCGCGTCGGCCGGTGCGTCCTAGTGACGTCACACACGCAACGCTGCAGTACACGTGGAGTGCTGGTAGGAAGCGCTGGGGTGAGATCAAGATGGCAGAGATCAGAAGAAAGGTGAGGATCAGGAGGATCAGGGGGGTCAGGGAGGGTCAAGGGCTCCCAAATGCTCCCAAATGCTGCAGTATATGGATATGTATGTGTATGTGTGTATGTGTGTGTATGTATGTGTGTGTATGTGTGCATGTATGTGTGTGTATATATGTATGTATGTGTATCTATAAAGGTGAGGATCAGGGGGGTCAGGGAGGATCAGGACGGTCAGGGAGGATCAGGAGGGTCAGGGAGGATCAGGAGGGTCAGGGAGGGTCAATGGCTCCCAAATGCTGCAGTATATGGATATGTATGTGTATGTGTGTGTGTGTGTGTATGTATGTGTGTGTGTATGTATGTGTGTGTATGTGTGTGTATATATGTATGTATGTGTATGTATATTTATGTGTGTATGTATATGTATGTATGTGTGTATATATATATATATATATATATATATATATATTTGTGTGTAATGTAGGTGTGTATCTGTGTGTAAAGTGTATTTGTGTTTGATTCAGATTTTTTCTTTTCTTGTTTTCCTCCTCTAAAAACTAGGTGCGTCTTATCTGCCGGTGCGTCTTATAGGGCGAAAAATACGCTACCCCCTATCTATCTAACATACAATCTATTTAATTTAAAATAAATCCTAACTATATCAAATACATCCCCCTATCTATCTAATATACAAAAAATCCTAACTACATACACAGACCCTAATTCTAAAATAAAATAAAATAATGACAGTCCTAACTACATACACAGACCCTTATTCTAAAATAAAATAAAATAATTAGAGTCCTAACTACACAGACTCTAATTCTAAGCTAAAATCAATAAATTAATTGATAATTAATATATTATATGTAATGTCATGTATTGTATCTAATGTATGTAATGTATTATATGTATGTATTGTATTGTGTTTATCTGTCTTTCCTTTTCAGGTGTGTAATTTTTTTATTTTCTGTAGTGGGGTGTGGGGTTGTAATTTTTTCTGCTGTACTGTAGTTTTTTTTTTTGCTGTACTGTAGTTTTTTTTTGCTGTACTGTAGGTTTTTTTTTTTGTAATTAGAGTATTGGGGAGGTTTATTAGGGGGTAGGTAGTGTAGGTAGGTAGTGTAAGTGTTAATAGATTAGTGTAGAGGGGGGTTAGTTTAGATTAAATGGTTTATTGGGGGTTATAGTGTAGTGTTTGTAGTTAGTGTAATGATGGTCCTTGAGGACCGTCATGGCACTTATGTGGTTAATGTTGGGTTGTAACAGGCCCATAATGGTAATAATATACCCTTATGGGACTGATGGGGTTTAATAGAGCCTTATGGTGGTCTGTATTGACCACCATGAGTTAATGGGTTAATTTAGGCCTTATGGTGGTCTGTATTGACCACCATGAGTTAATGGGTTAATTTAGGCCTTATGGTGGTCTGTATTGACCACCATTAGTTAATGGGGTAATTATAGTTGCCTGGGGTTAATATTTTTAGTGCGAGTCCTTTCAGGACCTTTACGGTCCTTTGAGGACCCGCGAGGCGGGAAATTTAAAATTGAATTGCAGCAGGGTCACGATCGTTGCTGATCGGAGCCCCCCGCTGCAGGGGGTTTATGTGGGGGCACTTCGGGGGTCCCGATGGGGACCCCCAGCATAGAGGGGGGTTAATTTTAAGTGCCATGGCCGGGATTAGGTAATAGTGTGCCGCGGCCCCTATAATGAGCCGCGGCGGGGAATTTAAAAGTTGGAAATGCAGCGGGGGCCTGATCGTTGCCGATCGGGGACCCCAGCTGCAAGGGGTTAATGTGTGGGGGCTGCGGGGGTTCCTATGGACCCCTGCAGCAAGGTGTTCATGTTAGGACACTTCGGGGGTCCCGACGGGGACCCCCGCATTGAGGGTGGGTTAATTTTAGGTGCCGGGGGGGGGTTTGGAGTACCCCCCACGGCAGGGCTTATGTGGGGGACTGCCGCGGAGGTCCCTTTTAGGACCCCCGCAGCAGTTGATGAGAAGTGGGAGCCTGCGATATCATCTCGCAGGCTGTCACTCCTCATGTACATTTACGCAGTGTTGATACGTACGGCCCTGCTGCGTAGCTCATACGTTGCTCGCAGCAGGGCTAATTTAATAGCATTGTAAGTTGGAGAAACTTTGCAGTACGTAGGGCTTAAGTAGAAGCCTCTTATTTACGAGGCTGGAATTTAATGAGGCCCTTGATTTTTAAAACCAGCTGGGTCCTCCTGTGCACAATCTTGGTCATATATATCAATTTGGTGATAGATAAGTCACTTTATATATGATCTTATATGTTTTTTTCAGCAGAGCTCATGCAGCACACATCCTCTTTCATATATTATATCTTTGAGAGATCGAAATGTTCACATATTTTTGAAGTATATAACAAACTAGAACACGTAAGAGCCTTTTATAGCCAATTTACATTTTTGAGGACTCTCTGATACAGGGTGCACCAACATACAGATGGAAGAACTATCTAAAGTGAGACTGTGAAAAATACATATGTGTTATATATATATATATCCAGAAGTATTTGTATATATATAGATATAGATAGATATGAAGACTGAGGTAACGTGAGTGTCTATTACTGCTTCTGACTTAAAAAAGTAGAACCGCACCCCAACCAGAGCCACTTGCTTCTATTAAAACACTTTTCCAGTTTATATGACCCAAGGGAAAGTCCACTTTTAGGTTTACCCTTTTTGTCCACCAAACAAAATTATAAATCCTTTCAGACCAAGTCTATCTTCAATGCCAATAGAGATAGGATCTCCTGAGATGGATGCTCTTCTCCAGAATTACAATCCATCTAAATGCACAGGGAGATGCCCCTACTATTTGCATCCTAATGCAGCAGAAGTATATTATCTAAGTATGGATACATTCTCAAACGGATTTGTTTTTGTCTCTGCAATTAGATGCAATACAATCTTTGTAAAAAACTGAGGGGCTGTAGCTATTCCAAAACGAATACTGGAAAACACTGGGAAAGACTGAATCATGATGATAAGTGTCTTTCCCAAGTGTATTTTCAGCATCCAACTTCTAGAGAGAACATTTGTCAAAATGGATGCTAGAGATTCCATCTTGAATCTTCCGATTGACAGATGCTTGTTCAGGAATTGTAATTTTATTATAAATCTCCGTTCCCTAGAAGTTTTATGAACAATGAACTGAAATATGCTCTTCACAGAGGAACTGGTCCGATAGTGTACAGATGCCTGGCTTCCGAAATAAAATTGTGTAGGACCTTTAGCTTTTAGGGAATCTTAGGAAGATTTGACAAAACGACCCTCTTTTCTACTCTTGAAAGGAATTTCAATATGTATCCGGACTAAATGATTGACAGGTCATGAATCTGAAACTGCCTTCGCTCAATACAGGTACAGGTGAGAGTGGGTGTGGCTTGGTCTGTGTAGTTATATCTGGGTGCATTTGTGTGAGGTCTGGTTTGAATCCGCTCTAAGTCAGTGCACAGTTTTCTGTCTGTTGCATTAATCAGAGTACAGGTGAGAGTGGGTGTGGCTTGGCCTGTGTAAGTTATATCTGTGTGTATTTTGTTGTTTTCTGTTTTCTCACTGTATTTTTGTAACTGATAATCATGAGTCAGTCCAGTGGAAACCTCACTCAGTGTACATCCTGCCAAATGTATGCACTACTGGAACAGATGATCCAGGGTCCATACCTCTGTGACAGGTGTGAGCATGTTGCCTTTTTGGAAGCTCAAATTGAAGATCTGGAGAGGAGAATTGCAGCACTTAGTGATATTGCTCCACTGGAAAGGGAGTTGGTGCTCACGGAGCACAGTTTAGCTGGGCCTAGTATGGAGGAAGGAGCTGGGGCTAGTGAGGATGGCCAGGGAGGTAGCTGGGTTACAGTTAGAAGGGGAATCAGGGGGAACAGGAGGAGGCAGGCCAGTTCTGAGTTGGCAAACACCAACAGATTTGCCAGATTGAGTGAAACTGTTGGGGATGTCCATTCAGGAATGGCAATGCCAGATAGAGCTGTTCCCTCTAACAGCCGGGAGAACAGTTCTACTGGAGGAGAGGGAGGGCAGAATAGGCAGAGCAACAGACATGTTTTGGTGGTAGGGGACTCTATTATTAGGAAGGTAGACAGGGTAATTTGTCACCCAGATCCCAGCAATCGAACAGTTTGCTGTCTCCCAGGTGCTCGGGTTCGGCATGTTGTGGATCGGGTGGATAAATTATTGGGAGGGGCTGGTAATGAACCGGCGGTCTTGGTACACATTGGTACCAATGACAAAGTTAGTGGAAGATGGAGCGTCCTAAAGAATGATTTTAGAGAATTAGGGAATAAGCTTAAAGCAAGGACCTCCAAGGTAGTATTTTCTGAGATACTACCAGTGCCACGTGCTAGCCCAGGGAGGCAGAAGAAGCTTAGGGAGGTTAATGCGTGGCTAAAAAAGTGGTGCAGTGCAGAGGGTTTGGGGTTTTTAGAGCACTGGGCTGACTTCTCACTTGGGTACAATCTCTATAGCAGGGATGGATTGCACCTTAATGATGAGGGTGCTTGAGTGCTAGGGGATAGGATGGTAGAACGGCTGGGGCAGTTTTCAAACTTGTAGGTGGGGGGGGAGGGACTATATAGAAGTATTGGGGTAAATAGGGTGGAGAGCGAAAGGGATGAATTAGTTACCCATGGGGGAGGAGAAGGGGGGAGGGTTACAATAGAAAGTAGGGAGGTATTAATAGGGGCCTCAAATACAGTGGCAGGCACTTCACAACAGCAGAGCCATAGCAACATAAACTGTATGATTGCTAATGCAAGAAGTGTGCCTGGGAAAATGGATGAGCTAGAAATATTAGCAGTACAAGAAAAATGGGGCTTAATAGGCATTACGGAAACATGGTGGGATGAATCTCATGACTGGACTGTTAATCTGGATGGTTATAACCTATTTAGGAAAGATAGGGGAAATGGTAAAAGAGGAGGAGGGATCTGTCTTTATGTTAAGCCTGAATTTAAGCATATAGTCAGAGAAGATATTTATGCTGGCACTAATGGCATCATTGAATCCTTGTGGGTTGAGCTAAATAGTGGAGGATCTAATTCTAAACGCATATTGGTGGGAGTATGCTATAAACCCCAAATATAGCTGAAAGTGAGGAAATACAATTATTGTTACAGATTGGAAATGCAGCTAAGCATGGGCAAGTTCTAATAATGGGAGACTTTAATTACCCTGATATAAACTGGATAAACGAGACCAGCAGCTCAGCTAAGGGGAGCAGGTTCTTGAGTACACTCAGGGATCATTATCTGGCCCAGGTAATACAAGAACCTACTAGAAATGGGGCCATCTTGGATTTAGACATCACAAGTAATATTGTAATAATATCAAATGTAAAAATAGGGGAACCCTTGGGGAACAGTGATCACAACACAGTCTCATTTGAGATTGAATACAAAAAACAGAGTTGTAAGGGGCCAACAAAAACTCTAAATTTTATAAGGGCTAACTTTAATGGGCTACGGGCAGCAATACAACATATAGACTGGGACAAAGAACTTACAGGGAAGAATACTGAAAATAAATGGACAACATTCAAATCCTTACTAAATAAACATACTCATCAGCATGTACCATGTGGAAATAAAATGAATAGGAGTAAATCATATCCCATGTGGCTTAACAATGACTTAAAGATCATGATGAGGAAAAAGAAATATGCATTTAAATTATACAAGAAAGAGGGAACAGAGGCAGCTTTATGTGACTATAAGGAAATCAAAAGGGCTATTAGACTGGCTAAAATAGAAAATGAGAAGTCAGTTGCAATGGAAAGTAAGACTAACCCTAAAATATTTTTTAAATATATTAATGGGAAGAAGGCCAGGAAGGAATCGATAGGACCATTACAATGTGACACAGGCCATCTGATAATTAGTGACCAGGAAAAGGCAGATGAGCTAAATAGGTTCTTTTCGTCGGTTTACACAAGGGAGGTACCAATGGTTGGGACACCGCAACATAATGGGGCTACACTACCTTTACTAAATAATTGGTTAACGCAGGAAGAAATACAAAAGAGGTTGGAGAAAATAAATGTTAATAAAGCCCCAGGTCCTGATGGAATACATCCAAGGGTACTGAGGGAGCTGGGTTCTGTAATAGCCAAACCATTATATCTAATCTTTTAAGACTCACTCACTACAGGGTCTCTACCAGATGACTGGAGAAAAACAGAGGTGATACCTATATTTAAGAAGGGATCTAGAGCAAATCCGGGGAATTATAGACCAGTGAGCCTCACTTCTGTAGTTGGGAAGCTTTTAGAAGGGTTAATAAGGGACAGAATACAAGAATATGTCTATTTGAACAGGATCATAGGTAGCAGTCAAGATGGATTTATGAAGGAAAGGTCGTGTCAGACCAATCTAATTAGTTTTTATGAGGAGGTTAGTAGGAACTTGGATCAGGGCAACTCAGTGGATGTAGTCTTTTTAGATTTTACAAAGGCATTTGATACAGTGCCACATGGAAGACTAGTGAGCAAACTAAGGGATACAGGAATTGCAGTAAATATCTGCTCATGGATCGAGAGCTGGCTAAAAGACAGGAAGCAAAGGGTTGTTGTAAATGGAACATACTCCGATTGGTCTAATGTGATAAGTGGGGTTCCTCAAGGTTCAGTATTAGGTCCTCTCCTTTTTAACATATTTATTAATGACATTGAAGTAGGACTCGAATGTAGTGTCTCCATTTTTGCTGATGACACTAAGTTGTGCAAGGTAATAAAATCAGATAATGATGTACTTTCCCTACAAAAGGATTTGCATAAATTAGAGAAATGGGCGGCTAAATGGCAGATGAGATTTAATACAAATAAATGTAAGGTTATGCATTTGGGAAGGAACAATAGCCAAGCAATCTATAATCTTAGTGGAGAAAATCTAGGGGTATCAGATATTGAAAGGGATTTGGGAGTACTAGTGGACAACCACCTAGGTAACAGTGCTCAAAGCCAAGCAGCGGCTGCAAAGGCAAATAAAATATTAGCATGTATTAGGAAGGGTATAGAAGCCAGGGAAGAAGATATAATTCTGCCACTATACAAATCTCTAGTACGCCCTCATTTGGAATATGGAGTACAATTTTGGGCAGCACCTCATAAAAAAGACATTTTAGAGCTGGAAAAAGTACAGAGAAGGGCTACAAAACTAATAAGGGGAATGGAGGGGCTAAGTTATGAAGAAAGACTAACAAAATTAAACTTATTTTCGCTAGAAAAAAGGCGTCTAAGAGGAGATATGATTACGTTATATAAATACATCCAGGGTCAATATAAGGCTTTGACAAGTGAACTTTTTGTAGCAAGAGATTTTCAACTGACAAGAGGACATCCTTTGAGATTAGAGGAAAAAAGATTTCACCTTTAACAAAGAAAAGGGTTCTTCACAGTTAGGGTGGTTAAACTGTGGAATTCTCTACCAAAGGAGGTGGTGACAGCGAATTCGATAGACAACTTCAAAAAGGGGTTAGATATATTTTTGAATAAAGAGGGCATTCAAGGCTATCCTAGATAACTAGCAAGGAATATTGATCCAGAGAGAAATTTGATCGCCAGTTTCTGGGGTCAGGAAGGAATTTTGCTTTTTTTTTCCCCTTATGAGACAATTGGCAAAGTTTCAATGTTTTTTTTTTTTCTGTTTGCCTTCCTCTGGATCAATTAACAATAATAATAAATAGTCCACATTAAAAAGATCAATAGAGATCTAAAAAGGTTGAACTTGATGGACTAACTCTTTTTTCATCCTCCAATACTATACTATTAATAATTATTTAATCAATAATTTAATTAATAACTAATCCGCATATTGCAGATTAGAGGAGATCTTAACAGGTTGAACTTGATGGACTGAAAGTCTTTTTTCAACCTTAATTACTATGGGCCTCATTCTATTAGCGGCCGTAAATCGGCCGTAAGGCTGCGATTCCTTGCGGGGGTTCTGTTAACTCGCGATTCTATTATACGGCCCCGCAAGGATCTCATCTTATGGCCGGCCGCATATCTTGGAACCGGCCGTAAGCTCTGAAATATAAAAACGCAAAAATAAATTCAAGCCTGCACTGTACAGCTCTGTAAATGCTAGGGATCATATTGGGGGACATGAGGATTAAAAGTAACCCACTCTCAAGCTTGCACATCAGCCCAAACCCGAGTTCAAATTAACTGTTTATTTTCCGGCTGCGGCGTGGGCGGGTCTGAGGTGCTCCAAGCACTCTGGACTTTTTACATGGATATTTTACGGATATTAAAAATAAAATATTTTACGGATTTGAGTATAGGATAATTATGTGCTATTTTTTCTAACACCTAAAATCCCTTTATAGTCTTCTCAAAGTGCAGGATGGCTTTATTTGAGCTATTTTATGTGCTTAATTGTTGCTAGCGGGACCTCTTTCCTGCAAGTAAGCTGCGGCTCGCTTTTAGCCTTGCAGAGAGGTTTCCCGGAGCAATTGAATTGCAAATAGGAATTTCTTACGGCCGAAACTCTTGCGGCCGTTTTAGATCAAAGGCTTTCCTCTGGCGCGAGCGGCCGCAAGAGATAGCAAGGCACCGGCCGCAAGCCTGCCGGAGCCCCCGGCCATAAGGGAATAGAATAGCCGAATAGCTTGCGGCCGGTCCTTGCGGCCCCGCAACGGCTGCGGCGGCTAATAGAATGAGGCCCTATGTAACTATGTAACTATGTAATAATCTGCAAAAATTAAGTAATTGTCCTCCTACTGCCAAGATTTGAACATGCAATCCTTCCGGAAACACTAGGGAGGGAGAGGAGGGGGGAAAGGAGACACAAGGGAGGGAGAGTAGGGGAAAAAAGGAGACATAAGGGAGGGAGAGGTAGGGAAAAAGGAAACACATGGGAGGGCTAAAAATTGCTAAAAATTTGATATCAGGGAGGGGGAGACACAGGGGGAACACTTAGGATATCACACATGGGGGGGGACACAGGATGAACACATAGGATATCACACAGGGGGGGACACATCAGGGGAAGACATATGATATCATACAGGGGAGGCACACAGGGGGAACACATAGGATATCACACGGGTTGGACACAGGGGGAACACATAGGATATTACACGGGGGGGGGGGCATATCAGGTGAAAACATATGTTATCTCACAGGGGAGGCACACAGGGAAGACACAGGGAGAACACATAGGATATCACGCAGGGGGACACACACCAGGGGAACACAAAGGATATCACACGGGGGGGGGGGGCACACAGGGAGAACACATAGGATATCACGCAGGGGGGGACACAGGAGGAACACATAGGATATATCACAGTGTGGGCACACAGGGAGAACACATAGGATATCACGCAGGGGGGACACAGGGGGAACACATAGGATATCACATGGGGGGGGGACACAGGGGGAACACATAGGATATCACACAGGGAGGGACACATCAGGGGAAAACATATGATATCACACAGGGGAGACACACAGGGAAGACACAGGAAGAACACATAGGATATCACTTAGGGGAGACACAGGGGGAACACATAGGATATCACGCAGGGGAGACACAGGGGAACACATAGGATATCACGCAGGGGAGACACAGGGGGAACACATAGGATATCACGCAGGGGAGACACAGGGGGAACACATAGGATATCACGCAGGGGAGACACAGGGAGAACACATAGGATATCTCGCAGGGGAGACACAGGGGGAACACATAGGATATCACGCAGGGGAGACACAGGGGGAACACATAGGCTATACTTAGGGGAGACACAGGGGGAACACATAGGATATCACGCAGGGGAGACACAGGGGGAACACATAGGATATCACGCAGGGGAGACACAGGGGGAACACATAGGATATCACTTAGGGGAGACACAGGGGGAACACATAGGATATCACGCAGGGGAGACACAGGGGGAACACATAGGATATCACGCAGGGGAGACACAGGGAGAACACATAGGATATCTCGCAGGGGAGACACAGGGGGAACACATAGGATATCTTGCAGGGGCGACACAGGGGGAACACATAGGATATCACGCAGGGGAGACACAGGGGGAACACATAGGATATCACGCAGGGGAGACACAGGAGGAACACATAGGATATCACGCAGGGGAGACACAGGGGGAACACATAGGATATCACGCAGGGGAGACACAGGGGGAACACATAGGATATCACGCAGGGGAGACACAGGAGGAACACATAGGATATCGCGCAGGGGAGACACAGGGGGAACACATAGGATATCTTGCAGGGGCGACACAGGGGGAACACATAGGATATCTCGCAGGGGAGACACAGGGGGAACACATAGGATATCTTGCAGGGGCGACACAGGGGGAACACATAGGATATCACGCAGGGGAGACACAGGAGGAACACATAGGATATCGCGCAGGGGAGACACAGGGGGAACACATAGGATATCTCGCAGAGGAGACACAGGGGGAACACATAGGATATCGCGCAGGGGAGACACAGGGGGAACACATAGGATATCTCGCAGAGGAGACACAGGAGGAACACATAGGATATCGCGCATGGGAGACACAGGGGGAACACATAGGATATCTCGCAGAGGAGACACAGGGGGAACACATAGGATATCGCGCAGGGGAGACACAGGGGGAACACATAGTATATCACACGGGGGGGCACACAGGGGGGGCACACAGGGGGAACACAAATTATATGACACAGGTGGGAAACACAGGACAAAACACTGCTAAAAACACAGGTGGGGCCACAGAGGGGGAACACATATGATATCAAACAGGGGGGTCACACGGGGGAACGCATATGAAATGAAACAGGTGGGAAACACTGAGTAGTGGTAAAGTAGTGCTAAAGTCTTGCTATTTCAAATCATTTGGTACTAAGAAACTAAGCAATAACTCCAGAGCTCCTAAGGCGGCATTGAGTGAAGAGGCCCCAGCACAAACACAAAGATCAGGTATGAGCTGCTGGCACCAGCACTTACAGTATGTGCTGTTATAGTATGTTATAGTATGTGCTGCAACACCCTCTGGTGTGTTATAGAATGAATGCCTGATTGATGCCTCTTCGACCCATGCTGCCTCCTTAGGAGCTCATGAGTGGATGCTGCCGTGGCTTCTTCTGGGATGGTGAGATGTCGCAGATGCGTCGGCGGGGCGCGTGCAGAAGTCGGCAGTGCACGCACATTTGTTGTGTGCACGCTGGAGTTGTGCGCTGTTCAGTGTGTTTGCCCTTCTGTTGTTGCGCATTAGTCGCCCCGCTTGTTTGAGTTGCCCTAAAGTCGTGCCACTGATTAAGAGGCTTTTTTTTTTTTTAGATTATTCCTTATCCATATTTTGAAGGGAATCAATCCTGGGAAATGTCATGTTATTGCTGCCACATTTATATGCAAATGACTGACTGGTGCATTATAATTAGCTGTGTTGATATGCTAATTAGGATTTTCTGTCTCTGTATTGGCCAAAATAAAGACATGCAATTGTATCTGGCAGTTAGACCCCTCTCCAAACCTTATCATTTACTCTAAGCCACACATTAGCTTACAGGAGCCACAAAATCTATTTCAGAAATGACTTACTATAGAGAAAACCCCATGCTACTCTGTTTCTGTTCTGAAACCACTGTTCTAGAGCAATTCAAAATTTATATATATACTTTCCTTCTTACATTTAATTAGATTATCTCTAAAGCTACTTTATTTTATAACTAATTCACCATAAATAATACCTTCTCCCATACAAACCTTGGCACTATACACTAACCCTGCCAACAAGCTTCAGCTTAGAGCATGTGTATCCACTAGTGATGTCGCGAACATAACATTTTCGGTTCGCGAACCGCGGGAGCGAATTTCATCAAATGTTCACGAACGGGCGAACTGGGCAAACCGCCATAGACTTCAATGGGCAGGCGAATTTCAAAACCCACAGGGACTCTTTCTGGCCACAATAGTGGTGGTAAAGTTGTTTCAAGGGGACTAACACCTGGACTGTGGCATGCCGGAGGGGGATCCATGGCAAAACTCCCACGGAAAATTACATAGTTGATGCAGAGTCTGGTTTTAAGCCATAAATAACATGCTTTAAAACATCAGGTATGATGTTGAAATGATCAGGTAGTGTAAGGGTTACACCCGCTTCACAGTAACAGCCCAATCTCCCCGTTTAATGCACCGCAAACAACCGCAAACAGTCCCTTTGCACAACCGCAAACTCCCCATTTGCACAAGGTTGGATACCAAGCTAGCCATGTCCTGTTCCTTGTCCTCACTGATGTCATTGAAGGTCTCTTCCTCCACCCAGCCACCAAGGGTCCCCGAAAGGTGACAACAAGCCCCCTGGGACGCCTGCTGTGTTTGGTCTTCCACCTCCTCAAAGCCACCTTCCTCCTCTGACTCATCCCAGAAAAGGAGAGGTCGCTTACTGAAGCCTGCCCTAGGGTAACCCAAGGGTGATTGCCCAGGTTAGATATTGTAAATAATAAGCTAATACTGCTGGAGGGATGATAGGTAATAGGACTTTGGTGTTTCCTGCAGATATACTCTTTACTATTGTCTGTTTTACCATGTTTTAGGCATCTCTTAAATTGCAATCACAGTAAAAAATAAGAAAAATTATTAACCTAAAAAGTAAAAATAAGAAGGACTAGCCAGCTAACTTTCACAAAATGTCTTTATTGTAAATATGTATTTTTGCACAACTGTTATGCAAGACTGTTCAAAAATGCTTTATTTTTCATTACATGCTGTTAGCCTTCTGACAATAAAAGAATTTAAATGCAAAAATTAGGTATTGTTGCAGCGACCAGAAAAATTGATGTTAGTTTGCCAGGCAGAAAGTGCCCTAAAACATTGCGTCTTGAACCCTAGTTGGTGGCGGATAAGTCACGCAAGTCATCCGGCAATCAGGGATAAAATACAGCAGCGTGTGGACCATTATTAGCTCAAGGCAGCTCATCTATCAGGCCTTTTTTAATCAAATGTATCGCCCACTGTCAGTCCCTTCGGGATCCATCCCTCATTCATCTTAATAAATGTGAGGTAATCTAGACTTTTTTGACCTAGGCGACTTCTCTTCTCAGTGACAAAACCTCCTGCTGCACTGAAGGTCCTTTCTGACAGGACACTTGAAGCGGGGCAGGATAGAAGTTCTATGGCAAATTGGGATAGCTCAGGCCACAGGGTAAGCGTGCACACTCAGTAGTCAAGGGGTTCATCACTCCTCATAGTGTCGATATCTGCAGTTAAGGCGAGATAGTCTGTTAACTACGACAGTCGAGTCGTTCTCTGAGGGTGGACCCCGAAGGACTGTGGCGATGCATAGGACTTAAAAAGCTCTGCATGTCCTCCATCAACAACACGTCTGTAAAGCGTCCTCTCCTTGCCGGCGTGGTCGTGGGAGGAGGAGGATTATGTTCACCTCTTCCGCTGTTAGATTGCCATTGTGCTGTGACATCACCCTTAAACGCTGTGTAAAGCATACTTTTTAACTTATTTTGGAAGTGCTGCATCCTTTCCGACTTGTGGAAATTCGGTAACATTTCAGGCATTTTCTGCTTATACCGGGGGTCTAGTAGCGTGGACACCCAGTACAGGTCGTTCTCCTTCATCCTTTTTATACGAGGGTCCCTCAACAGGCACGACAGCATGAAAGACCCCATTTGCACAAGGTTGGATGCCGAGCTAGTCCTGTCCCGTTCCTCGTCCTCAGTGATCTCACTGAAGGTATATTCTTCCTCCTCCTCAAAGCCACATTCTTCCTCTGACTCCTCTTCCTCACAATCCTCTTCCAACGTTGCCGCAGGTCCAGCAAGCGATGCTGATAAGGCTGTTTCTGGTGGTGATGGTGACCACAACTCTTCCTCTTCACGCTCATCTACGCCTGATCCAGCACTCTTCACAGGGCACGCTCCAGGAAGAAAACAAATGGTATGATATCGCTGATGATGCCCTTGGTGCGACTGACCAGGTTTGTCACCTCCTCAAAAGGACGCATAAGCCTACAGGCATTGCGCATGAGCGTCCAGTAACGTTGCAAAAAAATCCCCAGCTCAGCAGAGGCTGTCCTAGCACCCCGGTCATACATATACTTGTTAATGGCCTTTTCTTGTTGGAGCAGGCGGTCGAACATTAGGAGTGTTGAATTCCAACGTGTCGGGCTGTCTAAAATCAAGCGCCTCACTGGCATGTTGTTTCGCCGCTGGATATCTGTAAAGTGTGCCATGATCGTGTAGGAACGCCTGAAATGGGCACACACCTTCCTGGCCTGGTTCAGGACGTCCTGTAAGCCTGGGTGCTTATGCACAAAGCGTTGTACAATCAGATTACACACATGTGCCATGCACGGCACATGTGTCAACTTGCCCAAATTCAATGCCGCCAACAAATTTCTTCCGTTGTCACAAACCACTTTGCCGATCTCCAGTTGGTGCGGAGTCAGCCACTGATCCACCTGTGCGTTCAGGGCGGACAGGAGTGCTGGTCCGGTGTGACTCTCTGCTTTCAGGGAAGTCAACCCCATTACGGCGTGACACTGCCGTATCCGGGATGTGGAATAGTACCTGTGGAGCTGGGGGGTGCCGTTGATGTGGAGCAAGACATAGCAGCAGCAGAAGAGGACTCAGCCGAGGAGGTTATGGAAGAGGATGGAGTAGGAGGCGTAGAGGAGGTGGCAGCAGGCCTGCCTGCAAGTCGAGGCAGTGTCACCAACTCCTTTGCAGAGCCACGTATTCCATGCTTGGCAGCCGTCACCAGGTTTACCCAATGCGTAGTGTAGGTGATATACCTGCCCTGACCATGCTTTGCAGACCAGGTATCAGTGGTCAGATGGACCCTTGCCCCAACACTGTGTGCCAGAGATGCCATTACTTCCTTTTGCACAATCGAGTACAGGTTGAGGATTGCCTTTTGTGCAAAGAAATTTCGGCCGGGTACCTTCCACTGCGGTGTCCCAATAGCTACAAATTTTTTGATTCCACCAGCTTGTATGGTAAAAGCTGGTGGGCTAAGAGTTCAGACAAGCCAGCTGTCAGTTGCCAGGCAAGGGGGTGACTTTGTGACATTGGCTTCTTACGCTCAAACATGTCCTTGACAGACACCTGACTGTGGGCAGATGAGCAGGGACTGCTCAGGGCGAGACACGGAGTGGCGGATGGTTGAGCGGGGGCAAGCAGGGCAGCAGTGGTTGACGTGGCTGGACCAGGAGGAGGATGGCGGTTTTGACTTTGTGTGCTGCTTGTACTCATGTGTTGATCCCATAGGCGTTTGTGATGTGACATCATGTGCCTTCGCAAAGAAGTTGTACCTAGGTTGGTGTTGGACTTCCCACGACTCAGTTTCTTTTCGCACAGGTTGCAAATGGCATCGATGTTGTCACAGGCAGACACACCAAAAAATTGCCACACTGCTGAACTCTGCAATGACGGCATTCTGGTGGTGGCAACAGCATGTGTTGACTGGCGTGCTGTCTGGCTGACCCCGGGTGCCGATGCATGCTGTCTGACTGTGCTACTAGCTACTTGCGAAGACCTCTCCCTGCTTCCAACTCGTCTCCTCCTCCTCTCTGTCTCCCCATCTAAACTTTCCTCCTGTTCTTCTTCTCTTATAGCAGGCACCCACGTGACATCCACGGACGCATCGTCATCATCAACCGCTTCACTTGTATCTGACAACTCAACAAAGGAAGCAGCACCGGGTACAACATCATCCTCATCAGACCGTACGTCCATGTGTGTAATGCTGCCTGACTGGGACATATCCCTGTTATCTACATCCTCTGGCACTAATGTTTGCGCATCACTCATTTCTTCCAGCGGATGTGTAAATAACTCTGCTGACGGATCAAGTGAAGCGGCTGTGGTGCTAGTTTTGGTGGTGGCGGCAGGCGGCTGAGTGGTAACTGGAGAGGTGCCCGAAGCTAAGCTGGAGGAGGATGGTGTGTCTAGGTTCCGAGCGGAAGCTGTAGAAGATTGGGTGTCCTGTGTTAGCCAGTCAACCATGTCCTCAGAACTGTTCAAGTTCAGGGTACGTTGCCTCTGAAAACTGGGCATTATTCTAGGGCCAAAGGGAATCACAGCACCACGACCACAACGGCCCCAGCGGGGTGGCCTGCCTCTGCCTGTCATTTTTTTTTCGATTAGTGGTACTATGCGTGCAAGCTACTGTGACACCAGATATGAGTGTCACTGTGCACTGGCAAAAGTTGGCAGAGTAGGCGCTGTAGGCCTCACACACACGCCTGTAGGCAGGCAACTGATATTCAATCGATTACAGTAAAAAACATTTTCTTTTATTTCACTGTACACTAGGTTGCACCAGATATGAGTGTCACTGTGCTCTGGCAAAAGTTGGCAGAGTAGACGCTGTAGGCCTCACACATACGCCTGTAGGCAGGCAACTGATATTCAATCGATTACAGTAAAAAAAGGGTTCTTTTATTTCACTGTACACTAGGTTGCACCAGATATGAGTGTCACTGTGCACTGGCAAAAGTTGGCAGAGTAGGCGCTGTAGGCCTCACACACACGCCTGTAGGCAGGCAACTGATATTCAATCGATTATAATAAAAAAAGGGTTCTTTTATTTCACTGTACACTAGGTTGCACCAGATATGAGTGTCTCTGTGCACTGGCAAAAGTTGGCAGAGTAGGCGCTGTAGGCCTTACACACACGACTCTAGGCAGGCAACTGATATTCAATCGATTACAGTCAAAAAAGTGTTGTTTTATGTCACTGTACACTACGGTTGCACCAGATATGACGTATCACTGTGCACTGGCAAAAATTGGCAGAGTAGATGCAATAGGCTTCTACTGAGCACAATAGAAGCTGTGAGCCTGACACAGGCAGGCAACTGAAATTAGATTAAAGGAAAAAAGGGTTGTTTTTATTTAATGTATGGTACACCAACTATGACTGGTGAAACAGAGCAGAATATTAGCTGTGAGCCTGACACAGGCAGGCAACTGAAATTAGATTACAGGAAAAAAATGGTTGTTTTGAATGTATGGTACACCACCAGGTATGAGTAGTGAGTAGTGAAAATAAGCACAATATAAGCTGTTAGGTGTTAGCCTGTCACACACACACGCTGGCAGGCAGGCATATGCAATTAGATTACACAGAAAAAAATAGTAAAATAAAATAAATGATGTTCTAGCCCTAAAAAGGGGTTGCTGTCCTTGCAGCAGATATCAGATGAGTCCTTCAGGTCTGTAGTGGAAGCTAAATACACAGCTTGGCTATCTATTTCCCTATTAAATCTCTAGCAGCTACACTATCTGTCCTCTCACAACGAATGCAGCTTCAGAATGATTCTAAAATATATGCTGTCCTTCAGATGGAAGGCTCTGGAAGGGAGTGTATGCTGCTGATTGGCTGGAATGTGTCTGCTGACTGTGAGGTGCAGGATCAAGGTTTCCTCAATGATAAAGAATAGAGGGCGGACCGAAAAGCGCATGTGTCCGCCGTCCGATGCGAGCGCGAAAGAGCCAAAATCGCTGTGCATAGTCCGTGGGCAAACTGTCCGCGACATCTCTAGTATCCACTTATTCAGCCAAAAAGTAAAGGAACCAATGTAGTAAAGTAAAAGAAGATGTGTTTAACACTTTAAGATGCGGCAAACACACAGCATCAGAGAAGACTCTGATGTTGGGAAAGATTGAAGGTGCACAAAGAAGGCGGAGGCAGAGATAGAGGCAGAGATGGATAGATGAAGCAATGAACTAGAGCTTGATGGAGCTCAGAGGGGCATTGGCTGACAGATGTGGATGGCATGCTGCAGTCCATAAGGTCACATGGAGTCGGACACGACTGAATGATTAAACAACAACAAACACACTTTAAAGTCCAAATGCCTGAATTTCCTACACTGTTAACACCGATACACATTACCCCTTGTAATTGTCAGTAAGCCCTTCCGATTACCCTATAATGTTATATTCTGTCACCTTCCTTGTATTTGCTTGTTATCCTGTTCTTTTTTCTACATATTAACTTGATGTAGCAAACATTATATAGGCTGACAGATTTGCTAAGACTCTATAAATAATTGTGTGTTTTTTTTTCCAAATCCACAGAGAGACTTTGAATGCCATACTCCTTTGACATGCCCTCTTTGGTTAGAAAAAAATATATAGTGTTCTGACAACTTAAATAAGATTGTCTACAGCCACAAGCAGCTTAATCCCTGGCTTAGCAGAAAATACAGATTTCTATCTATGATTAAAAGAAAATTATCAAGTACATCACAAAACAGTTAGCATTTTGCTAAGCCGCAGCATAATTTTTCCCAGTAGGGTAAAACAGTGCTTAGTAAGAACAAAAAAGACCAAACATTCACAGATATTCTAAATGGTAATTGTTCTTTATTATTGTTCATTATTATATAGCAAGGACATTGTGTTTTGTTACTTTACAAAATTGAGATAAATGGTTGGGTGTATTTGTACTGATCATAAAAAAAGGCCAAATATCATTTCTAGAAATCTTATAAAAAGTCAAGTTAATTTTATAGAAAAATACATTATGAAATATATAAAAAATATAAAAATGTAAAAATGTACAAGTAAAATAAGATAGGGATGATGTGATACTAACACTGGTGAATGATTAGGACCCTGTATGTGATTAATATATCAATATGGTCAAATTCACACCTTCTCATATTATTACATAATAATTTCTTATGGAACCAAATTTCCCTAATTTGTCAAGTCTGTCTTTCTCTTGAAAATTTGGAGAAAATAACAAGAGGATTCCCACAAAAAGAGGAACATGGTTTCACAGTTACATAAGGTTGGGTTTGTTGTTCAATAAGGAACATTTTGATTTTCAATTAAATGAGACAAACTGACACTTGGAAAACGTGACCTTCAATCCTAAAATGCCAGAAAAATTTGACATTAATTTATTTATTGTCGAACATCTTAACTACTGCAATATTCTTATAATCATTATTCCTTAGCCCCAACTTCAATATATCAAACAATGCTGTAAGCATATCTGAATGAGAATGTCACACAGTTTTAATATTACCCTTCATTTCAAACCATACACCTTTGTCAATCAATATACTCAAGTTAAATCATTTGTTAAATAATTTTTTTTTTATTTAGAAAATGACGCTCTCTCTGACCCTCCATGATTATTTTCTGTTCCCTCCCAAAATTGAACCCTAAGTAAACAACTTCCTATTCAGATAATAACTTCACCAAATAGAACAGGGAAAAGAAGAAAACTTTCCCCATCCAATCATGCTATATCAATTCATATAATTTTCCTAATCAATTTTGATATTTCTTAACCCATTTTACTTTTTCTAATCTCTATTCTATCCTCAAATTTTCATTTCACAATAGTGTCATACAGTATCCTTCAACAAAGTAATATTTTGACTGCACATTTAGTCAAAAGATGCCACTCCCATAATCCAAGTTTATATACTCAACATGTCCCCATCACAGTCAGTCTAGATAGCTAACCAAATGCCTAGTTGCTAGAAAACAAACATTCACAAAGGGTTAATTTTCCTTGCTTAGATGTGTAGAAATGTACAGGGTCAGAACAACCTGGGGCTCTCTTGGTTGAAGTCAACAAGATGTTTTACTGAGATAACAATAAGCTATTACACACAATAGATACTTGCTTTCCAAGGACATCTTAGAAATGTTTAAACAGTTGCAAGAGTTTAATGATTCATGGTAACTCTATACTACACATCTGTGTATAAAAGAGCTTCTAAAATAATATTAAATCAGAGATACTATAAAAGGCATTTGTGAGAACTTGTGTCACTGTTATCTCCTTGATTTTAAGTATTACCTCTTATGATTTATGCTTTTGTCTCACACAGGGATTTTTGAACCTAGCATAACTTGGTCCTTTGATAGCTGGAACTCAATATCCCTACTATTCTCTTGGTTTTGGAATCCTAAACGTGCAAAGAAGAGTCTGGGACTCTGTACTGAATGAAGTCTCACCTGATTCTGGGAATCAGTTTGACCCAAGAGAGGCCAGAAAACCGCTGGAGAACAGGAGGGTGACGAGTTCTTTGTACACTGTGAAGCAGCATTAATCATAGAGGTACCAATTCTTCCTTGTTTTGCAGTCCGGAACTTCTGTATGGTATTGTCTTACAAACAGTATTGTGTGTAACAGGGACAGATTGGTAAGGACCGCTAAGGGTCAGCCGAGGAGGGCTATTAGAGTCTGTGAGTAGACTATTTTAAAATGACTCTATGCGTAAAAGATACAGTGTAGCCAAAATGGGACAAAATTGCAGTTGCTGTCTGGGAAGCAAGGTAAAGAATGTAAGTCTGAAGGAATTAAGGGGAAAGTTGTACACAAGAAGGTTCTAGACAAGCAGAAGTCAGAAAGGATAACAATCGTTATTTAGGGTGTGTTTGCATTTGTGGTGTATCTGGATGTGAGTGTGGGTATGTGTGCCTGAGTGCTGTGTAAGTGTATGGTTAACATTCTATGAGTTGTGAACTTTTATGTATTTTTTTCATTGCAATTGCTTCAATTTGAAGATGGTGTGTTTTCTCTTTTTTATGAAACAAAAATATTATTGTTCTTCTTAAAAACATGCATGTTAACTGTTCTAAACTAACTAAACATTATGTGCCTCATTCTATTATCGGCCGTAAAACGTCCGCAAAGCTGCGATTCCTTTGCGGCCGTCTTACGGCCCCATGTAGAGCTACCTTTACCTTGCAATTCAAATATACGGCGCCGCAAGGATATCCCCCTTACGGCCGGCCGCATATCATGCAACCGGCCGCAAGGTCAGAAAACTTTAAATGCAAATATAAATTCAAGATGGCACTGTAAAGCTCTGTAAATGCTAGGGATCATAATGGGGGACATGAGGATTAATAGCAACCCCCTCTCAAGCTTGCACATCAGCCCAAATCCGATATTTCATTAACGGTTTATTTTCCGTCCCGCAGCCTGGGCGGATCTGAGGTGCTCCAGGTGCACGGATATTTGACATGAATTAAAATAAAAATTATTTTCGGATTTGAGTGTAGGGGAATGTTGTGCTATGAATGCTAACACCCCCAATCGCTTTATCGTCTCATCAGAGTGCAGGATGGCTTTATTATGTGCTTAATTGTGTGCTTGCGGGACCTTTTTGGTGCAAGTAAGCTGCGGCTCGGTTTTAGCCTTGCCGAGAGGGTTGCCGGAGCAATAGAATAGCAACCGGGGTTTTCTTGCAGCCGAAACTCTTGTGGCCGTTTAAGATCAAAGGCTTTTCTGCGGCGCGTGCGGCCGCAAGGGAAACCAAGGCGCCGGCCGCAAGCCTGCCGGAGCCCCCGGCCGGAAGGGAATAGAATAGGCAAATAGCCTGCGGCCGGTCCTTGCGACCCCGCATCTCCTACGACCGATAATAGAATGAGGCCCTCGGTATATATTTTTTAATAGTTTAAAGAATAGATTACTCTGGTGAAAGTCATCAGTTTTGTGATAATACAGTGTGTTAGTTGGGAATATTTGTTGAAGAAATGGAACTCTAGAAAAAGTCTAATTCTTTAGGAAAGATAGTCCCTTATAAAGTAGTAGCAAGTGTTTTGTTTTTCTGAACAAATGTTATGTAAGTGAAATTGATCTAAAGTGGGATCATAAAAAGTTTGTGTTTTATTTTTAATTTTTTATAAACTGCAGAAAATATCTAAGGACAGAATATCAGATAGTCATGTAACCTGATATGTTACGCTCACATGATAGGGAATTATGGTTTATTAATAGTAGTTATCTATATTTACTGCAGCTAGTGGAAAGCGCAAATTAAATTGCAGTTCTGTTACTGTTAAATTCCTTCAAAAAGGTGATCAAGGCAATTTACAGTGAATAGACTATTTTAGCTTCTGCATTTGGGGAGCTGTCTATGTGCAGGGATGTCCATGCATGTTTTGACTTTGGCGTGGTTTTGTGTCATTATGTTTCTTTGTAAGGATTATCCATTCTGACTGACAGTTTGATGAAATTTGTTTATTGATAATAATATACAGCCTTATTAAATTGCAATTCGGCAAATTCTAAAGGGCTCTACACAAGCACATAGTATATGTTTTTTACAGAAGTTTTTAGTTAGTGACCTATGCAAAAAGCAAGGTCTTCACTAACTAAAAACTTCTGTAAAAAAATATGCTCTGTGCTTATATAGAACCATTTATAATTTGACGAATTGCAGTTTAATAAGGGTGATAATCCAGAATCTGATCACTTCTGGATGAATATTATAAATTGTTTTTGTAAATTGTTGGCCACATTGGATATTAATACATGTTTTATTTAAATTTGATTCTTATTTATGCTAAATATTATTGAGATTAACATTTTAGAAAATGTGGTTACAAATAAACATAGTGCTTGTTAAAGAATTGGATTCAAAGGGAAAAAATAGAACATCATGTTTAAAGATAATATAATGTGTAAATTACGTCAAGTTAATTAAAGCATATGCTATACTCATTCTGGATTAAGGGTTAAAGAATTGTGCTGAGTATTGGCCAAAGATCCTACCCATAAAGTCATTGTCATAGGTAGTCTTGCTAAAAAAAATATTTTAGTTCCAAGGTCATATTTTGAGATAATTTTTTATGGGAACAAAGCAGTTTCATTTCATTTAAAGAGACCAGGCAAAATATGTATTAGTAATTGTAATGAAAACATATGAATAAGCTTTTAGGTATTGTTGTATATCTCCTTCTTTGATTTTAATTCCAGCTGGTAAAAATGTTTTATTTTTAGAAATGTTGTTGTATTAAATTTCCTTAAGATTGAATGTTGTTATTATGTTATATATATATATATATATATATATATATATATATGTATATATATATATATATATATATATATATATATATAAATATTATTTATGTTTTGTGTCACTGTGTCTTGTGTTTAGATTTATAAAATGTGATTGGCAGACAGTTATTAATTGTAATATTCATGTACTCTAAAAATAGTTGGAGGATTAGGCGGATGCTCAGACCACTTTAAATAGTAGCCGTGAAATTGCAGCCAGTAAGAAAATGTTTAAGTTTGTTTATTTCATATTTTGCGGCACTAACTGCGAAATATTGCTATATGGTAAACGTGGTTATTTTTTATTGTTCAGTCATGTCTCAGAAATAATTTAAAAAGAAGATTTTATAACTTAATGATATTTATTTTCATGATATAGTAGCCCTACCCCAGTCCCCTTTCCTTTCCCAGGTTGATCCAGGCGCTCCTCATGGGGCTCGCGATGAGCAACACGAGCCCCACGATAAGTGCCAAAGGCAATCATCGTGTGGCTTGCGATGAGCGCCAAAAGTGATCATTGCAAAGCAGGAAAGTTGAAGTACATGGAGGGAGAGGACAGCAATTAGCACCAAAGGCACTTAGGGCAGGGCTGACGATGAGCGCCAAAGGTGCTCAGAGGTGCAAAAGCCTTATATTGTGTGGCAAACAGCATTGCCAGCCTTACAATTTTATTCCCATCATTTTTGACAGGCAATTTCCTAGTGGTAGATATAATACCTAAAGTGTTTACAGCATATGTAAAAAACACCAATATGTCAATTCCAAGTAATATGTATGGATTTTATTCAATTGAATAAATGTGAAGGAAAAAATATTGCCTAGTAATCATAGACATGTTTTCCAAATGAGTTTAGACAATGCCTTGTGCAAACCCAGATTCTATCACAGTAGCAAAAACACTACTTACCCAAATAATACCTAGGTTTAGTATACCAGAAAAAATACATAGTGACAATGGGAGCCACTTTTTGTATAGTGTAATCTCCCACTTGTGGAATATGTCATGATTCCCCTACCATTCTTTGGGTTCAGTAATTGTTATAGTTATCTAATATGTTAGATAACTATTCTGGCTGGATTTGTTAAAAATGATAGTTTAAAAGGAATATATATTTTATATGTTGTCTAAAATGCAAGAGAAAATATAAAATGAGCAAAATTATGTTTCTTTTGTTTAATTTCCAGTTATTTAAATGAATGTTCAAAGAAATATTATATATATATATATATATATATATATATATATATATATATATATGAAATCTTTATTGCAGATTAAACCTTGTCAATAGTAGTTTATGCAGTGTCCAGAAGATACACAGACTGTTATCAGCTCAGGTTTGAATATACATCTATTGAACCTGTTAGGAATTAAAACAACAATTAAAGCAGTTCCTGAGTTTTATAATGCTGATACTGAGTTCATATTATTTTTAAATACAGCATCTTAGTAAGGGCATTTTCAAAAGACATCTGCTGTCTTGGTGAAGGGATCAAAAGAATCTGGTGGATCTGCTGGGTAGGTTTGGCTACAACAGTCTTATCAAGTCTGACAAGAAGAAGCAGATCATAACAGAAAGCATTACATATCAAATTAAAATACCATTGCTCGTACCATCTACAATCAGTAGGGTTAGTAGAAAGAACAAATTATACAAGTCAAAATTGAGAAAAACTAACAATGACAGAAATAGAAAAGAACTGGGAATATTGCCTCCCACTGTTAATGATGAACATGCACATCTTACCAACCAAAAACAATCTAACCCCTTTTTATATATTTTATATTAGACCCTTTTACTTACCTGAATTGAGACCTTATGTCAGCCAGGATGAGAATATGAGTAACAATCTGGCAGATTACAGTGGGGGGGAATTATTTGATCTTGAACGTTTGTCCACTGTCAAAGAAATGATCAGTCTATAATTTTAATGGTAGGTGTATTATAACAGCGAGAGACAGAATAACAAAAAAAAACCAAGAAAAACACATGTCAAAAAAGTTATAAATTGATTTGCAGGTCAATGATGTAAATAAGTATTTGACCCCTTCGACTTAGAACTTGGTGGCAAAACCCTTGTTGGCAATGACAGAGGTCAGATGTTTTTTGTAGTTGGCCACAAAGTTTGCACACATCTCAGTAGGGATTTTGTCCCCCTCCTCTTTGTAGATCCTCTCCAAGTCATTAAGTTTTCGAGGCTGATGTTTGGCAACTCGAACCTTCAGCTCCCTCCACAGATTGTCTATGGGATTAAGGTCTGGAGACTGGCTAGGCCACTCCAAGACCTTAATGTGCTTGTTCTTGAGCCACTCCTTTGTTGCCTTGGCTGTGTGTTTTGGGTCATTGCCATGCTGGAATACCCATCCACGACCCATTTTCAATGCGCTGGATGAGGGAAGGAGGTTTTCACCCAAGATTTGACAGTACATGGCCAAGTCCATGATCCCTTTGATGCAATGCAGTTGTCCTGTCCCCTTAGCAGAAAAACACACCAAAGCATAATGTTTCCACCTCCATGTTTGATGGTGGGGATGGTGTTCTTGGGGTTATAGGCAGCATTCCTCCTCCTCCAAACACAGCAAGTTGATGCCAAAGAGCTTGATTTTGGTCTCATCTGACCACTACACTTTTACCCAGTTCTCCTCGGAATCATTCAGCTGCTGATTGGCAAACTTCAGACACGTAGTGTGTTACCAATTGTTCTCTTGGCGACTATGGCCCCAGCTGCCTTGAGATCATTATAAAGATCCTCCAGTGTAGTTCTGGGCTGATTGCTCACTGTTCTCATGATCACTGAAACTCCACAAGGTGAGATCTTGCATGGAGCACCAGACCGAGGGAGACTGACAGTTTTCTCGTGTTTCTTCCATTTGCGAATAATCGCACCGTTGTCACCTTCTCACCAAGCTGTTTGGCGATGGTCTTGTAGCCCATTCCAGCCTTGTACAGCTCTTTGGTCTTGGCCCTGGTGGATAGTTTGGAATCTGATTGATTGCTTTTGAGGACAGGTGTCTTTCATACAGGTAACAAGCTGCGATTAGGGGGACTCCCTTTAAGAGTGTTCCACATCTCAGCTTGTTACCTGTATAAAAGACCACTGGGAGCCAGAAATCTTGCTGATTGATAGCGGATCAAATACTTATTTCCCTCACTGACCAACAAATTAACTTATATCTTTTTTGACATGCGTTTTCTTGTTCTCTTTTTTTGTTATTCTGTATCTCACTCTTAAAATACACCTACCATTAAAATTATAGACTGATCATTTCTTTGTCAGTGGACAAACGTTCAAAATCCGCAGGGGATCAAATAATCCCCCCCCCCCCCATGTATATTACAAAAATGTTAAAACAAAGAGAAATTACAGCTGTGAATGTTTCTCCTCCTCAGGAACACTGGGAACTACCTACACTGATAAAGCCATGAGAATGGGCATTTGTTAAAATCATCAAAAGTGGTCAGACCTCAGGTGGGAAGGTCCCTACCAAGTCCTGCTGGCTACTCTGACAGCTGTGAAAATTGCAGAAAGAATTCCCTGGATACATCTGACCCACTGCAAGAAGGTACCCCTGACAGTGTCCTCATGAAAGCCTGACCACTAACCCAAACAACCTCGTTTCTGTATGACACACCGAGTCTGGCTACAAAGGAGAGTGGAAAAATAGGACCACTCGTCTCAAACCCAGTGAAGAAACCGTAGTCTGCAGACAGTTTAGAGGGGCCTTGGGAAGGTGAGAAAGGTTTCTCAGAATGACACCCAGATACAGACCATGGGACCCCTTCACAGACCCAGGATGGTGTGGAATAAGAAAGTCCATATTACATCAAATCCTCATCATTACCATCATAATAAAACCAGTGATAACATGGGAAAACACAGGAAAACAAAATCAGAATATCACAAAGGAGGAGAACATAGAAACTAAAGTAGAAAGCCAAACTAGAAGTCACCATGGAACCAACAGAAGAGCAGCGTGAATGGGAATAGAGATGAGATGGATAGAGGAAACAGTTAATCTGACCTTCACAGAAGGTGAAACAGGAACTGCCCAATTTGACTTCTGTGCGGTGGTTCCATGTGGAGAAAATGAAGAAAGAATAAAATGGTCAGATAAGTATGTGTGCATGGTGTTTTTTTGTCGAGGCAAGATGGTACAAAATGTGGGATAATGCCCTGTGGACCACCTCACACCAAGACTATGGGTATCAGAACAAACAATATTCTGAATGTAGAGATGTCAAAACTTGTATGAGTATCATAAAAGGAAACAGTGAAGCAGGCTGTGATAAGAACAGCTGTAACCCTATCCCCCTGACCTTAAAAGACCCAAAGAAGTGGAAGTCAAGAATAGACACACTAGGGGCAGATGTTTGTGGATCAGATCCAGTCGGATGGATATGGAAAAATGTAGTTACAAAAACTAAACAACAAAACCTAACCGAAACAAAAGATAATAATACCAATGCAGAAACAAAGGCCACGATTTTTAAGTAAGCCCTTTGGGACACCTCTTGGACCAAGTAACCTGTGGTTCGGGTTTAGACATTTACGGGCTTGATGGAGGGTAAATCTGAGCAATTGAATAGCGAATCAGGATTTATTTGCTGAAAGATCAAAGGCTTTGAGGGAAGTAAGCTGCGATTGAACAAATCGCTAGGAATCGTGTCTCGCAGCATGTAACTCAATTGGAAGGCAACAGAATAGCAAAGTAGCTTGCGACCTCCATTTGCGAGCACGGATCTCTAAAATGTAGCAATTGAATGAGGCCCTTGTTGGGTGACAATTCAAAAAAATGTGGTCCGGATAAACTATGTTTACTATAACCAACAGAGATTTGCAAACTGTACCAGAGAAGCAGAACAAGGCCTAGCAGAACAGCTAGACTAAACCAAAATTATGGCCTGGCAAAACCGACATGCTATTGGCCAAGGAAGGAGGCATATGTAAAATGTTTGGAACTGCCTGTTGCACCTTGATCCCCAACAATACCGCCCCCGATGGGTCTGTGTCAAACTAGCTGAACATTCAGGTATAGATAATCCATTTACAAGCTGGCTTCAATCAATATTTGGAAAATGGAAAAATATTGTGTTATCTGTAATAACCTCAATAGGAATCATGATCGCCGTCCTTGTTACCTGTGGCTGCTGTATAGTGTGCACTGTGCAAGAGCACTGATACAGAGATGGATAGATATTACTGTCACAAGGAAAGAATACTTTTATGAGCCCCTCAGCCCAAATGGAAAAGGAACTGTGTATTATGACTTTGAGGACACGGAGGGAGTTCCAGATGATCAAGGGACTGAGGGAGATGAACAAGCTAATGAAGAACAAGAATACAATATGCAACAAGAGATCCTTGTATGAAGAGATTACAGAAAATCCAAAAGAAGTAGTACGACTGAATGACGCAAGCCCTTGGACACTTGTTTCCAATTGACACCTTGTTTTGACTTTGCATATTCTGTGTATTTTTTATTATCATAAGGATGATAATAATTATAAACAGGAGGGAAAAGATAGAAAAATATTCACAAAGAGTTAATTTTCCTCTCTTAGCTGTGTAAAAATGTCCAGGGTCAGGACAACCTGGGTTATTTTGGTTGAAGTAAACAAGATGTTTTACTAAGATAACAATAAGCTATTACACACAATAGATACTTGCTTTCCAAGGATATCTTAGAAATGTTTGAACCACAGTTGCAAGAGTTTAATGATTCATGTTAACTCTACACTACACATCTGTGTGTAAAAGAGCTTCTAAAATTATATTAAATCAGAGATACCTTAAAAGGCATTTGTGTAAACTTGTGTCACTGTTATCTCTCCTTGATATCAAGTATTATCTCTTATGATTTATGTTTTTGTCTAACACTGCGTTTTTTTTAACCTGATTGTAGCCAATGTGTCAAAATCATTTTGAACTTATCAAGCTTATCGTCCAAGGTACTATCTAATTTCTCCATCATCGTAGTGTGATGGCTCCATAGTAAGAGGCAGATTAAGCAGACAGGTCACTGGTTCTATATTAATTTCTCTCTCTAATATCTGAGATAATATTCTGTTAACACTGTCCCAAACATCCTTACAATCCCAACAAAATGTTTAAGTGCTTCTTTGGCCACATCCTCTAAAGCAATTTGGGGAAATATCCTCATACATTTACAATCTATAGGGAGATAAATACATTCTATGAAGAAATTTAATGTTGCTGTTAACAAAGCATTTCTACTACCTGCTGGCACATACTCTTTCTTATTGTGTCAGCAGCAACTTCATCTAGAGACTCAGTATGGAACCAAAGCAATGCTTGACATGCAAGAACCTGAATACTTCACTATTATCTGGCAGATCATAAATATACAAACCCCTTGTCTTCTTTAATAAAATTTACATTGCGTACCCAACCTTGATGCATCTGATGCACTGCAATGCCCGTTCCTCTCAACCTGGTTGAAAAAAAATATTCTGAAATACTGTTGTCATCAGAGAGTGTTTTCTAGTAAGATTCCTTTGGATCTTATATTTGTTCCATAACAATATAAAGTGTTTTATATAACAAATTAATCCACATATTACAAAATATCGCAGGACATCTAAAAAGCTTGAACTTAATGGACTAAAAGTCTTTTCCAACCTCAGTTACTATGGTTTTGGATTTTTTTTGATAACTTTATTTGATTAGATAAAGAATCCCTTTCTATTTGAGCCCATCTTGGTAAATGATTAGACTTATGCCCAGCTGCTACATGTGCTAATTGTGCAGATATAATATAATTCCACACATTCACAACTGATAATGCGCCTTCAGATTTGTGTAAAAAAATAACTTTTTGAGACCATTTTAATGAGATACTTGTCTCTATTGATACATTGTTACAAATCAAACTAGTTTCTTGTGGAACAATTTGACAATTGTTAAATCATTGGATATAAAAAGATAATTGTGTAGTCTAGCTGGATTTTATTGTTATGATTTATGTCTGTTTTCCCTGATTACTCACCATGCATCATATTTTTGTCATTTTCAATAAAAGTTACATTTCATTCTTTGCACTTATATTTTCATTGAGTTGGATCCTGAGAGTGCTCTTGTAGTGTATGCTTTGCTTTGTAGGTCTATTTTTGTTACATAGGAGACAAAAAGGTCACCCCGTCTATAGCGCGCTTGCTAAATGCGCGCCGACGTAAGGACGGGGACAATTGCGCAGCAGACAAATGTGCGCTGTGCTAGAAGCGTGCACGCCCAATAGCATGCCCGACATACCTGTCCCATCAAGATATATTACTTGCCCCATGTCACTTAAACAAACTTTTCTCTTCTTGTCTATTTACATATTTATTATTTGCCCCAATACTACTCAGAATTACCTTACTGAGTACAGTACTGAGCACTTGCTTTGGTAACTATACAATTATTTGCAAGAAAATACTTGCTGGTGCTGTATATTCAGCTAAATCAGTTACCATATTTGTGCCCCTAACATAAATGCGTTTTTTTGCATTTTGATGTATAGTAAAATTACTAAATTATGCATTATTCATACACAAAATCTAGTATGCATCTAATTTTAGACATGTACAAATTGTAAAATTATATTGCAAAATAAAATGCTTTATTCTTAGCGCATACCATAACATTTGGTAATATTACTGTTGTGATATTTGTTTTATACTTGAAATCTTTATTACCACCACTTAATGTATTCAAGTGCCTATTCTCCATAGGATCTAATCATAGAGCCACAACAAGAATGTTATAGACTTAACACAAAAAGTGAATTAATTATAGGCAAAATGTTTTTAGAAAGCATCATAAATAATCACAACTAAAAATATTACATTTTCTACTATAAATGATTATTCTTTACAGCTGTGTTCCATTTACTTTACTAAACTGCTTCCTGTAGTTTCTGCCTCAGGTGACTGTGACTATATTAAGTATTGAGCTTTCCACTGATCTGGTTGAAAGCACTGGTAGTTTAGGTACCATATTCCCATAGTAAAGACAAGTTTCCATTGCATCCAACTTGATGCTACATTAGGAAGAGGGTTAGTAAAAACTAAAATGACAGCTTCAATAACTGCATATAATATATAAGTTAAATGTTGTATTTTTGTTACATTCTGAAACATATTTCTAGTGTAATTGTTCAAAATAGTATATTTTATATACATATCACTATAGTGAAGACTAGTTAAAGGGACATGGAAGGTTTCTGGATTTCACTAGGGGTATAATATACTGATGTATATATTTACTGTAATTTTATGTACTTTATTTTTTTAAGAATTGCATTTCCTGAATACACAGAGTGTGTAGTACAGTGTTCCAAATTAGCCTGTCAGTGACCCTTCTCAAGGAGCATGGTGTAAAATGTTGCCACTGATTGGTTGCTATGAGACAGTGCAACCTCTGTACTTAGAATTAAACTGTCTACATGAGCTAAAGAGGGGATAATCAGTTATGAACTATTTGTAAGATTTTAGGTAGCAAAAAACAGAACTTTTAAGCACTTCTTAATAACATAAAGTACACTAAAGAGATACATTGGTATATTATATTCCTAGTGAAATCCAGAAACGTTCCATGTCCCTTTAAATGCTTGTACACGAAGAGTTAATATCTATATTTTAAAGGGGGAAGAAATAAAAGATACATGTAAGCAATTTGCAGCACTGACAATTGTCACTGTATTTATTAAGGTTGATCCACACAGACAAGTCCTAGTGAAAAGCATCTAATCTGCTGGCATATTATGCAAATGTATTGGCTATTTCATGTGATTGTTTTTCCTCCCTAAGGGATGCAATTCATTATAAAGTAGAAAAGAAGCTGATAATCAGATATACCTACGTGACATATTGTCCTTTTTGATGTGGAAATGCTATTAGCACAGTTTCATAAATAGGCCTCTTAGAGACAGATGCTAAGATAAGTAGGAGGAAAAATGGTTTTCTGGGGAGCAAAAATGTATCAGAAAACAGAAAAGATCAGTATAGCAAGTGAGAATACACCCCAGACTCTTCCTAAAAAAAAAGTATATTTTCGTGACAAAAATGATGGTCCAATTGTTAAAACGCCAACAAAAATAGTTATTCAAACAGGAATAATATATTATTCTATTTAGGAAAATGGTTTCACATCTTGGGCATCAAGAAGTTTACTCCACTACACATTGTCATTCCAGGAAATTATACTCAAAAGTGTTTGCTTTTTAAAATTGCTGCTGCATCGATGGAGTTAGAAACAGTTTAGTAAGAGGTTGTAGAGTGTTTATATCCCTCTCTGATACTGTTGTCTTTAGAGACTGCATAATTGGAAGCTGTTATGCAGACTTGAGTGAGAGATCTCTGCAGGGTCCTAGTACTATGCCCCCTATTAAAATCCACTAAGTATCTTCACAAAAAGTTTCACAACTGCGGGAGCTTTTTTTGTGCAGATAACGAAGCGATAAAGGGTCAAAAGTGGAATCCCACCATAGTAAAAAGTAACAAATCCCACCGTAGTAAAAAGTAACAAATCCCACCGTAAAGTGGAGACCATGCAACAGGGCCGTTTCACCACAGCCCTGATGCTGCTACAGTTCCCACAAAGCACTGCTGCAAAAAGTGCTGCATAGTTAAGACACCACCCTCTCCCATACATTTACATAAACCCCTTTACATGGCACGGAAGGGATAAAACTATACGTGATCAGCAGGGGGTTTAAAACCCCATGACACCTACACAGTAACCCTGTGCCTTAAAGAACCTTGATGAAACCTAAATGTTAACCCCTACGAAATTGACAAATTGTGAAAACTGCCTGGAAAGCCCAATTTTTTTTTGCTCTAAAAGACAAACAGATGTGATTCAATAGGTGCAATATTTTTTTCTCCCTTAACCTAGTTTGCACTTGTTGTTGTTTGGTCATTCAGTTATGTCTGACTCTCCGTTACCTTACCGACGGCTGCACGCCAGGCACATCCTTTGTCTGGTTGTGTTCATCCATAAGGTTTTCATGGCAAAGATACTGGAGTGGGTTGCCAGTTCTTTCTCCAGTGGACCATGACTTGTCTGACTTCTCTTGCTATGACCTGCTTATCTTGGTTGACCCTACATGTTATAGCTCACAGCTTCACTGAGGTACACAAGGCTCTTTACCATGATGAGGTAGCGATCCAGAAGGGGTTCACATTAGATTGCCTTAAAGGACCACCGCAAAGGAAAAACAAAAATATTTGTTTGAATTTTTTAAGTCTGACTCCATAATTAAGCAGGAAAAGTAATACATCAAGTCTTTAATTAGAAAACACATTTTGATGCCTCAGCAGGACCCTGGAGCTACCCATGATACATTGGTGGAAGTTCTGTGAGTGAGAGGAACTTTACATTTCTGGAGAGTTATTGTTGTAGTGAATGATGCAAGAAGTCTGAACCTGGGCCCATGAGAAGGCATGAGCGTTGTTACCCCTCTCTTAACTGATAGTCAAAATATACACCCTTCGGCTCCGAGGAAGTGATATAACATACAAAATGGATTCCTATACTAATAAACAGAATCTTCAATACAAATCAGATTTAAAAAACCCCAAAAACTTCTTGTCCATGGCTTGCACAGCTGCTGATATTGTTAGTTGGGTACATACTTGGCAAACAAGTGCATTTTTTTCTTGAACTGCAGTGGTCCATTAACATGAAACCTCTAGCTGAAAAAAAACATAGAAAAGGATCAAAATTAGCAAAGATCAGTTACACATTGCCCTGGCGACCTGTTATATGTTATTGGGGGTCTTTGTATTAAATGCACGTATATGGTCATATGGCTCCAAATTTAGTGAGTAAGTCAAACACTCACAAACCACTAAAACTAGTGGAAGTATGATGTACAATATAGGGAAATATAAAAATAATAAAGATGAATAAAAACTGTTGTGATAAAATATGGCCTTACCTAGGTAGTCCATCCATTCTTATTGGCCTAATGGGCTAGAAGGGAGATGCCTAAATCTAACTCCCCACCAATTTAACTCTCTCCCTCTTAACAGTCTGTCATTCTCTGGTATAATATATAAAATATAGAGCAAATTAGGTCCAGTTATCTACTACATTAATTATTTAAACACCAAGCAAGTCAAATCTATGCAAAAAGATGTGGTGCCTCTAACTTGTTAATACTAATTTCCCTGTCTAGTAAAATTGTTCATCAACTTCCTGAACTAATTTAAAATCTTGGCTCTGCTCGGATATACAGAAAAAAAAAAAAAAACATAAAAATACAATGAATGAGCTCTGAGAAAGCAGCAAAAAGGGAAAAAGTATAATAAAGTATGGAAATAGAGTGATTCAGTCTAATAAATATCGAGTATAAAGGGGATAATATGAAAAATAGATGCATCAATTTACCACCAGCATTTAATGTATAGGGTTCCACACTAAATACTTCTGAATCATAAAAAAGAGCAAAAAACAATAAAAAATAAAAAACATGATCTTACACAAACAAACAAAATATTACAAAGACTACACAAAATGGGATAGTGGAGTGTCAAGTAGACACATTTTCCAGTCAATAAACAGATTCCTTGTATTCTAATTATTTTCCAAAATCCACTCTAATTAAAAGCAGTTTAACACCATTAGGCAAAAATCAATTAATATATATAGCTATGTACATCTTGCTGCGCGTTAAACTCATTAAATCTGCTGATTGTTAAAATCTGGATGACTGATGGCTCACAGAAACAATCCAATAGGTATTAGCATTTCAAAGTTGGGGCTTATTATTCATCTCGTTTCAGACAAAAAAAATAAATAATGAAATCTATCTGTACACTTCACTACCTGGAAGAGATGCAAATAGTATTTAATTTTCATGACTGCAAACTAAATGTGCATGGTCAAAGAATAAAGATCTCCTCAAACTTTAATTTTGAGAAGAAATATTTTATAATAGTATGTTGAGTATTTTTAACTAATCACATTTTAAGTTATCACATTTTGCCGTTGTAAACTACTGCTAAAGATGTGGTGATTGCACGTTCCTACTAGATAACCATGTATGAATATCCACCAGTTCCTTGTCTATGGGATTATTGATGCTTTTATGTTCTGGGTACACCATGTGGGGAATTTTCACCTAAACACAAGAAGCTCTTATATGAGAGGACACTTACAGATATTTAAATGTATGTGATAATGTTTTAGCACTTACCTTTTATTGTAGAAGGCCTCTGTAAGCTTCTGAAGAACAATCAACATGAATATAACTGTCACAATCTAGAACTGTAATTTAATTAGCTCTGGGATGCGCTCTTGAACTTTTGGCATAAAGAGACCAATATTTTATGAGTCAGTGACATAAATGGAATGACTAATGGTAGCTTCTTCTCTCCACATACATAGAAGAGTAACTGGTAAACTAGCCGACTTCCATAAGCTTTACATATATAGTTAATCTTCTCTAAGAGGGCTCTTTCATGTGACAGAAACTCAGATTTAGGCGAAACATGTCGTAACGTGTTATTTCCCCCCCAAAAAATAAATGGATTAAATAACTAATACTTATGGTACCACTTTTTTTTTATTGAGACGGTGATTGTATAAACTCTGAATACAACTTAAAAGTCATATACAGTGGACCTTCAGTTCTTGACCTCCTCTGAACTTGATGCGTCTCACTAGCAAAAAATGACATTGGAACTCAACTCGCTCACTCCACCCCGCTTTCTGTCTTTCAGGAAGTGGAATACTGAAGAGTAGTGTAGTTAGTGTCTGCAAGAGCACAAGTGAGCTAAAAGAGATTGCTCTCTGAGTAGGTAACCAGACCTATAGAACAACCTACTTAGGTATTGTTCGTTCTCAGATTGAGCACCTCTAATTTGTTGTAGTGCCTACAACAGCCCAAAACAGTCTGTGCCTGCAAGAGCTCAAGGCTTGTGGACTAAAATGGAGACTATGGCAGCAAGAATCAAAGTGCAGCCTGTGCCTATAAGAACCAAAGTGCAGGCTGTGCCTATAAGGACCAAAGTGTAGCCTGTGCCTATGAGAACCAAGTTGTAGCCTGTGCTTATAAGAACCTGGTATGTACTTACAAGAACTAAAGTGTAGCTTGTGCATACATGAACCAAAGGGTAGCCTGTGCCTATAAGAACCAAAGTTCCAAGCAATAACCCTTTCTCCTCCTCTACATCGCCACCGTTACATTGGCCCTCTAGTCCTCTCAGAACAGTTAAAGGGAAGTTCAATTCTATGCTATCTGATGTAATAACTGTTTTTTTTTATTTATGTCTGTTTAGTTTTAAGGTCTTGTGTCAAGAAACAACACGATCAGTTCAAAGTAAAATGTGAAATTTCTGGGGCTTATTATATATATATATATATTATTTTAATTTGCATTGATTCCTATGGGAAATGCTACGTTGGAACTCAACCTGCCATCCGCAACAGATTAAGGTCTAGTCCCAAGGTGCCACTGTAAACCAATGTCTCAAGGGGTTTGAAAATAATAATTAAAAAGTCTTGTATCTAATGAGAAAAGTAAAACAAAATTATATTGTGTACCATTTAATTGAAATATGCAGAACTCCCACTTTAGATCACTGAAGAGCTATTAGATTATGAATACTTACAAACCTCCATTATTAGCTGTACCAGTTTGGAAAACATTGTAGTAAAAAAACAACAAAAACAACAAAATAAATATTAATCAAGTAGCTTTATTTCAGTTTGTTCCATTGTGGCAGCAACTACTATGAACATCTAGTAAGGAGATGATCATAACAGTTCTACTGCACGAATGAGTCCAGTAATACACGCATATATTAAATTTAACAAATCTGCTGGGTGCCAAAAATAGAAAGAGGCTGCAGAAGCAAAAAAACACTGTTTAATACGGTGGTCAAACACTGTACAACAAATCAACTAAACTACACAGAAAATCAAACAATCTTTGTTATCATAAATTGTTGTAATGCCTATTTTGAAAAGAAAGGCAATGCATCTTTATACAAGTCTATGTATTTGCATACATATACATACAAACAAATATTCTTGTAGCCTTCTACCATCTGTTAAAGTATGTTACAAACACAATATGTTATATTCCAAAGTCACGACCAATTCTAGAAATTTCAAACTGCAAAAAATTTCCGGGTACAAAGCTAACGTTACTGTTCTTTATTTATTTGTTTGTTTGTTTTTTTTAAGTTGAATATTTTTACTAAAACATAAATATTTTACCATATATTTTCCTCTGACATTCAAAACTGTAAAGTCAATATGGCTGAATTATTGTTTAAAAAGCACATATGTACAAATATCCGTTTCAATACATAAAGTATTTGGCATAATTATCACAATCATACTGCATATGCGTGTCTGCTCTCGCTTTTTAAGATAATGGAATATCTTATCAAAGTTAACCAGTTATGTACAAAAATACTCGAACATTTACTATAGAAAAACGGCAATAACCACTCAGCAGCATACACCTGCTCGACAGTTTTCTTGGGAAAATATAAAAAGTGGTTATTATTATTTTTTTTTTTCAATCTAGCGGTCATAAAAAGCAAAATACAACGCTTTACCAAAATTACCTTCCCAGCAAAAGAGGGAAATAATTTAACAGGATGATCTAAAATGCATAACAACTCAAACAATTGCTATAAACACGTGAGAATGGATGAAGTGTGCAAGGTGCTTTGTAGTCTGTGAGTACAATTGCATTATATATAGGATAATGGGATTTTATATATATATATATATATATATATATATATATATATATAGGCCTGAATACAAACACAAAATAAGTTTAAGAATATAAAACACAGGGCTGAAGTGATGAAGGCACCTGTACTAGATATTGCATTTATTTTACAGATAATTTTCATTTGGAAATATAATTTTCTTTCTCTAACTCCTTTTCTTCCAAAACATTGATAATTCCTTTTTAAAGAAGCTGTTAAAGCATGGGCATTCAAATACTGTAAACCCAAAAAGGCTCTCAATGGAAACGCATGAGTAAATCCAAAAACAATTGGGCTGGAAGAAAATTTTGTTCTTAAGTAATACATTTAACTAAAATTATCCAAATTTTGTAAAAATTTTGGAATTCCTGCCTACAACTAGGGAAAGGAAAACGCATCAGAAACTGATATTTTAGCTTGGATGGAGCAAGAGGAAGAAAAGGGACTTTAAACAAATATCCAATGTTACCAATTATGGTCATATTAGTGTCATATTAATTGAGTTTTACTTTTATATTAATAGTTCAATGCCATTAGCAGAAAAGCACAGTTGGAGAGATATTGGCAGACCCAACATTTTGTATGAACCTTTACTCTTCTTGAAAAGGCAAACTTGAACAAAGTCAATGTTTTATGCTGTCAAATCAATACCAATGTGTCAAACTGTATACCAGTTCATTCTGTTTTATAGATTTTAATAGCAGATGAACTGCTTGACCCAGCTGCCTTTGATATTTTAGTATACTTGGACCTTATTCAACAGAAAGAACATTTGTATCTACTGCAATCATGTGTATTTGCCTCTGCTATAACAATTTTCCCGATATTATATCCTCTGCCTTCTCTGCTAATACACTCAGCTATTTTGCGACATATTTAGAGTTATATTATATTTGCATTGTCATTGCAGACATATTTATCCATTAAAGTAAATTCACAAAATAATATTGGAGATGTAAAACAAACTACTTTTCACTTAAAAATTCTATACAAAATAACGAGCACAAATATACCCCAAAATACTTTGTATATGTGCTTTTAAAGCACCACTGTGGTCACATTTTTATGTATGCTCTTTTGAATAAACAAATATGATAGGCAGCATTTTTTTTAGAAAGCAAAATAAACACAACTTTTAAATTTTTCATTATGTGAAATCACATTTTTGCAGACTTTAGTTTTTTTTCTTGCCTGCTATCACTGTCTCAGGATGGTGTATTTAGTAAACTAATTAGCTTCCCTATAGTCTTGGGCAGTAGTACCTACCACATTACCATTGTGCAAGTGAGAAACTTCCTGTGCATTCAGTGTCTTATCTCACCTCAGGAAGCTGAGCCAAAATAACCAATTCATAATTGCATATAAAATGTACTAAATTAGGCTGTGTTATATTATTTTACATTCTAAAAACATGTCCGTATTTTCAAGTGTAGTTCTTCAAAAGAGTAAATCTTAAAATGATGACAACAGTGGTCAATTAATGAATATGAATGATATGGCATTATGTTACACAAGGTAAAGTCGTCATCTGGTGAATTTTAATGGTGGGTCAAAAACTCCCTGGAACATGTTAATTAAAGCCACTCACTGCACAGTGCAATCTACTCAGATCCTATGCAGAATGATCTTTTATGATTGGCAAAGCTAAACATACGTGTTGCTGTAACTCATTCACAGCCATCTCACCATAGCAAATTATGTACAGTCAGCAATCAAAATGGTATAGTGGAATGGGCACTGAGCACCATTTTTATACAAACCTACATTTTTATTATATTGTATAAACAAGAGCTAAGTATTTTACAGAAAAGCCACTTCTTTTCTTTCCCTGTAGCATAAATGTAATGTTTGGGATCCAAATTACAATTCATTGGAGTATTCTCTCCAAGAACATTGACTAAATTTTAGAGGCACTTCCACCTTGGTAATCGACCATAAGGCGAAATACTGTAATTATATTGCTTGGCGAAGTGCATAACAAGTTTATGTACATTTCAATTAAAAGTTGATGTATCCTGTGAATATCAGGTTATTATTTTATAGTAAAGTTATAGGAGAGGGATGCCACCTGTCAGTAAATGCAAGGCACTTTGAACAATGGGCCCCCGATTTAGAGTTCATTATGCAAAGCTGGAAGAGCAATCAAGTTAAATTAATAGCACTGTATGTACAATATTGCCGCACTAATCATAAAACCATGGTTCTTTTTAAAAATATATTTTTCTATGGCCCCCCTTTCATACTATTAAGAATATTAAACCCACCTATGTCAATTTCAATTCAATAGAAATCTACATACTATATTGACATGAGTGATGCGCCACTCTAAAAGCCAGTTAACACGTATCACAATTATTATGCTCACTTGTTGTAAACTCATCATTGTTGATGCAAATAGTTTTTTTTAACTTCACATTTCTCACTTGATCAGTGAGGTCCTATATTGTGTTTGGACTTAACCACAGGCATGCAACTAAACAGCGCAGCACAGTGACAGTTCAATCAATATATATATATATACTGTTTTATATCCTGTACAAGTAAAGACACACACTGAAAACCTTCTTAAATGTACTCTGAAAGAGTCTAAACTAGAAAGATGGCTGCTTCTTAAATGATGCATGTAGATAATACATTTTAAATGCATCTGGATTAGACGCATTAGGCAACAACATCTAGACCATTAATTCCCAAACACGAGACATTTTTGTGGCTTGATCAGTTGTTTACCTCTTGCACTTCTGAAATTAGTTTGATAACAGATATCAGACAACTCTAAATCGGCCCCATAACTTATAACAAAGTCTGTCTGTATTAAATAAATTTATTACCTGCAAAAAAAAAAAAAAAAAAGTTTATGTTTGATCAACAATGCAAATTAATCATCATATTAGGCTACTATAAAAAAAAAGCTAAGAGGCATCTCTAGAATGAACCAGAGCTATATCAGCAGGAGTATAATGTTATCTCAGCTTTTTTAAATGTCCTTTTCTGACTTTCCTGCCCAGACCATTTGTACATTTTCAGTGCATGCAATAGAGACAAATAGCAACACATTTAAAATTGTCTCCGTGTATACAAAATGCACTCAACACTGCTGATAAAATATCAGAATTTAGCTGAAAACTCTATTATACAATATTTTATATGTTTACAAAATGCTTCAGTAAATGAATTAAACAAAAAGATTTCATAATGTAAAACGACAAAAACAAAATGAAAAAGAAATATATTAAATGGGAAGAAAAAACTTGATCCTATTTTTGTTTGTGGTAAACATATTGAACACATTTGGAATTGTTGGCTGCTTTAGTTCAAGTAAACTAATTAATAATAGTTAAAATATCTCAAGTATGTTGCCTAGAAAAACGGGAAAAAAAACGAAGCATCTACTTTTATATATCAAAAAGGAAATTCATCAAAAATGTACAGAATGTTGAATTGACAGTCCTGAAATAGCCCAATATAGAGTTATTGTGCTTCCTTTTGTCTTTATTTGTTAAAAAGTGCCTCATGTCAAGTTAATCCTGAATTAATAATTCTAAAAGAATGTGCAAAATAATAATTAAAAAACAAATAAAATTGTTTCATTTCCTTAACTAGGGAATAAAATGGTAAACAATTAAAGTGCCCACACTTTCATTAAGTGTCTTAACCCCTTCTGCAGTTTTCAATTCTTAATACAACCCCTAAGGGTTATTTGTTATAAAATTAATGATATTGTTCATTCACGACATTATTATGAAAATACATTTTTTTTTTTACAGTTGGGAAACTTTCCGTGGGAAAGGCCTAGGCCGTGGAAGTGGCTCCGTCCGCTTTCCATTCTCCAGATTGGTCGGACGCGCTAAGCCTGGTTTGGGTGGTAAAGCTGGTGGTTCGATTGGGGCTGGGATTGAAAGGCATTGAGGTACTGGTACTGGACGTCTCAAAGTCCGCTCATATACACTGTAAGGGGGTGGTGTCTTATTATCCTTCCTTGTTGGCTCTTCTGATATACCGTAGCTGGAAACTGTTACAGTTTGTTCATAGAACTGAGTCTCGAAACCAGACATTTCGGAAATACTACAGCGACTTAGTGAGGAAATACCACTGCTGCAGCTCCCAGACAAGACGGGGGAATTTGATATCATGCTTGAAGGATGGCAGTCTACAGGTGATGGTGTAAACGACTGCATTGACCCCTGCACCAAAACAAAGGACACTGGTTAGAAACCATTTTGGTTTGTAATTGTTGCATTAACAGAGGACACCTATGCTTGTATCATCTATAAATTAAAATATTCTCTTATTTCTCCATTTGCATGAATTTATCATTAATGCGATTGTTGCATCACACGTTGTATATCTGATTTGCATATCAGCAAACATAAAGTAGGGTCAAAAGGGTGTTGAAGCTAGCTTGTGGTGCTATATGCCTTCCAGTGAGGAGGATCTTCTTTCTATCCTTCTCCTTCATGTATACTGTAATTTTAATGCCATATTTTAGTTGGTTACCAAAATATAGATGCATTATTGAACTGTCTATAAAATCCTTTTTTTGATATGGGTGTCCAAGGAGAATAAACCATTTGTGAATTTTAGTTATGTGGCATTATTAATATTTTAATAATTATTCATAAATTCCAAGTTTTTATTTTTCAATTAGGGTCAAAGCGCAACCACAAATGAATGCAATTTGCTTCACAAACCCTAAGACACTGCATTAGTAGAGGAGGACTAGACGTGTGTGTATGCAAAACAACAAGTCAAGTATATAGAAAACAATTTCTGTTAAAGTGACTGAAGTCTTTTTTTATATTTCGAAACGGTGGAAAGCCTTGTGTACTCTAAGATTAAATAATGAGTATCATATAAAATAGATAGTGCAAGTCGGTAAGAGCACTTCAAATATTTATGTTAACACATAAATTGTCCCCAAATATTGTATTCAGTTTCATAAAGACCTTTGGTTTCTAGAAAGGTTTAAGCTGTTTGGTTCTTCTGCTTATAGGGAATGATTCCTGATGAGAAAGCTCACAATGGAGACCATCTGGATTAACAAGCTAAAACCGTGGTGCCTAAGGACTCCTATTTTAATAGAACAGAAACCTAACTGGAAGAGTGAGATTCCATTAAGACATATTAAATCCTGATAGTAATAATGATTTCCAGTAGAAATCAAACTGGCAGATTATTTCCAATTATTTTACTCCCTTAAAGATAGCAGAAGTATTACAGTCCCCAACAGGACACAAATAATTAATCCTTGTTATGCCTGCTTACATACATTTACAATTCTGTTCTCATATCAGACAACAATCAGTGGCTGGCCTTATTAATTTATTTTGCAAAATAATTGTAGAACAGGTTCAACTATGTTATTTATTTTTCAGAAAAACAGTGTCAGGTTTTAAAGCCAATGCAATATAAATAATGTGACTACAATACATCCATAGTGTAAGTGTGCCCTCTTCTGGCTTAATATATCCTCAGTTCTGTGCTATATTTACAAAACTCAATAAGACGCTACAGTAATTCATTCAAATAAAATAATCACACATTTTGCATAATAGAAATACATATTTATGTACCTTCATCGGGGATCTCCCCATTAGAGAAGGGGAGACTGCAGCAATGTTCCTTGCTGGGGAAACTGTGTATACAATATGTACAATATTAGTTTTTTCATAAAAAAAGGTACATTTTGCATGTTCTTCATACACAGCATGACTGTCATGTCAAGACAACTTATAGATGGTATTCTAATACACTGTAGTAATAGCATGGCATAAAATACATTTTAAATAGGTTAAAAATGCTGCTGTGATTTAATATTCACAATAATTACGGTAATAACTGAATACTTACATCACAATGTATAACTTTAACTAGCAACATATAGCATTATTACCAGCACAAACAGCTCAGTACAATCAATTTCTCTTGGAAGATGATATTTTATCTTAGGCTCAGCTCTACCCACATATAATATATTGGGTATGATAGTACAGCCCTTGCCAGTAGTTAGTTATTCAAATAATGCATTACAGGAAATAACAGTATTCTAACTCTATTATTATGTACACAAAAACAAAGTAGCACCTCTAAAAAACAAACATAAACAACAGTATTTTGGTATGCAGTAATACCTTTCTATTGGAAAACATTTTTTTTTCGACCGATATCTTTGTTTTTCAACTAAAAAAGTAATATTATAATTAAACTATAATTATACTTATACTGTGAATACAGAAATGATATCATTAGGCCATTTTTTATATTACAATTATTCAAAGGTACTGCAGGCTGTAATTTTTTATTACTGATCTCTAAACTTTTTTGAATATGATGTAGGAATAATTAAAAGGTATTTATCAGTGAAATTTCAATGACATTTACTTATTTATGTTTGTATGAATATGCAGCCACATTAAATTGGAAGCTCGTATGTGCAACATGAGACCTGCAACGGCTGCAAGCTTGAAGAGTTGTGGATTTATTAAATTAGAACATGCTGCGAGTTACGGGCCTGAGAGGTAAACCCGTAAACCATTTTTCACTCGTTGGATGTGCGGCCGTGAGAAATTAGTCTAATTCATAGTTATGAGTTGGGATAGAGCCAATAACAAAAAAGATTGTCAGAATTACGTCACTGTAGAATGGAGGGGGGATTTCTAAAGTCTTACAGGGTTCAATTACGAGTTACGATCGGACCCACATTCCAGATATACTGCAATATTGATAAAGCCGTAAATATGATATTCTATCACATGCGAGTTACAGTATATGTATTAACACATTGATTGCCGGGATCGATATAACACAAAAATTATACTGGAAATAAAGTATTTTTCTGGGCTGATTTGCGAGCTTGAGAATGTTGTGCTATTAATTCTAAGAACTAACATCACTTTCCCTTTTAATATTAGTACAGTAGTGTGTTTTTATTTGCATTTCAAGTGCTACGTATTGGACTTTACCCCCTTGCGGTTCCTCTCTAGCACTCGTTGGGCTTTGGGCTCCATTTGCGTGTTACAGGCTCGCTCGCAAGTGACTTTGTTGCAATTTAATAGCATGATTGGTATAGTAGCGTTTAGCGGATTGAGAGATCAAAGGATTTACGGCCACAAAGTTAAACGTTGCTCATCCTGTAGGCTTTTTTCGGCCTTGCTGCGTCTTAACCCGCAAGTCGTCTGCGGGTTGCTTCAACAGGCTAATTAATACCCTTAAGTCTTGCGAGCTACGTTACGAGCTATGTTTTAACATGTAGCACAAATTTAATGGGGCTGATGGCGAGCACACAAAGCACCAAAATGGTAAGAAGTAAAAAGTTAACCTTTCATTGATATATATATATATATATATATATATATATATATATATATATATATATATATATATTTATAATTAATAAGGGAATTCAGGATTATCATGGATAATTAGAGAGGCAGTATTGATCCAGGGAGAAGTCCGGTCGCCGGTGTCTGGGAGGAGGGATTTGATTTTTTTTTTTATATATTTTTTTTTATACAACTAATTCATTAATAGTTAATCCGCATATTGCAGATCGGAGGCGATCTTGAAAGGTTGAACTTGATGGACTGAATGTCTTTTTTCAACCTTAAATACTATGTAACTATGTAATATATATATATATATATATATATATATATATAAAAGATTGTATTTCATGCATTTTATTTTTCTTGTAATAAAATAATTAACACACTTGCGGTCACTTTCAGAATATATTTAATAGTATTTGATATGTATCTTTATATAGGATCCCACATACCATTAGAGTCAAATACTGGATTTGAAGGACACATGTGAGTCAGTATCTGAATTCTACTAGCATGTGCCACCCCTTCTTCAAACACTGCAGAGTCGATTTATAATTGAAAATTATTGGCGAACTACGTAGCATCACATAGATTGTGACAATGATGCAAAGAGGATATTTGTTTTTAATAAAACTATTTTTTGCATACCAAGTCAATAAAGCAAAAAGAAAATACCTTCAAACCAACATGGGGATAACGATAACAGAAAATATGATTTTAGCATAAATTATTGGCTGTATTACTGAATAAAGAAAGAAAAAAAATACACAACTTTTGTGTTATGCACATAAGTGTAAGTGATCTATATGATTAAATCAGACCTACCAGCTTGTGTGGGTCTTGGTGGAACAGGGGGGGTTATAAGCCTTCCACTGTCTGACATGTTTTTGGCTTCTTTTCCACTGTCCAAACTCCAGCTGCTTGGGGCTGTATTTACTGCTAAAAACAAGACACAATTAAGTATTTAATAAGAATAGACATACACAGTAGAAAAACATTTAAGACATAAATAGAGATGGATAGTTAATACCCCTGCCATTGCATTTTGATGTTAAAATACATACATACAGATCAGATGAGATCTTAAAAGGTTGAACTTGATGGACTGAAAGTCTTTTTTCAACCTTAATTACTATGTAATATGTAAACATATGTATTAAATTATATAATAAAAACATAAACGTATAATCGCACAATAAGAAGTGTGAACAATAGCAAAACTATTTGTGAGGCTTCCAGATTTTGGAAAATTGGTGATACAATCAAGAGCAATGAATGAAAAGTTAACACGTTATAATAAACCATAGACACATTTTATAAAAGAACAAATTATTTAATAGACTCCATGTTTGCATGTTCCCATATCCTAAGATTGTTCAGCACTCAAAGAATGTTCACTTCTCCAGTTCTTTATAACTCTCACAGTATAGTACGAATAATATGCTTCAAACGTAAACCAATAAAACATTGGAAAATAAGTCAAGCTTTCAACTATGGAAAACAATTTATTTTGAAGTAAATCATGTAATAAAGTTATCAGCACAATTTATTTTCATTAGAAGCTATTGAGGTCTTCACATTGCTGTGTTGATCAAAAGCAGTGGATATGGATGAAGTTCCTCCAATGCTAGTTGGAGATGTTCTATTGAGAAACAACATGTATTTGAGTTTTTATCTATACATCCAGGAAATTCAAAGTCATATTATGATTATTCTTTATTTAAAAAGAACCAGTAATTATCTGACATTACACAAAGGGGGACAAAAAACATAATCTACAGGACAAACACGACAAACATACTGATATATTGCTGCAAGAGTTTACAGCGTAGGAGGTGGTTGGTGGTGACAAAAGGTGAAGTAGGCAAAAAAAATAAGTATATAGTGTGAGTTCATCAGCCACTTATTTTCAGTAAGAATTAAATTTAGTGGACTTCAAATGATAGGCAGTAAAGTTGTCTGAACAGCTGAGTTTTATGAATTTTTCGATTTACTTAAACAAACAGAAAAAAAAAGTAAGATCAATGAATGAACGACTATATGGTCTGGTTGGTATGAGGAGATTATTAGAAAAGACAAGAGTAAGTGATAAGCTTTGAGTAGGAACCTACTGAGTGTTTGGAGTGTTTTAATAAAGGGATAGAACTTTAAATTTAATTTAGGATAGGGGACAATGTTCAAAGGACTCCCAGGGTAGAGAAGAATTTGCTGAGCAATATTTAAGGTCTATGAGCTAGAGAAGAATTACAAAAATAATTGTAGTGGTTAAAGACTTGAGAAAGGAAGTTCAATTAGGATATGGTTGCTGTACTGTTCTGTTAGTGGTTTTGTTGTGTTTAATGAACAAAAATGACATTTTCCACACTATTATTTTGCTTTTCTGTCCCACATTCATCTTTTCTGTTTATCATTCTACCTATTAACTTTTCATCTCAGTCTCTACTATGGATTGGGTTTCCTCTACAATGAGCTCTACTGTTCTCCTTCATTGCTTAGTACTCAAAAAGGAATTTGCAAAAAAAAAAACAGTACAAAATAATTTATGCATACAAAAGTTGGTAGCTTGCTTGACAATAGAATTTACTTTTTTTGTTGTTGTGGTAATGTCAATGTCTGGTCCCATACTCCACAGACACAGCTCTCACTAAGGTCACTAATGACTTGCTCATCGCCAAGTCAAAGGGTCACTTCTCTACTCTACTCTTTCTACTGCCTTTGACACAGTTGACCATCCTCTTCTTATCCAAATTTCCCACTCTATTGGCATCATGACACTGCTCTCTCTTGGTGCACATCATATCTAGAAAATCAAACATTTAGGGTCTGCCTCTCTGGCTCCTCCTCTCCGCCTTGCTCATTTTCTCCATCTACACTTCCTCACTTAGTACCATAATACATTCTATTGGATTTCAGCATCATCTATATGCAGATAACACCCAAATCTACCTCTCTGAGCCAGAACTACCCCCCTCTCTTCCAGCTCATGTTGCCAACTGCCTCTCTAGCATATCCTCCTGGGTGTCTGCCCATCAACTCAAACTCAATATGTCAACGTCAGAGCTCCTATCTTCCCACTTTCTTCTACAACTTCCACTCCTCACATATCTCTAACTGTTGACAAGGGCATCATCATGTTCACCTCTCAGCCCCGTTGTCTTGGGGTTTTACTGGATCCTGCCCTCCCTTTCATTCCTCACATACAATTAACCATTAAATCTTGTAATTTTCACCTAAAAACACCTCCAAAATCCTAATACACTCTCTCATCATATGTCGCCATAACTATTGCAACTCATTCTTTGCTGGTCTTCCCATCACCCGTCTCTCTCTCCACTCCAGTCCATAATAAATGCCTCTGCTAGATTCATCTACCATACTCCATGGTTAGTGTCTGCAGCATCTCTCGATCTGTCACCCCACTGACTTATCATAGCCTCTAAAATAAAATTTAAAATCTTTACCCTAATGTATAAACCCCTCAACATGAATGCACCCTCTTATATCTCTGCTCTTGTCTCTAAATACTCGTTCAACCGTCTTCATTGCCCTAATGACCTTCTTCTTTCCTCCTCTCTTATCAACTCCTCACATTCCTGCCTACAGGACTTTTCTTGTACTGCCCCTTTACTTTGAAACTCCTTGCCTTGCTCCACAACACTATCCACCTGCCTCAAATCCTTCAAGACCTCACTAAATATTCACCCATAACCTCTAGACTGTAAGTCTGCACATTTTCAATCTTATTAAGTGCATTAGATAAACACTTTGTGTGCTTCATTATAAACTCAATAACAGACCTTCCGTTCTCTTGTAATTTGTTAAAATGTTTGACTTGTATGTACCCCGTTGAGTGCTACAGAATATGTTGGTGCGTTACAAATTAAGGTTAATAAAAATTAAAGTTAATAATGTCAATAAATATATTTTTATTAAAGAAGCGAATGATGAAAAGGCAGAACTAAAAAATTAAAAGCATTTTTCGTTCGTAGACAAAACTGCTGACAGACAAATCCTTGAGGATATTAAAAACACTTGCATGTATAAGTGTACTTAGATGTTTAAGTAGGTCTTTCATTTGCAGCACTTCTAAGTATCTGAACTATAAGTGCTATGTTCTAGGCAATTATAAAGTATCCAGCTGTGATATTATGTATTGGAAGTTTTGTAGACCACAAATAGGAATTAGAATTTAATATCTATAACTTGTATAATCATAAATTACTAATGTTTTGATGATATATTTACATGAATGGTTTTATACAAAGAACGCTTGATGAAAATTTATTTGGGGTATCCCAATGCTCTGCACCTCATCAAGGAATAGCTTTTGCTGATCCCAGTACAATCGGTATGCTTTTCTACAAGTAAAAGAATAATAGATCTCCCACAGCTATGATGAAAAGCTGTAAATCACAATCAATCCTTCCTGAAGATGCCATAATACAACACAATATATATTACAGTGTACGGCATTCAATACACCACTCTATTGTAAAAACGAATCCTTAGAAAATGAAAATGGCCTAAACATGGATGTCTTTTTGTTTGAATTATTTATTTTTAACACTGCATAAAAAAATGTTTGAAAGTCAATTTTCTGGTTAGATGCCGCAATTCTAATGTCTTTATATATTAGTCATTTGCTGCTTTATTTGAATAAGCTATTAAAGTTGAAGCATTGGAGCGAATATTTAACTTTTCATTGCAAAAATAGATCGTACTTGTCTGGCATGTACTTGTCATGTAAGAACTTGCAGCTGATTGCCTAGGTTCTGACTAAACCCAGCTCCCCTCATACGTTTTTCTGGCCACATGAAGCAGCTTGGTGCCATAAGATGATACAAAGAACCTCTAATGTGTTTCATGCCAGAATGACAATATGGACATCTAAAATGATACTCAGTAACGTATGTCCTGGATTAGGGACATCATCAGCAGACAAATGGGCTTGACAACAGAAAACCTAAATATCACCATTTAAAGATTGCTAGAATACTATTAGATATTTCTTCTATTACCTCAAAAACTGAAATTTGGGGTAAGTTTCCTTAGAAGACCACTGCAAACATACATTTACAATATAGAACTATACTTGAAAACAAGCAACATGTTTTAGAAAGCAACAATAATACATCTGCAGTTATGCAGCAGTATAGTGTACATTTTCCTGCTGATCAGCTTCCTTAGTAGGAAGAAACATTAAATGCACAGGGAGCTTCTATCAGCACACTGGGACTTGTGGCAGTTACAACTAACAGTACTTTCAGTGGGACTATTGGAAAGCAAATTAATTTACAAGAACCCGCCCTACTGAGAAAGTAGAGGGCACAGTCAACCTAGAAGAGAAAATCAAGCACTGCAGTAAAGAAAAACTGTTAAAACAGTTTGCCTAAGAAGTTTGCTTATATAAAAGTCCATATAGAAAATAAAACCCATACACATTCAGGGATGTCGTAAGAGCACAACTAAGGATCATTGTAATAAGTAGTTAAATTCTACACATAATGTAGTTAATTTATTATGCAAACCATTTTTCATTTGACATCTTAGAAATAATATATGACATTATGAGCTTAATAAAATCAATCCCTATTTCTATTCAATTATGATATTTTAATTCATAACTCAAGGTAAAGTTATTCAATCAAGTAATTACAAGATTTTTAAAGTGAAAAGAAAAAAACAGAAGCATCAAAGTGCTCAATTAAACCTGATTTACCTCTGGGAATATCACAGCTCATGCCAAGATTACTGCTCTGTATATTATATACTTATCCATAAAAGAAATTCTAAGTTTAATGATTAATAATGAAAGTCTTCTTGGTAACCCTCTCTTTGCTTTATATACAAATTATCTATAAGAGCATTTTTGTCAATATACTGAAGAAGAAGAAGCTGGGCAATAATATACTTTTAACAAGATAGCACATATGCCACAATATAATGTGTATCAGTATAATCATAACAAGTAAAATGGGAAAATATAAAATGTAGAACTTGAATACCAAAATTGCCAACATTGTTTTGGAGAAGCCATGACAGTTTCCAATCAGCATGTGTGGATTTGTGTTTCATCAACCAGTGGTCAGCTGGAAACTCTGCTTCTATACAACATAATGTTGTCCTAATTCATCAAGAGTAAAGAAAAACATTGCATAAAATGTATCTATGACCACTGAAACAAATGGACTGTCAAAATGAAAGAAAAATTCTGGTTGCCATATTGCTCCCAACTCTAAAAAAAACAATATCAGTTTTAGGCACTGAGTAAACCTGGGTCCAAATTTAATTTGGGCCTCAGCTACATTATTACATTTACTATTTATCCCCTGAAACTTCCAATTCCTTTATAAATTAAATGGTTTTATTTTCCTTTAATATACCAACTGTCTTCCTGTGCCATTTGAATGTCAGCATATTAAAATTTCTGTATACAACATGGATACTGGGGTTTAAATACTGTTGGCATCCATAATGTAAAAACAAAAAGAAATTGTTAACCATGGCACCATCTTGTCCATGAAAATAAGAATTCCAATAGCAGTCAACCTTGAACAAGCTGCTGTCCAATTTCACCAATGAGAATCTGACACTTGTTGCCAAGATCTTAGGCCCAGCAGCGAAATGCCTTGCTTTCTTGGTTGATCCACCAGAATCATGAAGAGTTGATCCTAAGTTGACAGGAATGTGACAACCATGTGGTAATGATCTTACACCATATATACCGTATTGGTCTGAATAGAAGCCGCACCCGCATATAAGCCGCACCTGTAAAGTTCAAGGGGAAAAAATAGAAAAAAAATAGTACTCAAATATAAGCCGCACCTGTAAAATTGGAGAGAAAAAGACTCTCAAAGTGATCAGCCATTGCAAGAAACAGGCTTTCTAATTAGCACTTTAGCTTTTTGTGCAGGTTACAGGCTTTACAGGATGTTAGAATCACTAAAACCGTAAATCGCTATTCAATACCGCAGTCTCAAGCACGAAAATTGGCACCCTTAACTCGGAATCGCGCAAATCGGCAGTAATTTTGCGTTCGCGAATAGAAGCCGCACACGTAACACGCAAAGTTCACAAATCGGCAATGATTTTTTTTTACGTTAGCGAATATAAGCCGCACACGTAACACGCAAAGTTCACAAATCGGCAATGATTTTTTTTTACGTTAGCGAATATAAGCCACACCCGTAACTCGCAAGCTCAAAAATCATAAAAAAGGTGCGGCTTATATTCGGACCAATACGGTACTAAATATCCTCAATAGTAATTACCCACTGTGCAAAAGAGAAGTTTACAACAGAAATCGGAGTTTCATGCTCCCATTGCTAGGTAGGCTTGCTCAGCATCAGAGTTTTATAATGCATAAACTTTGTCCATATTTCACATTACTAATAATATCAGACAGGGTGGTCCATTTCTCCTCTCATATTTACACAAAAAAATAAAACAGATGCCAAACCATACATTTTGCTAAAAACTCTAAAGAGGAGAATAAAAAATCTTCCTCTCTCAAGAACACTCTCTTCACAGCATCATAAAAACTTTATTCCTACAAGTTATATTTAATCTTACTTAATATGTTGATGCCCGTTATGAAATATAAAGTCAGTCAGAACAATCATAGCCTTCTAGGTTTTTCACATCTGACAAACAGATCTTAATGTATATAAAAAAAAAGATCTATCAAATGCTTAAGAGCTACAAAAACTAGAAGTAGTGAAGACTTTTTTTCGTTTTTTTTAAAGATATGAAATGGTCGTTTCATTGAAATATTTACCTCAGGATATTCTGCCATCAGCGGTCTTTCAGAAAAACCAATATGGCTCCATCTATGTATAAATCCAACAATTCAGGAAAGAACAAGACAGATCAGAGCAACATTGCCCAACTTCCTATTGGCGGACTCAATTGTTTAGCTTTTATGTTTTATATTTAGTTTATTTTGCTTCCAAATTCAGGTCAGTTAAAGAAAAGCAGTGGATAGATGAGGCCTGTTGCTTCTTCTGTGCTGTATTAAAACTCACCTTTATCAGGGGCAGAAAGATTTGGGTCACTCCTTGGTAAAGTGTTTTCTCCAATGTGGTTATACAACATCCTCTGTAAAGTTTAAAACAATGGATGTTAAAAAGGTAAGCATGAGTGTGCATGTTGTGCAGCCATTTCTTGTATAAAGCAAAATCAGTGACATATCTTGGTTTTTGGTCAGTCAAGCGAGGGTCAAGACTGAAAGTTCGGAAAAAGCCCAGCCATTTTTAGATTGGAGTTGTTAAAATTTGGTCCCAAAAAGTATTTCAAATATGTTTGTTCCATTAGAATGAAAAGTTTATACTTGCAATAGTTTGGGAATGTGAAGCTACCAAAAAGATCAGTCCTAATCCCTGTAAGGAAAGGTTAAATGACCCGACAATACATTAGGAAATAGCACCAAAGAATATCTGTGATATAAGGTGAAAATCATCACAAAGTACATGCACGTTTTAGTAAAAATCAACAGCAACAGTACATCAATTATACGTTGAATAACTGCGGCACTTAGTATTTCTCCTTCTCTATAGTATATAAAAGCAAGTGATAGTGTGGCAGTTACTATAGGAATTGCAAGCATTATCTATTAAGCAGTCAAGACACACAATGCCAGCAGCCATTTTGCTCTCAACTACAAAGGGAGGGAGAATGTTATATTTCTTGAGTGAATACTGGAAAATATATATAGGAAAAGGGCAGAGATGATTACCGTTTCCAAATTCATTAACAAGACTGTTATATTTCATTACAGTTTCTTTTATATCAAAACCATTAAAACAAAATTGCTAAGCTATCAAAAAGCATCAATCAATGAAAATGCCGGCTCTGGAAATGTGAATTACTCAAAGGAATATTGCTTGGTAAAACTAATACAGTAACTGACAGGAGAATAACTCTGCTTCTGAATAACTCAGCCAAGATCACTCATGTCAGAGAAACTAACACAATTTCTTTTCTCAACATAAAATCAATCATATTTATACAAAATAAAAAAGATTATACAAGCTTTAACAATTCATAAAAACTAAGAGAGAAAATGTGTAACAGCAAATAACTTTCATCTAATCCTTAGTACTGAAAACTGAAACTAATTAAATATTCAGTTACCTCTTTGCCTTTTTTATGCTGAAGAACACTATAAATTCTTAAACTGACACAGATGCAACCATTTTATATATTGATTCACTTGAATAACTTCATACACAGAAGAAATGTTATGTATTTCACGCTTCTTTGCAATACAACATTCAGTATATATAACGTATGTGCATCTCGGCAGATTACCACTCACTATTTAGATACTTCTTATTCGGAAGCATGAAGTCTATTTATGTTGCTTTTTTATTTATTTTTTATAAAATTAGCTTTTTTTTTATTTTTTTGATCGTTATCTTCAAAAGGACACACTGTCAGTTGGGCTGACAGTAACTGGCTACCTGGGGAGGTTCTGCCGGAATTGGAAATATGGCACTGCAGGGCCTCTCTCTTGGGGACAGGCAGGAATTTTCTCTGGAATGCTTGTGTTTGTCAGATAACAGTGGGGAAGCTAAAACAGAAGACACAGCAATCAGGACAACAGAACAGATAACACCACAAAATTGCATTTTGAGCTTATGCCAGATATTTTTCAAGTTATGCACCCTTCGTTGGAGATATTGGTAGTTTGAGGTTCCTATTAGCCGTTTTTGTACTGGAGAAGTGAATATTCTTTATAGTCTGTGAAACTTTCACAGGAAGAGACACAAAACTTTTCATATTATACACCAAAACTAAACAGTTTTCTGGCTCACTTAAATAACCATTTTATAAAATAACACTATCCAGTGACACATATAGATGAAATGGTATAAGACACAGAAACACTTTTCATTACATATACAAAAGATAATTACAAAATATTTTTCAAAGAAAACAATTGATCTGAAATCTAGTAATCTTAACTTTTTGAAGCAGTAGACATTGTTGCCTCTTGTCCCACAAATTGTTTAAAATGAGGCTTTGTTACATACTTACAGTTGTCATTTAAAGCAAACAAATTATATTAGCTGACAGCTTAAAGCCTGAGAGTTGTCTGTCTGTCTGTCTATCTATCTATCTATCTGTGGAGAGGATTAAAGTAGGAGGGAAGAGGGAGGTGGATTTGATAAGTAATAGGATATTTCAGAAGTTGACAATACCTTTGCTAGTGCAGAAAAATAAACAACCCTCTCTCCCCGTAATGAAAATCATAGATGCTTTCAGAGACATCACTATTTTTTTAATTTTTATTAAAACCTCTCCCTAATTGTGTTCTTAGCAAATTCAAAGGTTTCAAGCATTTTTTTTCATTGTACTGTTGTCTTTTAATGCCTCCCTTATCACTATTAAGCACATGCCACGATTGGCCAGATATAAAGGAAGCCTTTTCTAAATAATCTGTCAAATTGAGAGTGGGTCGACTAACATTTACGCAGCATAAAGTTTTAGTTGAAATGTGTAGATGTAAATGGAGATTATCAAAGGTGGACCAAGCAGTGCTGCTCATTTTATGTTCCATTTTATCAGTTTTACCCTCACTAGTAGAAATAATGTTTTTATCTAATAATAGGAGATTATCAGTATGTTACCTCATTTGGAACAGTTAATGAAGGTTCAATACATGGAAAAAAAATAATACTAATGAAAACACATTGCTAGATGATGCTGATTTGTTTATAGTATATCAGTTTGGAGGACCTACTGCTTCAATACAATATGATGGCCTTTTCACCTTTTTTATCTAGCAAGCGCAGTATTGTACAGTGTCAACTAAAATGCTATTATATGTATTTCACAATTGTTTTTATATTTGCTCACTGTTTTTTCTTAGTTATGATTTCTAAGTTCAAAGGTATTAAAATCACTTGATGTGAAATTATTTATAGCATGCCCATTTGTGTTCTTTCCTAAAATACCTCACTATTCTGTAAACTAAGCTTAGACCAAAAAATGTTAAGATTTAATATGTTAGATACATTGTTTATGCTCATGAAAACATTGTAAATTTCTATTAAATTAAGTTGTGAACGACTCGTTCCAGCCAGTTACACAATACCTCTGGCGCTTGAGGGAGCAGAGCTTGTGACGTTAGGTGAAGCGGAATGTGTAGAACTCAGACTTGAGGTAGATGGACTTGGCTAAAATTCAGAGAAAAAGCTCATGTTAGAGACAACAAAAATTGTGTTTGATAAACATTAAGTACTGATATTTCTAAAAAGTTGGCATATATACAAATGCCACAATCGTTTAGGTAGTGTATAACATTGTGAGAAAAGGAAATAGACCAAAGTCAAGGCTATCATAGATTTATAAAGCCCTTATTTAATTAATAATAAATAGAGAGATAATATTTGTACATGTGAGAGAGAAATTAGTGAATAAGACAGAGGGTAGGGGGTGATAATAATGGACACTTTAGTGTAAAATAAGTTGAGGTGCTTTAAAATATAAATTAAACCAAGGAGAATGAAAACCTTATGTCTTTCTGATTATCATCTCAGAACTTGCATCACTCCCTAATTCCATTGCAACAGCATCCAACGTATGCTTCCTAAGGGCCTCCTTCAAATGCGATTTGGCCAATTGAATAGGGCTCTATATAAGCACAGAGCATATTTTTTTACAGAAGATTTTAGTTTGTGAACTTCTATCCAAAAGCAAGGTCTTCACGAACTAAAAACTTCTGTAAAAAAAAAAATGCTATGTGCTTACATAGAACCATTTTCAATTGGCCAAATCGCATTTGAAGGAGGCCCTTAGGGTAGCATTGGAATAGAAATTCTCCTTCATTCCTCCAATTCCGTAATAAACAGATTTTAACAGAAAATACTTTTGTCTCCACCATTAATAACTACCACTCACATACGCTACACTTTCATTTGTAAATGTAGCCTTTTGCTTTAGTGGATCAATGTGGATATCTTCTAAGGATTACAGTTTATAAAATACTTAGGTTTATTTTCCATGAATGAAATAAAAGTACTCCACTCAAACTTAACACCAGAGTGTTCTCATCAGAAGCCATTATGAGATATCAATATTCTAACAAATTATTTGGGACGTCAGTAAATCTGGATTCATACTATTATTACCATTGTCACGGAACACTGAATCCCAGATCTCGAGATACATTAATTCAGAATGATTTACAGTATTAAAGGAACATTGTTCATCACATAAAATCTATGAATGAAAGCATCTGATTTGAGTGGTATACAATGGCAAATAAGTCATTCTAATTCTGAGTCTTTCCTATAAAATAAAATCAACAACAACATACCTGCATGTTAAATACTTCATCCGAGCTTTCTGACTGGCCCGTCAAGTTGCTAACTTCTGCAGATGCTTGGGATGAGAGTGAGGATGAAGAGTATCTGTTGACAGCTGGGTAACTCAAAGGACTGCTCCACATAGAAGAGAACAACAAAATGACAACTACTTTAATAATAAACACATCAACTACATTTGTTTTTATATTCATTATACATATCTCTCATCAGATATATCATTTACAATGTTTAAGAAAGAGTACCTAGATAAGCTACCTAAAGATAACTGGATAAGGTATAAAGGAACATATTCAATTAGTAATGAAAAGTTAATTTGAATGCTACATCAAATATGAAATATTTAATACATATGAGCACATACTGAAGATGTAAAACTTAAACAAGAAGCCAATTCAGAATTATGATAAACTTTTAACTTGCCCGTCATAAATGACGGTATCATCCATGTGTGCTCTCTGCCTCCCTCCCTCCTCTCTTTCTCAGCCTCCCTCCGTCCTCTCTCTCAGCCGCCTCTTCTCTTTCTCTGCCCCTCTCCTCTCTTTCTCGGCCTCCCTCCCTCAAATTGCATGCACAGTTGCTACAGCGTGAAGAGGATGCAACTGCGCATGTGCAACTTTGGCACACATGCCGCTATTTAGCGGTTGTAGCTTGTGAGTAACGCCTGGGCAGAACACACCACAAACTCACAACTCTTATAGTGGATAATAATAGCTGTGTTTTTTTATTATTTATTCAGCTGTAAAATTAACTTTTACAAAAGCTTTTCATTATTATTTCTATGCTTCTTTAGGAAATTCATAGGCAATTCTTTTGTTCATTAAAATTTTACATTGATATTAAAAAAAACAATGTTTTAAAGTGATTTATATTGTCACACCTATTAACACAGCTCTAAGTCAATCTACCACTACTTTTTACTAGCATTAAATATATAGAGGATCCGACATATTTAAGTGCCATATCTAGCTACACTGCCACATGTACTATTTTTGTGCCATTTCATGGTAGTGTAACTTTATACTGATATTTCTAATCATGAGTGTAGCGTTTATAAGCTACAATGATTTTGTCTATTATTTTAGACAGTTAAGAGTACTTTATGGCTTATAAACTATATTCCTTTCCATTTAAATAATTTTGTAATACTTTACCTTCGTCTTGGTACCACTCGGGCAGCATCTGGGCCCATAATGGCAGGTGCTGAATTTCTGGGTATACGAGGACTTCCATTGGGGAAATTAACAGGACTAGGCGGTACGCAAGCGGAGAAATCCTGATAGTTTGATAAAACAATTATTAGGAAACATGATGATACAAACAAAAGTGTTGACCAAAGAGGTCAAACACCTTCTTATCTCCTAGAAGAAAGGTAGACACAAAAGCAAAGGCTTCCATGAAAACATAGAAGAACCTTCCCATTAAAAAGTAATCGGAATCCAACACAGTTATTCAATTTGGTCATAGATAAAATTACAACACTCTGTTTTGCCACAATTTGCATGAAAATGTACAATAATAGAGTGAAAGGTAATGGAGCCTAATAACCAAAAGATGTCACTGTTGCTCAAAATGCTTTAGCTCATTGTCTTAAAGCATCTCAGCTGTTTGAATTTCATCTCCACACAAGTTAACTGGAGTGATTTCCATACCTGTATTCCCAAACTTGACTTCATTACAAAGAACTGATCCACCATCTTCTTGTGTAAAGGTCTCATATCTTGAGGCACAAATTTCTCATGCACAGCTAAACCAAATTCTAAAATCTGGGCCTTCAAAGACAAAAAACAAGTCAAGTTCAATATTTATTTTGTGCTAGTGCAAATAATATAACGGTCAAGACTGAAGTAAGACTCAGAAACAAATAAAATAAAGACATTTATGTTTACTTATTTTATTAGAAAACCCAGTGGGAGACCAACTGAAACTGTTTTCCAGCAATACCATAGCTAATATGTTGTAAATGAAATTATATTACACAGGGGTGATTCATAGAAATTAATTTAAGAATAAACATTCCTGCATTAGCAATACAACACTGAGAAATATAGATAAAATAGATAAATAGATCAGAATTTATTTATCTAGTTTATTTATTTATTACAATAAAAATCAATATTTGAAGAAAAATGGATTTAGCTGCTCTACACCCTTTATAATGTACTCAGGTAGAGGGAAAGGGTCAGTACTGATAGATAGGATGTATCTCTTGATATAAATCTTGATCTATTATCCTGATAACAGACTTTATCTGCTTACTTCCATGCAATAGCTACTGCAAACAAGCCTACAGTTAAAAAAAAATTAGGACAACCTTCTGAACAGATCCTCTTTCATCTTATGGATAAATAATAGGGTGTGGAGAGAATCACATCTGCTGGAAGCTCCAATGCTACTTTCAAATGTCAGTTTAAAAAAACAAATGAGTTATCATACTACTATCATCATCAACTACATTAGCCTTTAAGCAGTTTTCATATTTAATCATCAAAGGCCATTAAACATATCAAAGTCTATTATGTGAGTTTAAATAATCAGACACTGATTTATAAAACTAAGATAAAGAAATAAAAGGTATAAATATGGTATTTTTCCAAGCTTGTATAAAAATACGACTGGTATTGAAAACCATTTGGCTACAGGCATCTTCTAACAGCCTACATTTCTCAGATGCGTTTTACCAGTTACTTTAGTTTGGGAGGTAAAAGAAGTGATCAATAGTACTTGGTTCAGTGTATTATGCCAATGTCTGAAAAAAAATACATACAAAGAAACAAGTATGCAAATCTTTCAATATAGCACCATGTATTTTGGGTCCCTAAATAAGACATTCTTTGTTTTGTAAATAGACATATTAATAATTATAGGTTAATAATATATAACAAACGTTAACTTCTGCATCGAGATACCATTGGAAACGTAGGTGTTATTTTGTAAGAGGATTCTTCATTTGCAATACAATTAGTGTGGAAAAAACACAACAATTCAGCCAAATCGGCTGCAAGCAAACAGTAAAGACTCCTAGGAGACACTTATCAACTGGAAATTTAATCTGCCATCTAAAACAATTCTTGCTAGCCTCAATCAAGCCATGTGATGTGGAATAATAACAATGTAAAGCAGAACAGCAAAAATAAAATTTTCGCCATGTGTCCTTTCTCTCGTCAAACTGTATTTTCAGAATAGACATGTTTTAAAAAAAAAAAAAAAATGTTAGTTCTGCCTATGGGAAAGTTTAGGTTTGCTTAAATAACCTGTTATAGTAGGTTTCTGCACTCCAACATTTTTTTTTTTATCTTAAGATGATTCTCCCGTTTTTAGTTTGTTTTCTCAATAATGTCCTGGTAAGTAGGTTCTGATGTATATGGCACATATTTTACTAGAAAAACAAATCACCCGATTAATAAAGCATATGTTTTCTCTAAAACTATATTTACGTGAGTGGCTCTGTAAAACAAACAGTCTCATCACATTCCATTTTGTTTTTGTTCTTTACCTGCTCCAGCATCAATTCTCTCAAGCGTGTGATCTTATCTCCATCCTCTGGGTGGTTGAACATGTACTCCTTCACAAAGAAAGCCTAGGCAGAGCACAGCATGCACTGTAAGACCTGGTTATAGTTACAAGTCATGTTCAACATCAAGTACAAAAAAATGTCAATGTAAGTTCTTTTACAGGGTTCACTAAGCAAAATCAGAGTGATCTTCAAAACAAGGCTGCAACATGTATAAAACTGATGATATTTAACCTACATATTGTTTAAATAGATATGCTTCTGATTATTATGTGTCAGAATCCACAATGCTAATATGTACTGGAGCATAAATTAATCTTAACCAGTCTGTGGATGATTAACTAGTATTTATTGTGCCTTTCTGTGAATGAATAGATTGTAATAAGTGTAAATGAAGACCTTGTGTAGATTACTGATTTTTAACCAACTTTATTATGGCAAATAGTTAACACTGTTATTTATATGCATATATTTAAGGGCAATTTTCTTACCCTTCTGTTAGAAACATAAATAGTAACATCTACCTGCCCGAGACAAGACAACCCAAATAATTATTTTCATATACATTTACAATGTTGTCCTCCAATAAGAATCAGCTGCCAGAGCTTTGCTGCATCAGCTGTGGCTTGATGTTTATTGCAGAATGAAGTTATATGACAGATAAAAAGTTGGCTGACCTATTGTAAACGTGGTAGACTTCTCACTTGCAAAAACACTTCCAACTTGATAGCACTGGTGTTTTCCAGAGCTTAAGGATGTCTTTAAATATGTAGTACGTGAATGATGCATCAGAGTAGACTTACCTCTTGGTACCTGGAAACACCACCATTAACCGCGGCATCTATGACTCCATTCAGACACATTGTAAGCGGGTTTATGTTCTGCATTTGCCGTGCCTGACACTGACTAATCAGAGTTCTCAGCTGCTGGTTCTTATTTTCCAACACCTCAATTGCATTTTCAAGAGGACTCATTTCCACCTAAAAAATACGAACAAAGTTTACAGTAACAAGTACTGAAATACATTTACAAAGCCCAAGAGGCAACAAAGGGAAAATAAATTATATAATTGTAGACAAGTTAAAAAAATGACAAAAAAATGTTCTTGGGAATATAGAAAAATAACTAATATATTTATTTTATTTTATGAAAAGTCCCCAGGACATTAACAAAAAAAGTTGCTGTAGCATTTCTGAAGATACTTCTATTATATGATCCCGAAATACATCAGCACTAAGAACCTAGTCATCAAGAAATTGATACAAGGAGTGTGCATATATGAACTAGCTCAACATAATTGCATAGACCCATTACAAGCAGGTTGATGAGATAGTAGCAGTGTAATTAATATGATGGTTTATAATTATTTCCCTGACATTTTAATTGGTCTACGCTTAGCAGAGATTACCATTTAATGCTAAATTTAACAATGATTGGATCTTACTTCCAAAATACATAAGAGGTACCACAGGGAATTAATTAATATGAGGTTAGAACAGAAAAAAATAAAGTGGTTCATTTTCATTGAACTGTGAGCTTATGTGACCATTATAACATCTTACAGAGTGCATTATACATCTTTAATTGTAACAATAATCTAGTAGGACATTGATGTGATAGGTTCACACAGGAAAGTCAAGAGAAACATCAGTCAGTCTATCTAAGTGTTGATTTCAGACAAAATGGAAATAGCTAAACGCAAATAAGTCACGTTGGATGGTAGGACTAGGTTTGTTTCCTGCATTTACCAGCTCAAACATCCATCTTCTTCAACTCGTAAAGAACACCTTAAAAACTCGGTATCAACTTATTTTAAGGACACAGTGAATGCTCCAAATGTTTTATAAATCAAAACTATGCATGGTAATTATTTTATCAGACTGAAAAAGCTAATTCTTAAACACATATGGATTTAGATTTAAAAAAAATACATCCAGATCCCAGAGGAGAACAGGCAATGACTGACAAGCACCCACAAGATTGGTGGATTGGCTAAGAAAGGCTTGCTGGCTTGTAAAACCTGGACATTTCAACCTAAACTTACTATACAAATCGGCATTTTTTTAAATAGCATTCTATTGTTTTACTTCTTGTTTTATGCAATTATATGTCTGGAGCCTCTGTTGGGACCACTCTTCGATAAATCTGGCCTAGGGAACGGCAGCATGTGATACCCATAAGTCCTCAAAAGGGCTACACAATGTATTCAACCCATATTGGGTATAAAACCAAGAAAGGTGGCTTAAGGGAGAATGTTGGAACATATGAAGAAGGTGTTTTTGAGGTTAGGAAGACTGGGGGAAAATTAGTAAGAAAGCTTCTGAACACAACTTCTTCAGGGCAGGGAACCTATGAAGGCTGCCAGCTGCACACCACTGGTACTGATGGAAATCAAATGATGTTTATCTGTAGTCAACTCATTCATCTCCTCATTTCCACTAGGCAGTTTACAACTTTGAAGAGACAATAACTTTCAACAGAAATTCCACCAAAATACACATATATAGTACAAAATCTAAGATCTGTATTTGCATGATTTAAATATATTGACTATATAATGGACTTTTTCCATACTTACCACTTCACGCTTTTCCACCTCAAACCAGCGAGAAATGCCAGGCAAGCTCTGCACCAATGTCAGCGCGGTTCTTTCTACCCAGAGACTCTTAAAAACACAACAGTTATTTATTTCAGTTATTAAAAGGCCACATAATTTCACTAATTACATTATTTTAATACCCCAAAAAAGTTTAAATATCTGTAGCTGTTTGAAGGTTCAAACTAATTGTAATCATATTTAAAACAAAAACATTCAATCAACCAAAGTACTTACAATTACAGACTTAAGACTGGAAGGTAAAGCTTACAAACTGTACGCTGTATATGACAAGTGAAGGGAGCCATTTTGGTGTTTATGCAGACTGGCACATCATTTTACTTCTTAATAACTGTGATTGGCTAGAAAAGTAATAAACTGTTTGCATAAAGTACTTAAAGCTTTTGATATGAGAGTGGTAAAGTCATTCCTAAATTCCTTGACTCAAAAAAATAAAATTTCTCTGGCATTTGTCTTTTAATGAAATAATATTTTCAGTGACTAAAGCTGGATATGAAATGTGTGACTTTGCTGTCCCTTTAACATTAATGGTGTGTGTGTTGTTGGTGCGTGGTGCAATGAGGTCCAATTGAATACTTGGATCTAGAGGTTGGCCCACCTAATCTCTAAAATAATACATTCCTTACAATGTACCTCCCTAGTTTTAAATAAATACATCTATCCTAATTGATAATCTGAAAACACACACTCTCTTTAAATATATAAAAAAATATAATACATTTTAAGTTTTAATTATACATCATGTCCAATAATAATGTAGTAAATCTTTCTAGATAAGTACATATATATTATGCAAATTACCAGTGTATTCTCACATACTGTAACACTGTGCTTTTCCATTAATAGTGCATATGAGGAGGTCATCTTGAATGTCATTGCTTGGAGGCACTAATGTTTTACAGAAGCTGACTATGACCTTTTTTCTAGGAAAATTTCTCTAAGTGACAGAATGGGTTTGCGTGCAAAAGAAACCATATTTAACTTGGAGCAATGTTATGCTTTATATAAAACACTATGCACAATAATGTGTCTTTAGCTCTGAAAAATGAGAACTGTTTATATTGCACATTTTTAACAATAAATTATTATAAGATGCTATAATATAACTAGAGCATATATTCCAGGTATAAAAACTGCAGTTAAATGGAATTTTTGTGGGGGATGTATCATAAATGTTGTAAAATGTGATTCTGTGTTGTATTATTTATTCAGATGATTTTTTTCCCTTTTGAAACAATTGGCAATTTTTACTGGGATTTTTTTTCTGTTTACCTTCCTCTGGATCAAGTAACAATTAATAATTAATCTGAATAATGCAGATCAGAGGAAATCATAAAAGGTTGACCTTGATGGACTAAAAGTCATTTTTCAACCTTAATTACTATGGGCCTCATTCTATTAGCGGCCGCAGCCGTTGCGGGGCCGCAAGGTCCGGCCGCAAGCTATTCGGCTATTCTATTCCCCTCCGGCCGGGGATTCCGGCAGGCTTGCGGCCGGTGCCTTGCTATCTCTTGCGGCCACTCGCGCCAGAGGAAATCCTTTGATCTTAAACGGCCGCAAGAGTTTCGGCCGTAAGAAATTCCTATTTGCAATTCAATTGCTCCGGGAAACCTCTCTGCAAGGCTAAAAGCGAGCCACAGCTTACTTGCAGGAAAGAGGTCCCGCTAGCACCAATTAAGCACATAAAATAGCTCAAATAAAACCATCCTGCACTTTGAGAAGACTATAAAGGGATTTTAGGTGTTAGAAAAAATAGCACATAATTATCCTGTACTCAAATCCGTAAAATATTTTATTTTTAATATCCGTAAAATATCCATGTAAAAAGTCCAGAGTGCTTGGAGCACCTCAGACACACCCACGCCGCAGCCGGAAAATAAACAGTTAATTTGAACTTGGGTTTGGGCTGATGTGCAAGCTTGAGAGTGGGTTACTTTTAATCCTCATGTCCCCCAATATGATCCCTAGCATTTACAGAGCTGTACAGTGCAGGCTTGAATTTATTTTTGAGTTTTTATATTTCACAGCTTACGGCCGGTTCCAAGATATGCGGCCGGCCGTAAAAGGAGATCCTTGCGGGGCCGTATAATAGAATCGCGAGTTAACTGAACCCCCGCAAGGAATCGCAGCCTTACGGCCGATTTACGGCCGGTAATAGAATGAGGCCCAATGTAACTATATATATATATATATATATATATATATATATATATATATACGGTAAATATATATATATAGAATATTCTATAGCACATAAAGCAGCCTGTACCTTAAAAAGACATGGAAATATTTGTATTTCTTTGTTGCATCACAAAAATGATGTTTGATAATGTGACAGTGTGTTTTCTTTTTCAAATAAAGGTCTCAGATCACAAAAAATCGTATTTAGCCATTTAACTGCTTTTGGTGGCTTGAGTTCTGTCATTCAATGAGATCTACAGACTCAGTTATGCTCTCTCCATTTCCTGATAGTTTAAACAGAAAAAAACTGTTGTGTTCCATGTCTCTTTAAATACACAACTGATTTCCACAACTGCATTTTATCAACACTCAAAATAGATCCCAGACATTTATTCTTTTCAGATGCTGGGCAAAGTTCTGCTTTTTCATAATAAATTATTGTTAATAGCTTTTCTTCTTCCATTTCACACCAAAGAATTTTCAAGACACGGAAAAAAATATTTGTTTTGACTTAATACATATTGCAAATTGCTTTGAACTGGTTTGTTATCTAAAGTGTAATACACCACACACGGACATTTGGTGCCAGTTGCAAGGCATAAGCATCGTTATGGAGTAATAAACACAACATTTTCATAAAATGCAGAAGAAATAGTATGAAAGTGTCAAATTTATCATTTTCCCTTATAAGGAGCTTGAATTGATAATAGTCAGAATATAATGGTCACAATGGGATGCCTTGGAGGAACCATGAATTCAGATCTCGTGAAAGACTTCCTCTATAAATAGCTGCTTGACAAACAAACTAAATAGAAGAGTAAGCAGCAGCAGCAGGATAACCCTCCCCTTCTTTCTATATGCATCCAAGATAGAAGACTCCATGGCTGAGTAAGCTAAATTTAAGATTTTCTCTAAAATGCTTTTATGCTCATGGCTTTCAATGCTAATGATGTTTGTTTGTTACATATTTCCCAAATTACAGCGGTCCTTAAACTTTTTTTTGGAAGTAGTTAATTTATTTACCTAACTTATGGATTGCTAATTTTATACTATACTTGCAGTTTTTCCGTGTCCAGTTTGAAAGGGAAAATAGTACATTTATAAAGACTAAACTAGCATTAAATAGAGTAGTGAGGCCCCCATGTACTAACACTTTAGCTTTATTTACAGGTACTGCCTCATGCTTCTTACCTTGAATTCATTTTCCTTATCCTTGGTCCCTTTGTGGAAAGGTCTGTCATATCTAAATCTCCAGATATGATTTACTTTGTAAAAGCTCTTGATGTTATCAGGAATGCCCTCTCTCTGCAGAACCTCTTGGCTTTCAGGTATTGGTGTCACTGCATAGATCTGCAAATCTAGATAACCTATGGTTAAGGGCAATCTGAAGGGCATTGCATAGTACATGGTAAGACGTTTATCTGGGCTGAGAAATTAAAAACAACAATTTCTGTTAAGGTCTGTTATATTTTTCTGAGCAGAATGAAATGTTATCTAGTTAAACTGTGTCTCCCTATCAATACCACATCCAAGCAGCCAACCTTCTTGTACTGTGCCTTGTACTCCTTCGTTTTGGACCAAAACAGCTATATAAATGTAAATAAATATAAATAAATAAAAAATAATGCACTTTTGGAACAATCTATACAAATTTTTTTTTTTAGATTAATTACAACATTATTCTCAAAAGGGTCCTATGTAAGTATAGTATTACAGGTGCCTCCCAGGGAAAAATTATGCAATAATCAAAATATATATATATATATATAGATAACCCTTTTCCAGTAGGAGCACTCTGACCCAGGGAAATAACCGTTAAAATGTAACTTTTTTTCAAACCATCAATAATAATAGGTGAATAATGCCACATTTGGGTAGACATACAGCCACATTAAATTCCAAGCCCGCAGCGGCCATGGTACACCCGCAGAGCCTGCTGGCTTTAAATTCGGCGGAGTTACGGAGCGATAAAATTAGCCAAGCCCGCAACAGACGTGGCAGACATCCAAATCCGTAAATCATGCTTGCGCATGTTGCATTCACAGCCGTGAACATGATCAATTAGTCAAACCCGTGGTTACGGGTTATATGAAGCCAATAGTAAAAGAGATTGTCATTATTACGTCACTGAAAAAAGGAGATTAGATTTCAATCACTTAAGGGTTTAAAGTACAAGTTGTGATCAGACCCGCATTCCAGAAATAATGCAATATTAAAAAAAATCAACAAATATAATATTCTAGTCTGTGCGAGTTCTATTACATGTATTAACACATTCAATGCCGGGATCGATATAACAGGGAAATGAAACATAAAACAAAATATTTTTGATTGCAGATTTGCAAGATTGAGAATATTGTGCTATTAATTTTAATACCTCACATCACTTTCCCTTTAATTTAAAATACAGCATGGTGTTTATAGGACAGGACTTTAACCCCCTTGCGGGTCCTCCCTAGTACCTGTAGGGTTTTTGACTCCATTTGCCTTTTACAGGTTTGAACGGCAGTGTGTCCTTGGAGATTCGTAGACATTTAATAGCAATTTGCGATCGTAACATTTACAGGCTTGACAGATCAATGGTTTAGCCGAGACGGAGTTCTGATTTTGACAGCTCATACGTTTTTTCCGCTTTTAACCCTCAGATTGTTTGCGGGTAGCTAAAAGAGGCCAATTTAATAGCCGTAATTCTTGCGGTCTCCTTTATGGGCTTCAAATTCTTCAGTTGAAACAATTTAATGGGGCTGATAAAAGGTTATTTACCTAGATGATCAAACATAACATATACCATCTAGGAAAGGCATATCAAAATATGGGAAAGTATGAAAAAGTGGTCTCAATCTAGGTGACATAACAGGGAAATTGGCTGACTTTCTAACAACCACCTCCCAACTTCACTACTCTCAACCACTGATTATATATAATCCCAAAAATGTAGCCAGTAATTCCATGGTTAAACAACCTACAATAAAAATGAAAAGCAACACATTGTTACAGTGTGTACGCGTTTCGCATACAGCTTGATCACCACTACTACAACATGGTAAAAACAATGCAAGAATTTTTTTTTCTATCTATCCATTTTTTTTTATTACATTCTATTAAATGTAAAGAGATGCAACCTTTTGCATCTAAAAGATGTCTTGCCTGAGTCGATAATATTGCTCTGGTAAATTCTCTCATTATAAAACCCAGTTTTTGTTTGGCCCATATCATTATCATGAATGGCTGAAGATATATTCATATATGGTCTGAGCTGGCCCGTATGAACTTTCTTATATTGATATTATATATAAGAATTCTCTTGCTTTTTTTATTTTTTAACTACTGGGTGTTGTATTTGGAGCAATTATGAACATATGGGCTACGAATATCTCTAAACTTGTGTGCAATGTATAAAGAAAGACATTTGATAGGAGACTGCAACAAATTCTAAAAGTTTGTGTGTAGAACCCATTTATATTAAAAGGGTTAAGTAATAATCCAAGCTGCAGGAATGTTAAAAACAGGTAAAACTATCAAAAAGTATTACATGAAGTACCCACAAGAATATCAAGAAAAAACAGGAATTAATAAATGACTAGCTCAAGATCAATATTTGGAGAAGTAAATGCTTTTCTACAGTTCCTATCATGTGCCATGGGGTGGAGGAAAATCTGCCCAAGAGAGATTTTTACAATCTCCTATGGACTGGTCTTTTTGCTCACAGGGGTAACTGCAGGTAAATAGTCTGGGAGGCTGTGCAAGGTTCAAGAGCTATATTGAAATACGATTCTACAAATCGTATTTTAACGCTAATCAGTGAATTTATTAATTAAATGTAATCACTACTGGGATCCTTTATCAATGTTTATTTTAGCACAGTACATCATCTATTTCTTTTGCGGATTCCATGGAGAGAAAAAAAAGCATTACTAGGTCCCAGTTGCATTACTATGAACGTGGTATGCCGAGGGTTGGTGGAGAAGACCTATGTGGCCATTATTAAACGAAGGATACATTGTGCTTCTGCCTGGAATATGGTCTCATCAGGTTGGTTGGCATGTTGCATTGCGATGGCATGTGGGAATTCAGTAAGCATCCGCTGCTGGAAAGCCTCCAGCCTCTCGTAGTCATGTCCTCTGCAGACAAACTCCTTGTTCTAGACATAGAAAGCAGTCAGTTTAAATTACATTAATTTATTTATTTTAATAAGCATATATGGATATAACAGCATAATTATTGGTGAGTTGTTAGAAATAACATGCAATGCTTAATAAAAAACGAGGCAAAAGTAAACAACAGACCATTGGGTTAGCAACCTAAGTACAACTAAATATAAGGTAAATGGACGTTTGTGGGATATTATGTGTTTTAAGTTTGTCTGATTGGGAATATTTCAAATCAAATAATTTATTGAGGAATTCTGTATATTTGTAATTAATTCAAAGTACATTTGAAATTTCTTGTGTGAGCTACGGTAAGGCAGCTAGGCAGATATATTCATATTAGTGTCAGTGTTGTTATAATCTGTTCTCTGCAACTCATATCACCCATGTCTTTTAACACAGACATTCTAGAAAATATTAAACTGTTATTAAATAACATGCCAATTGGTAAAAATATTAAGTTGTACATCTTCAGTTGTGCAAAGCGTATTTCAGAAATCTTGGCTTTGCCTCTTTGTACATAAAAGGTTGCAGACTCCTATAACAGACTATTTAAGACATTCACTGAACATGTATTCATTAGTCAAGTACTCAGAATAATGCTCAAAAAATGATCTTAGTTTATTTTTAGGCCTGGGTGTTATTACTTAGATGCGTACCAAAAAATTGTCCTATGGATCCTATTTAGGAATCCTTGAACAACCAACCAAGGTTGTACACAAACACCTTTTATGCAGCCTTTATTTTAATTATTATTGCCACATACTAATTTTAAAAAATTCAATCTTTATTTGTACATCTAAAATATTGTTAAAAATGCAACGATAAAAAAATTAATGTTAAACCCAAGGTTTTTAATCGTTTGGGTTTTTTGACGTCCAGCAAATTATTAAAGGTTTCTTTAGGTTTTATTTTTGTTGTTATTATATTCTTTGCTTTGATCACAGCTTTTTTATTTAATTATTTTATTATGCTCAAGTCAATAAAAGATTTTGTTTTTCAATTCAACTGTATTTGTGTATTTTTGGTTATTTTTCCTTGATCAAATCCTTATCGTATGTGGCAATAATAATTGAAATAAATAATAATTAAAATAAAGGCTGCATAAAAGGTGTTTCTGTACAACCTTGGTTGGTTGTTCAAGGATTCCTAAATAGTATCCAAAGGACAATTTCTGGTACGCATCTAAGTACTCAGAATAGATGGAAGATATGAGATTATGTCATTGCTTATTTATATTGTGTGATTTGGGATTATTGTAACATGTTTTCCTATTGGAGAGTTTATAGATGTAAGGTATACATTGTCTACGTTTTCTTTATATTCAAACAACTCTTAACAAATACAGCCTTACCTATAGATGGAGAAATGTATTAGTTTACTTCAAAGAGTAATTTTGTATTTATAAACTGAGAAATATGTTTATTTCTCCACACATACTACTCACCCTAAGGAAAAAAGGAAACTTTTTCCCATAAAATCCAACTCTAAAAAACTCTGGTTCCAAGCGCTGCTGATCCATGATTTTATCATAGAGGGATGCTTCCATCATCTGGGGAAAATAAGCATATAAATGTTGATGTGGTTGTTCCTTGTCATATAAATTATAAATTGGTTAAATCTTTACAATGAAATACTGTATTTCTGATTTTTTTTAAGAGGCAATGTAAGTACCAGAAAAATGGATGTGAGTATCTATATTACGTGTTACTTAAAAAAAAAAAAATGTCTGTTTATAAAGTCAACAATAAAAACATCTGCAAATAAAATGGTTTTAAAATGAATGTTATCTGCCTGGTGTGCAGAGTCTCTCTCTATATTCCAATTGTCAAAACTCACCTTGTTTGTCTGGACAATGTGAACTAGATAGTCCTTTACGTGGAGCTTAATCTTGCCCTTTAAGTAGTGCGCTTAATTATTTGAAAGTTGGACACTATATTATATCTGTCTGACCTTTTACATTAATATCTATAGGACAGATGGATAGACCACTGAAGACCAATATTTACAATATGCTATTTTAAAAATGATGAGGGACATAGCTTTTAATTTATCACCCACTATATGCAGAGTGTTGTCTTATAAGAACATCCCTGATATTTATTGTCAAGTGCAAGGTAAGTTTGGTTAATTAATTGAAAATATTAGTTCTATTGTAAAAGTGCATGTTAGAGGAAATAGAGGAAACCTCAATGAAACTGGCTAGTGCTGTATATAACACTGTCAAGTTTTAAATTCCAAGACATGGAGATAAGTATTTTTAACACACAGCTCAGTTTGAAAGACATAGACACATGAAACATGAAGAAATGACACAGACAGCGTCTTATAAGACGACAATGCAGGTCTCACAATTGCATATAATTAGTAATAAATTAATGATTTTTAAAATATAGTGTGCATTATCAGTTCCTTCTGGATCGCACCATTTCATAGTGGAGGGACTTGTGTACCTCAATGCAGCTGTGATCTAAGCCATGTAGGGTCACCCAAGATGGGCAGGTCAAAGCAGAAAAATCTAGGTCTCCTGGAGAAGGAACTGGCAACCCACCCGGGTATATTTGCCAATAAAACCTTATGGATAAGCATGACCAGAGACATAAAGATAGATGTGGTCCCAAGGTTTATGGAGAGTAGGACACAACTGAACACATAGGTAATGTGCAAAACATGTTGTTGTAACTGCAGATTTAATAACCAAGCTCAATGGTATCAATAAGTGACCATCTTCTAAAGCTAGTAACAGGCTGGGTTTTAGCCTCATTCAATTGAGGCATCGGGAGATCCGGGTGTCCGTAAGGGAGGCCGTAAGTTACGTTTGCTATTCAATTGGCGTCTTTTTGCGGGCTCTGATCGGGTTACGGGCTCTGGCCTCCGATTCATTGTGATGGTTAACATTGCAAGTTACCGCCCTTCCAAGGCTTTGATCTTTCACGGCCGCAAGAGTTCTGATCGCAAAAATCGCAAATTGCTATTCAATTGCTCCTATTCCCCCTCGCTAAGCAAGCCGACAAAGCCGCAAATGGCAAAAGGCATGTCTGGAGCACTTTAAATGCAAATACAAATTCAATACGGCACTGTAAATAATGGGGAACACAACGTAAGACATTATAATTATTTGCACAACAGTCTCAAGCCTGTAAATATGGAGTATAAAATTTAAGTTTTTAATGTGCAATTTTCGGGGGTTATATCAATCTGGGGAATCAGTGAGTTAATACATATCATGCCACCCACATGGACTATTACATTGGCTTCATTCATTTTTATTTATTCGAACATTGCGGGTTTGAGGGCCTGATCGCATATTGGACTCAGAATCGCTAGTTGATTGACATGTCATCTTCATGTTTTACTGGGTAATGTTGACGGGCTCTGTTTCTATTGGCTGTTTCTGCATCTGGAGTTACAGGCTTGCTCAACTGATCATGTTTACGCCCCGAAATGCTACATAGAATGCGCCATGGTTTATGATGTGCACTATCGGGTTGGGACTGGCGGGCTTAGCGAATTGAATAGCACCATAAGTCTAGAAGGCTGCGAGCCCGCAGACTTACGGCCTACATCCTGTGACTTGCGGGCTTTTTTGCTTCATTCAGTCGTGTCCAACTCTCCATGACTTCATGGACCCTCATTGTACACTTGGTATTCATGGCAGAGATACTGGAGTGGGTTACCAGTTCCTTCTCCAGTGGACCACAGCATACAGCTCCTGGGTCTCCCATCCAAGTACTGACCAGGCCCAACCCTACATGGCTTCATGGTGGTGCGACCTCTTGGTTCCCTGATTGGAATCAAACCCAGGTCACAGTGGTGAAAATAACTACCTAAATCCTAACCACTGCACTACCAGGAAACCATTTGCACACATTACTTGTATTTAATTATTACTTTATTTTAGTTCTGCTATAGATAGAAACCCAATTCTGCTTATTCTAGGAGTTGTAAACCAACAATGTGATGGTAGATATTCAAGCCACGTTGTAAAATTACCCTCATCTTGCTGAGATTTCTGTAATCATAGTAGCTTTCATATTGCTCAGCCAGCTTCCTGCAGAGGATAATTCCATTCTCCCAACACTGCAAATAAAACAAAAAAGTTACCTGTCAATATACATTTGTATAATTACAAATACACCTCACAATTACCATTCAGTTCATCCTGCACAGCAATTCAAGACACATAATATGATGCTGTATGAGTAACAACAGCAATTGAGCTTAGTACTATTAACATCCTACTTGCAATGTTAGCCAACACTACCAGCAAGGCTATCTAAATACAGATACAACCATTTATGTGCACAGATATAATACATAAACACACACTGATAATAAAGAATCACATTACCATTTATAGATTACTAATGAAAGTTGTAAACCACCTCCCAACAAAATATACTACACAAGCTAGGAACCGGGAACCACGCTTATGAGAGGTAACCTTGAAAAAGATGCACATGGGAGGGTTTCCTGGCTTGTGCTTAAAGTTGAGTAATACAGCAGGCACATTCTTAAAGGAAGCCATGTTTGAAATGGCTGCATTACAAGAGTGAAGCCTTTGTGGGCACATTTGCATGTCCCTGCCCAGGTTCCCAGAATGCAGTGGAATCATCGTTTTTCACTTGTATTATTTAATGAGCTCATGGGTTAAGATCTAAAAAACACATTAAGAAGTAGCTGCACTTCACATAAGAGGCAATATTTACATTATTTCTACATAATGAAATGAAGAAAAAATATATCTAGTTCCTATTTTCAGCTTTGTGATTATTTGTGCAGAATACTGATGAGGAGACCTCCGAAGTCTCAAAATGTATGCAACTTAAAGGACCTCTGTTGTCAAATTTGTTTCTATGTAGTCTTTTAATTACAGAACACTGTTGCAAGGTTATTAACAGATCAACATTGTTCCTGCCGCATAACACCATTCTGTACACTGCAAATATTTCAAGCTTGGCCTGCTGCATACAAAGCTCTACATGATGAAGGCCACGGCTATGTAATGGAGCTTTTCATACCTTATGTATCAGCTCATGCTCTGAGATCTACAGGTGAAAATATATTAAATATCCCCATAACCTTTTCAGAAACCTCATGGCCCCAAGATTTTTTCTGTGCAGCACCCAAATTCTCGAAGTATCTACCATGCTCAATAAGAGAGGGCATTTTCAAAAAGAGATTGAAGACTGAAGTCCTCTCCTAGGTGCTTTGAATCCCTTCTTAGAGAAAACTGCTATTTAAATGTCTTCTTCATCTTCTACTTATTATTGTTATTATTATCATCATTAAACATAGTAATAGTAAATAATAGAGGTTTCTATTGCATTAACTACAAAGATCTGAAGTCAAGAAGACAGGTATGTTATCCTGCAGAAAGCCGTCCAATCGATGCAATGACAAGAGTTGCAATTAAGTGAAACCAACTGTATACAATTCATAAGAGCAGAAAAGTCTTATGGAGGAGCAAACCCTTATCAAACGTAGCAAAGGAAAGTCTATTTGACTTCAGTTCAAATATTTTTCAGGAACCACTCAAGAGCTTGTAATGTTTGAAATGTGTGGCTGAACGTTTGTGCGTTCTCTACACTTTTAATTCAGCAACACTTAATACAGCAGTATGTATAGTGACTCCTCCACGATTCAATACAAATTCAAAGTATTAATGAAATATTGCTTAGTCATTATATGTGAACACTATTAATTTACTCACATTTGTTATTATAACATACACAGATATAATGCTAAATATGCTTGAAGTTCTGCCATGTAAACATTTCAGATGTAATGTGAATGTTTTAACGAGAATTAGGACATTCTTACTTTCCCCCGGTCAAAGTTCTGGATAATAGTCATGTGCAGATACTCCTTGCGTTGCCATTCTGTTTGCATTGGGTAGTTGAGGAATTCTCTCAGTGGGCGATCAGACCATTCTAGCAGCTCATCATACAGCAAAAGTGTGTAGGCAGCCTCTAAAATGGGAGACAAAAGGTATAAATTCAAAGCTCACAAATGTTCTGCTACAAATAACATCCTTTACAAAGTAGTATATATTAGAGCAGATTGCATTTTAAAGGGATGCCCCCAATTCATGGTCTAGGATTAATTTCTGTTAATTATTCAGTGATTCCTCAACTGTCATTTTGCATCATACTTCAAGCCCTGTCTCTATTCAGAAGTGGCCTCTTAAGTATTCCTGAGCCCCCTTTCAGATATGACATTGGAGCAACTGACAAAGGTCTCAGAAGGTAAACCTTTACAGGATTTTCTAAGATTTCAGATGTAGAAGGTTTCTGGGCCCCTACAGCAACGCAGGAATAGACACTAAAACATTTTCTGGATTATATTCTTACTAGCGACATGCCCGTCAAAAATGACGGGGCAATAAAATTGTAAGGCAGGTAATACTGTTTGCCATAGACAGTAAGTGTTTTGGTTGTGGGAGATCCTTTGGCGCTCATTGCGAGCCTCTTGGTTGGTGTATTTTTTGTTATCAGAGGTCCCCGCTGATCTCCTTTTGGCGCAAGTCTCTCCTCTGGTGTACTTTGTGTCCAATGAGCACCGTTGGCGCTCCTTGTGAGGAGCGTGGTGAAGGGCTTTGTCGTTTATTGCGATACTGTATTTTTTTCTTTCTTTTTCTGTATATGTATTTTTTCATGATAATTAATTAATGAATGAAATCTTGAATATAGTTTACCTATTTGTAATTAATATATGCAGCAAGCAATGTGCTGAAGAGCTAACAATCTGTTTTGATGTCCCTGCAGCATATAATGTAGATTTGCACTGTTGTGGAGCTGAGGTGTAAGTGTCATCAATGTGTGCAGTGTGTAGTGTAAATAGGCTGCGTGCGCAAGGGGAAGCCGTTAGGGTAGCTGGGTACTTCCGCATTCTGCAAGTTAGTGTTGTAAAATGGCAGCGATTGTGTATGTGGTACGCAAGTGTGGATGATTTAGCGTCTTTGCTAATAGAGTATTTTGTATCTCGTACAGGTTTTTGTAAAAGTCGTATGTGCCTTGCGGTATTTTGAGGGTTTAGGGGTCGTGTAGCCTCGTTTTCGTTCTTTTTGGCGGACATTTTTTCAGTCGCTTAAGGGAATTTCGAGTGTCTAAACTCTGTAAATTGGACTTAAATTTGCGTGCAACCTGACTCCCAGATGTCCCCCCTTGCTGTGTGTAATGTAATTTTTTTTTTTTTGTGTGTATTTTGTGTTTTTTTAATGTTTTTGGCCGTTAAGGTTGTATTTTATTTTTTGTGTAAGTCCGTATTTTTTTTTTATTATAAATACTGCGGCTCGTATTTTTTTGCGTAAGTCCGTATTTAGTCATTGAGTGTTATCGTTTTTTTCGAAGATCCGCTTCTGTGGCTGTTTGTGAGGCGCCGTAGAGCCTCCACCTGCGCAAATGTGGCCCCTTGCTTTGCGAGGGACGCCGTTCTTGCAAGCTCGCTTTACGATTCGCAGTTTGACAACTATTATATGTGATATATGTGTATTATATGTGATATATCTTTTTTTCCTATGGCAGAGAAAGAATCTTGATTTGAAATCTGTTTATTCTCTGGTATGTTGTTTCTGAAATAAAAACAAACAGTCTTATAGATCAGATAATATGCATTACCTGAAGTGTATTTAAGCATACATACTGTACTACCATGTATTAGGTATACTTATATACAGAAATATCATGGCATATGGACATTTATTTGCAGTGCCCAAGGTCTTAGAGTTATTTCTTCATGTTTCCTCTTCTGGTTCTTTTCTTCTTTTTTAAATGGTTTCTTCGTATGGAGATGTGCAAGAAGCTGCATAAAAGTATCCCCTATCAAAGCCTGCCATAAACCATTTGTCCAACAGACAAATGGTTTAATAACATGTTTGGTAAATACTATGTTAAAACTAAACATTATAAAGAAGATTTAATAATAATATAATATAGATTATTTCCAATTCTTCTATACATAACAAAACATTGAATTGAATTGATTTGTGCATTAGCTCTTCATAATTTGCCCAAGAAATTAAAAACATACTTTAAGTGGATATACAGTTGTGCTCAAAAGTTTGCATACCCTGGCAGAAATTGTGAAATTTTGGCATGTATTTAGAAAATAAAAAATATTTTATTGAAGGATAGTGATCATATGAAGCCATTTATTAACACATAGTTGTTTGGCTCCTTTTTAAATCATAACGATAACAGAAATCCCCCAAAAGTTTGCATACCCTTAGTTCTTGCAGGTGTTATAGCTGTCAATTCCTTTTGGCAAAATGCCTCCAGGTTAGGCAAAGTCTTTGGTTTTCTCGCATGAACTACACGTTTGAGATGTCCCCAGAGTGGTTCGATGATATTAAGGTCAGGAGACTGTGATGGCCACTACACAACCTTCCCCTTTTTCTGATGTAACCACTGGAGGGTCAATTGGGTCATTGTCATGCTGGAAAGTCCAAGCGCGTCTCATGCGCAGCCTTCGTGCAGAAGAATGCAAATTGTCTTCTGATAACACGCTGCATTCATCCTGCCATCAATTTTCACAAGATTCCCCGTACCTTTAGAGCTCCACCCCCCCCAAAACAAAATAAAAAAATATCAGTGAGCCACCACCATACTTCACAGTGGGGATGGTATTATTTTCACTATAGGCCTTGTTGAACCCTCTCCAAGCATAGCGCTCATGGTTGTGACCATAAAGCTCTATTTTGGTCTCTTGACTCCAAATTACAGTGTGCCAGAACCTGTGAGGCATGTCAAGGTGTTCGCTGGCATATTGTAACCTGGCTTTTTTGTGGCATTGGCGCACTAAAGGCTTCTTTCTGGCATCTCGACCATGCAGCTCATTTTTGTTCACGTATCGTCATATTGTGCTTTTTGAAACAACCACACCATCTTTTTCCAGCGCAGCCTGTATTTCTCCTTACTTGTGAGTTTTTATTTATATTCCGAACAATTCTTCTGGCAGTTGTGGCTGAAATCTTTCTTGGTCTACCTGACCTTGGCTTGGTATCAAAAGATCCCTGCATTTTCAACTTCATAATAAGTGATTGAACATTACTGATTTGCATTTTCAAGGCTTTGGATATCTTTTTATATAGCTAACCAACTCATTGACTATATATACACAGACACAAATTGCATTTTAAAAAGCCACAGGTTTGGGAAATGAACCTTTAATTGCCATTTTAACCTGTGTGTGTCACGTTGTGTGTCTGTAACAAGGCCAAACATTCAAGAGTATGTAAACTTCAGATCAGGGCCATTTGGGTGATTTCTGTTATCATTATGCTTTAAAAAAGGAGCCAAACAACTATGTGATAATAAATGGCTTCATAAGATCACTATCCTTAAAAAAAATACATTTTCTTTTTCATGACCAGTCATATTTTCAAAATAAATGCAAACATGTCACAATTTCTGCCAGGGTAAGCAAACTTTTTAGCACAACTGTATCCCATCCTCCCAATAAATGAAAGGCCGGCAAATATGGAGTTATCTTCAGCACTTATTCAACATTTCCCAAAACATGTAAATATCAGAAAATATATTTATTCATTTTTAGTATGCAAAAACACAACAAAGAAAAATATGAGGAGTGATGAACAAATCCAGTCACATAGAGAGTAATGTGTTGGGGAGTTTTCCCATGGTTGTTAAGCATGTGGGATTAGGATCACATATATAGTTGTCAGCAATGCGGGTTGTTGCTAACGCTTGCATATAGCGAGCCCGCCGCGAGGGCCACAGTTTCAGCAAGGAGCGCCAAAGGCTGGTTGAGATGAGCGCCGTAGGCTCTCATCCCTACGACCCCCTACAACTTTCGGACCGTAATTGCAGTCCTACGCGAAGCAAGGGGCCGCATTTGCGGAGGTGGAGGCTCTACAGCGCCTCACACGCGGTTACAAACACCCACACAAGCGGCACTTTACCAAAATACATCTAAAAACGCAATCACTATATACGGACTTACACAAAATAATACGAACCGCGGGACAAAGAACAGAAGATTTACGGACTTAGGATAAAAAAATACGAGACGTGGGACTTACAAAAAAACCTATTACAACCTCGCAAAAATACGACCTTAACGGCCGAATCGCGCGCACCTGAAGACATTAAAAACACAATAAATACACACAAAAAATACATAAAAAGATTACCCACAGCAAGGGGGGGGCACCCAGTACCTCTGCAAGTGAAGTTACACCTCAATTTAACTCCAAATGCCCGAGTTTAGACACACGAAAATCCCCTAAGCGAGAGAAAAAATGGCTGCCGAAAAAAACGAAAAGGAGGCTACATGACCCTAAAGACGCATAACACCCCCAAGCACATACGGCTTTTCCAAAAAACATTACGAGCTACAAGATACACTCTTACCAAGGACGCTACATTATCCACAGCGGCGTACCACACACATTCCCCGCCATATTACAACACTAACTTACACAACGCGGAAGTACACCGTTGCAGCTTTTCCTCGTGCACGCAGCCTATTTACACTACACACTGCACACATTGCTGACACTTACACATCAGCTCCACAACAGTGCAAACCGACATTGTATGCTGCAGGAACATCAAAACAGATTGTCAGCTCTTCATCACAATGCTTCCTGCATATATTACTTCAAAATAGGTAAAGTATATTCATTTATTAATTATTTAATTACCATACAAAAAACATATACACAGAACCAACAGCCTCGCAATGAGCCCTGAAGAATCTCGGACCACCAACAAAATTATTTGTCTCGACCAAACAGCATTACCTGCCTTACAATTTTATTGCCGTCATTTTTTGACGGGCAATTCGCTAGTCACATATGATAGTTGTCCCGCTTGCGAGCCTCGCAAAGCGAGGTGAGCTGTTGAAGCACAAGCTAGCAAAAAATACGACTTTAACGAAAGAACTACCAAACAGGAAAAGATGGCGAAAACACACTAATATGCCTCGAATTCCCTTACACACACAGCACAGGGAGAGAGCCTGTGAGTGAGTTTGCAAGTTAATTTGAGGTATATTTTGTCTTTTTTAACGATTGAAATCGCAAAAGCGGGGGAAAAAACGTAAAAATTCAAAAACAAGATGAAAACGAGGCTCAGCAAGGCCAGCCACGCAGAACTTAGAGAATACATGAGGCAAAAGACAGTAACACTTACACCAACGCCAGGAAAGCGGGACTTTCAACGGCAGTTAGCGCGCGCCACGTCAAGATTCAGCAGAGACAAAGGAGAGAAAGACACAGGGAAGGTACATGGGGAAGGTGGTGGAAAGAAACGCATGGCAAGTTGCAAGTTGCAGAGGCCTGTAATGAGCGGTGAAGTAGATTGGAGGAAAGGCTCGCAATTAACGCCATGTGCTCAGAGGGGGCAGAACATTGCATTGTGTGGCAAACAGCATTGCCAGGCTTTAAATGTTATTGTCGTCATTTTTGACGGGCAAATCACTAGTATTTATATAACATTACTATATTTTTAAAAATGCTTGAAGATGACACTTCAATATCCTAGGAAATTTACCTGAAAATGAAATAATGATTTACTGTTCTTACCTGTGAAGTTTTGTGCTTTCATGTGCAGGTCGTACAATTTGTGAATATAACGTATGTACATCTCTTCTTTGTTCAACTCTGTTTTATAAAAGTTCTTAAAAGAAAAAAAAACATAGGGTTAATGTGTGATTATATTTTTTAGGTGTTATCCAAGTCTGATACCTCACATCTAAACTACTAAAGGTCAGTTCTATAGCTGTAAAACTGTAAAAAAACTCGATTTTTACTATGAACAGATTTATTACAGAATTTACAGGCAAATGTTATGGCAGTTTTATAATGTATAGAGAAAATGTCATATAAATGGAAATGTAGAAGAATGCTGGGATTACAACTGTATAAGAACAATGTCCATGTGTGATATCTATAATAATACCAATATTTATCCTTTTAATTTGCACCAGAAGTCTTCAGAAAAAGTCTGACTTGGAAGGTGCAGAAAACGTGAAAACACATGCAACAAGATGAACCACGCAACAGGATGAACCACGTATGGCCCAATTGTTAAGGGTCTGCAATGGATCACATACCATCTGTATTCTAGGTACAAACCCAGGAGGCTATCTTTAAGGGGGAATTCAATGTTTTTCAACTTGCTATCCAACCTGCATCTGTGCTAAATATCTAGGGATGTCTAAGTCCCTCCTAAAAATGAAGAACATTATAAATATTCATAACACATTCTAGCATGTAGGCATAAGCTTATATTTTATTAAACATTTGCCAAAATAAATCTTACAGGGTCTTACATAAAAAGTCACATATTCCATAATCATCTTCAAAAAGTCCACATTCGACATATCTCCATACCACTCCGCAATGTAGACCAAAATAGTATACAATGGGCCCTATTAAATTGTAAAAATCGCAATTACTGAAGCTGGTATTGTAGCCTGCAAAAGTTACTGATATTCAATTTGCCTCCTCTAGATACCCGCAATCTGTTTGCGAGCTGCAGGCTGAAAATCCCATCTAAGCCTTTGATCTTTCAAGCCCGCAAATGTTACAATCGCTAAAATTGCTAATCGCAAATTTAATTGCCACAATTCCCCAAGCCTGCAATTGCTTTCAAACCCGTAAATGGAAAATGTAGCAAAAAATTCTACTAGTGCTAGAGAGGACAAGGGGGTTAAACACATGTTCTTAACACTATAAAAGCAAATAAAAACACAATTCTGGATTTTAAAATACGGGGAAAGCAATGAAAGACAATTAATTGCACAGCAGGCTCAAGCTCGCAAATCTGTAATCATTTTTTTTTTTACATTTAATTTCCGTGTTATAGCAATCTTGGGAATCAAGGAGTTAATACATATCAGGCCACCCACATGGACTATAACAGTTTCTTCATTCATTTTTATTGATTTTTAAATTGCTGGATTGCGAGCCCGAGCATATCTGACTTCTAAATGCTAATTGATTGACGTTTAAAACGCCATGTTTTACTGATGTCATGATGACGGTCTCATTTACTCTTGGCTGTTTATAAATCATTAGTTACGGGCTTGCTTATTGATTATGATCATGCCCTGAAATGCTACATACGGTTGCATTGTTTACAGATTTGGCTTTCGGCCATCTACTTGGGGGCTTGTTCAATTAAATAGATCTGTAACTGTTGCAATTTGATAAGGACCAAAGTTTTTAAAAACGGAAGAAATCACTGCTTTAAAATTAGGAGGCGATCCAATTCAGATCTAGAAATAATGGTGTTTTGATGCTACTTGAAACAATAGATCTACTGAATTGAAGAATCAGTTCTGCTTAGCAGTCATTTGAAAGCACTCAGTTTAATATATGTAACACTGAATTGCTTCTTTAACCAAGGCCCCACAGGATTTATGGTAAATGCTGCTTGATTGCTAAAAATAACAGAATTTGCTCAGATGTCAAGTCCTGATGCCGCCTCTACGGCTGTGGCAACTGCATCTCATTATTTTAGACAAGTTTGCATCTTAACCTTCTCGCAGAGTACAGCATAGCATATTGTTAGCATATTAAGGGTCTTCAGGCTCTGAATTTTCTGCTCACTAGTAATTGCCTGTGGGTTATGAGGACAAAATGGACCTATGTGCGCCGTTCCCTACCTGTTGAAAACGAATTTCAGATCATTACAACCCGGCTATATATTTTTTCCATCATTGCTTTAACATTATGGTAAGAAATTCATGCATACAAAATTAGAAAAGAAATCGATTAACTTAGACATTATTATAATCACAAATCCCATAAAGTAAAATAAATATCTTACCAATAAACTAACGGTGCAGCCAATCTTTTTTCCATCAACCTCCCCCATTTTCATACAGTCTCTAAAATAAGAAACATAAGACATTGTTAAGATTTGTCATGACACTGAGAGGGAAATTTTTTGAAATTAGAACTTCTTGATTAAAATAATAACAAAAGATTAGCAAAAAGAGAAAAACTTTATAATTGACAAAAAATGTCCTTATTGGTATCTCAGCTTAATAAGGATGTGGAATAAAATGCTCTTCCATTAACTGTATAAGAATTTTTAGGAGGTCACATTTTGAATTCAACTAATTTAATAATAGTGGATATCCCCGTTACATTTCTTTTAAAATGTCCATGTGTGAAATCTATAATAATATCAATATTTATCCTTTTAATTTGCACCAAAAGTCTTTAGAAAAAGTCTGACCTGGCTGGTGCAGAAAACGTGAAAACACATGCAACAATAAGGTTTTTCTCAAGTTTATAACGGACACCAGATTAGAGAAAAGAAGAACTAATCTTAAAGAATTACCGTACATTTCCGTTTATAAGACAACCTTTTTCCCCCAAAATTTTGACCTTTAAAGTAGGGGGGTCGTCTTATACACGGAATACAGCAAGTGCTGTCACTGTTTGAGTGGAGGAGGTGGCACAGGAACAGCGCAGGCAGGAAGAGGAAAGCAGCATCAAGGGGCCAGGCAAGAGTGCCATAGCACTGCTCCCTGCTGCTCATTGATCTAATGATGGCAGCCTCACATCAACCCCTGATCAATGAATACTGCCATATTAATTTCGCAAACCTGCACCGACTTCCTGGTTTCACATGAATCTAAACATCTCACTCTAAAATACAAGCCCTGCTTTCACTGGCTTTCCCAGCCATCTCCCAGGCAAAGCGATGTGCACGGCTCCACCATTGGCCGGCTCCATTCCCCTGGACTAACCTGCTCTCTTTCTGGTCTGTCTGCACTGCGGTGGCCCCGGGGAGAGGAGAAGTGGGAACATGGGGAAAGGTGGCAGAGGATGAGCTGCGGTGGCCCCGGGGAGAGGAAAGCAGGAACAGGGCGAGCAGGTATGTACCAAGTGGCACATTCTCCTGTCTTGTCTCTCTATGTCTCCCTGTGTCTCACCTCTCACCGGCTAGGTCTCCTCTGGCTTGATTAGATATCTTTTTTTCATTTTGGGCACAAAAACATAGCGGTCGTCTTATACATGGGGCCGTCTTATAGACGGAAAAATACGGTAATTAAAGAAATAATTATAGAAATGAATGGGTTTCTTCACAGTAAGGTTGCCAGAATGTGGAATTTGCTACCAAATCAGGTTGTGAAAGCAGATTTGACAGTTAAATGGCCATTTGGTGTGAAAGAGCACAAGATTATATGTTAAAATTACATTTTTTTTTTACACTAATAACAGCTAACAAATCTAAAGTTTTAAGCCTCTGTTTACATACAAGTCTATCTTGCCTACTGGCTGTTGCATAAATAATAACAGATAGCAGAGTCCAGCACATGCCCATCAATGGGAAGGCAGTGATTGATAGCAGCTTTTCCCTGGGCTTAGTTTATACTGCACTGACCAGTTAACCCATAGGTGTCCTGTTTTAGGTGAGTCCAGCATACCATGCCTGCACATATAGATGTGTGTTTTTTTGCTTGCATCACTACACTGAGCTGCAGGAGCGCGGAGCACTGACCTGCATTGCTTAAATTCCAGAGAAGCAAGAAAGAAGAAATTTGAATTTTCTGTCTTAAGAAAAAAAATCTGCAAGATCTGTTCCCTTCATCCTGGAAATATAAGCAGTCTTACCAATAGTTTGAAAGGAGGACCCATTCCTGCAACCTGATTGGCTGCAGTAATGCAAAAGCAAGTGGGCATCCTGTTATACATGTAAACACATATTTGATTTCTCAGTGGAAAATGCAAGTATTTAAAAAAAAATTAAAAAGTATGTCAACATGCTTTTAGGAGATCTTTACTATTAGGTGGTTCAAATTGTGCTGAATTAAGTGGTCCTTTAATTTGAAAATGCGGTTTGATACATTCTTTAATAACATTTAGTAAAAGATTATGTGGATTAACATAGAGCAGGAAGGAAATTGACAAAAGGCACACATCTATACTGTTCTTATAAATTACAATGGTCCCTTAGTACTCGTCTACATCAAAACTTGTGGATGTCGGTATTCAAAGTGTCTTGATGAGCAAAAAATGCTTTAGCACTCGATACTTTCTTGGTACTCATCGCACTTGCTAAAACAATTTACATTACTTTTTATGGGAGTTTGATACTCAATGTTTTTGCCACTCATCTTGCCTTCTGGAACCAAATAACAATGCGTACTAATGGCCATCGTACATTGATGTTTTTAGTTGAAACCTTTATACATTTTGGATGTTAATTTGTGGCATTATACATGACTAATACTTGGATTAAATGGGAAGAGACATGGCTGTGGATTAATGTTGTTATGGTAACCATTGAGGAAAGTAAAGCCCTGCAATGGTGAAACCACATAACGCTTTTCTAAATATAAAAGGAAGACTCATATCACATCATCATCTATCAGATAAAGACTCCATTTTATTCACTGGGGAAATGATGATTTAAATATACTATATTCCACAAACTTGTCACTAAGTTTATCATGTTTATTTTTTACTAGCCACTTGCCTGTCAAAAATGATGGCATAATATTTGCAAGCCTCGCAATGCTGTTGTTTGCTGCACAATGCTAGGCTCGCAATGTGCGGATATGCCGCACATTGCGACCCCCGGCATGCGCTGCGAAACTCATTGTGGGCCTCTCCCCTTTTCCCTTCTGCGCCCATTGCGGGCCTCGGCATTCGTTATGCGCATGTGAAACCCCGCAACTTTGCGAGTGTTACACCCAAATTCGCAGTACGACAACTATATATGTGATCATTTGCTTTCAAATTTTTTTTTATGGCTGTACAATGTATCTAATGCCTATATCAATATATATATACACATATATATATATATATATATATATATATATATACTAGCGACTTGACGGGGCAATAACATTTTAAGCCTTTGAGAGAGATATATATTTCTATGTATATGTAGTTAAGTAATAATTAATGATGTCTTAAATCAATTAATATACTTTAATTATTTATAATTGATATATGCAGCGAGCAATAGACAATAGGCTGATGTATTTTGCGTCTGCATAGAATATACATTGTGAGTGTTAGTGCCCTGCTGATAAAGTGTAATGAATGTTTGAAGTGTGCATTCTAAATAGGCTGCGTGCGCGAGGTAAAGCCGTTGGTTTATTGTGTAAAGTGGCATTGTATAGTCGTAATGTTATTAATGTGCTACGCGTCTCGTGAGTATTTTACGACTTTTGTAATAGTGTATCCTGTAGGTCGTAGTGTGATGAGTAAAGTGATGCGTTTTGCAGTGTTTTGCTCTATCCGGGGTCATGTAGCCTCGTTTTAATTTTTTTCGGTGGCCATTTTTTTCCTCGCTTAGGCGATTTTCAAGTTGCGAAAATCGTCTAAATGGAGTTAAATTCTCGTTCCACCTCACACATAGACATCCTGGCTTGTGCCCCATGCTGTCCGTGATGTTTTTGTAATTTTTGGGGGTGTATTTAGTGTGTTTTTCGTTTTTTTTGTTGGGCCGCTAAATCCTGCATCTCGTATTTTAATGGCTTGTCTCACTTTGCGAGGCTCGCATCAGCTGAGTGCTATGGTTTAACAGCTCGCCTCTCAGCTATAAGCGCCATCGATGATCGCAAAGCATGACGACGTCTTGCAGTTTGACAACTATTATATATATATATATATATATATATATATATATATATATATATATATATATGTAAATTAATGAAGGAAATATTGGTTCTTGGGTGCAAAACATATGCCAAGCTTTCAGAATTTCTGACTGAGCATAGGTGAGTAAATCACGGTGTAGTTATCCTGGTAATCTTTTATTTGTTAAAACTATAACTATATGACCTAATTTAAATAATATTTTAAGGAATATAATACTTGTCACAATTAAACAGGTCACAATTCTTGTTTTCATATCAGAAACTTAAGATATATAATGTCCCCATATCCAGCACTTGAGAATAGATTATGCTTGATATGTATGAGTTTGCTAACCTCTTGGATCCTATCAGTGTGAAGCTAGTTACCCGCTCATGTCATGCATTTGGTAATGCCACTAACCACCATAATTCATTACGTTTCTGGTAGATCAGCAGTTGTACTATTAGAAGAATGCTTTGTTTTGTTTTAGTTTTTGGTCCGACAAAATGTATTGTTAAAGACATAATAAAATCTTACACCAAAGCAGCAAAACATTTTACCAGAAATTACAGACACAAATTATATAAATGTTCCAGTGTGAAGTTAGACCCGTGAAGATATTTTTTCTATTGAATATTAGTGATGTAAATATAGGCCATTAAAAAAAAAGTTTACATACTGTAATAGGTGATGTAATGCAAGATGTCACATGATACTGCTAAATTAACCAAAATTAAAACTATAGTACCGTACTTTAGCTGGTAACCTGAAATAGCCTTTACAGAGATGTAGCATTTTATTAAATTATTTTTAAGTGTTGCTTTAAGGCACATATAATAATATGGTGCACGTAATGGATAGGAGTCATGGATTATCTTTGGGTATGCAGCAGTCTTCCTTATTTACCATTAACAGGAAGACTGACTTTAGCACATTTAAAATGACAATTGTTTACAACATTAGTACTTACAACAAATAGACAAAGTATACCTTATAACAAACTTGAAAGATGTCTCTGCTTGTTGTTTTTAATATTTACAGTTTTCTATGGCAATGTTGGATTACAAACAAAAAACATAACCCATAAACAGTGGAATGCATCCAAAATGCAGACTGAGGTTTGAACATTTGTAAAAAAGCAATTTACAATTTTAAAATCAATCAGAAATTATAAGCATTTTAGATATTGCTGTAATATTATTTAAAGCCCTACCCATAAGAAGATACGTAGATAATAAGAACATATGCTTGGGCACACAGTTAATGAGCTGCTTCATGTGACCAATCAGTCAAGTGACTGTGCTAAGTCGTCCATAGGAAAGAGACAAGCAACTACACAAAGTACATTCATAATTGTCTGTTTGTCTAAGGTCAGCTACAGCCAGCTCTGCATAGGAGAAGTTATGTTCTGCAGTGTTTTGCAAGTAATGGAAAGAGTGATACTTTCAAGTAGTGTAGCAGGAAAATGAGTGACTGTGATGGTCAATGCACTGCAGAGTCCATGCTTTTCTTATACCCATCCCTTGCAGTTTATACTGTTCGGTTTTTGATTTATTCTGCTATCACAATGCAAATATTAAAGCAGATCTATACAGTCTTGCACAACAGTTATCAATGCAGCCTCAGGACCTTCGGTATAGATTCAACCATTATCAGTTTAAAAAAGGAAGCAATTTTTCCACATCAGTATTTTAACATGCTTTTGGATGGTGCAGAACACAAATTATGAATTCAGAGGCCATTTAATCCCCACCTCTATATGTGTTACTTTGTTGCCACGTAGAGTAATATAATTTGATGCATCTCTTACCTGTAGTCCAACAGCCTCTCCATAAGTCTTGTTACAGTGGCAATTAATGATACTCCACTTTCTCTCCATGTCTCCCGTTCAATTTTCTTCAACAGGCTGAAAAAAATAAGTATGTTAATGCTTCTGAAAAACCTACAATTTCGTGTAATTTTTAAATTAAACCCAGGGGTTCCACATAAGCAATAGTTTGTATTAAAAATTCTTCCACATTTGATAGAATGGTAGACTATGCATGAACAAGTATAATAATTGGCTTGACTACCATGCTAAAACCACTCCATGAGCAAATGACAAAACTATATTTTGCTCCTCCTACCCATAGAAAATGAGAAACTATAGAGCCTCTTAACTGTTCAGTGGTACTGTAGGTAGGGCTAAACAGGTATTTCAATATCAAATGACCATAGTGGGTAGCCTCAAGGAAAAGACAGAGCCTAAACTATGTATGGTCTACGTAGAAAAGATGAAGTTTCAGGCAAGTGAAAATAAAATGTAATCTCATGAGAGTAAACCACTGCTACACTTGCATTACAGCATACTTATTGCAGAATTGAAGTTATCCATACTCTATTTAACTTCAACAACTTGTGATTTAGTGTATTATGTATTATATTTGTAAATAATTTGTACAAAAAGGTTGATTAATTAGTTTTTCAAAACCTTCATTGGTAGGGAATGAGAAAAACTATAGTCATTAAAAAAACGGCACAAAGTCTGATAAACAACTTCCACACTTCTGTTGACTTCTGTTGTCAAAATAATCCTACACGTTTTAATAAGTCTCTGGGGCCTATCATAGTGCACTTTACTTCAGAACTGTAGAGGTTACACCAACTCCTTGATAACTTCAAAGCATGTTCCAGGATTGTAAATTAGAGAATAAATATATCAGCAAGATCAGTATCAATATCTTACCTAGGATAGGGACCAAATAGAGGAATTCTAATCCAGGAAGCATTGATAAAAAATAACGTTAAGATTATCCACAACATGAATTAATAAAAAAACATTCAAATATGTTTTATGGAAGAATAAACAGGGAAAACATTAAATCCATTAGAATTTAGCTGGAAAAGAAATCAATTGTTATAATAGACTACAATTATCAGCAGGTGTAAAATGAATATACTGTAGACAGAAAACAAAGTTACCATGGTGTGTTATGTAAATAAAATTCACAGGATAAAATACATTAAAGGAATATAAAAGGTTTCTAGATTTCACTAGGAATATAATATACCTATGTATGTATTAATGTACAGTGCCTTGCAAAAGTATTCACCTCTCTTGGCATTTTTTTTGTGTTTTGTTGCTTCGCAGCCTGCAATTAACATGGATTGTTTGAGGATTTGCATCATTTAATTTACAGAACATGCCCACAACTTTGAAGATATTTTTTTTTTTTATTGTGAACCAAACAACAAATAGGACAAACTAACAGAAAAAGTAAATGTGCATAACTATTCACCCCCTTAAAGTCAATACTTTGTAGAGCCACCTTTTGCTGCAATGACAGCTCCAAGTCCCTTTGGATAAGTCTCTATGAGCTTGCCCCATCTTCCACTGGGTTTTTGCCTATTCCTCCTTGCAAAACTGCTCCAGCTCCTTCAAGTTGGATGGGTTGCGCTTGTGAACAGCAATCTTTAAGTCTGACCATAGACTTTCTATTGGATTGAGGTCTGGGCTCTGACTAGGCCATTCCAACACATTTGCATGTTTTCCCTTAAACCACTCAAGTGTTGCTTAAGCAGTGTGTTTGGGGTCATTGTCCTGTTGGAAGGTGAACCTCTGTCCTAGCCTCAAATCACACACAGAGTGGTACAGGTTTTGCTCAAGAATATCCCTGTATTTAGCACCATCCATCTTTCCCTCAACTCTGACCAATTTCCCAGTCCTGCCTGCTGAAAAACATCCCCACAGCATGATGCTGCCACCACTATGTTTCACTGTGGGGATGGTGTTCTTTGGGTGATGTGATGTGTTGGGTTTGCGCCAGACATAGCGTTTTCTTTGATGGACGAAAAGTTCAATTTTAGTCTCATCAGACCAAAGCACCTTCCTCCGTACATTTTGGGAGTCTCCCAGTGTCTTTTCGCAAACTCAAAACGTGCCATTTTGTTTTTTGCTAAAAGGAATGTCTTTCTTCTGGCCACTCTACCTTAAAGCCCAACTCTATGGAGCGTATGGCTTATTGTCGTCCTATGTACAGATACTCCAGTCTCTGTTGTGGAAATCTGCAGCTCCTCCAGGGTTACCTTAGGTCTCTGTGCTGCCTCTCTGATTAATGCCCTCCTTGCCCGGTCCGTGAGTTTTGGTGGGCGGCCGTCTCTTGGCAGGTTTGCTGTTGGGACCTGTTCTTTCCATTTGGTTATGATAGATTTGATGGTGCTCCTGGAGATCATCAAATATTTGGATATTTTTTTATAACCTAACCTATACCTCTCAACAACATTGTCCCTTAATTTTGGAGAGTTCCTTGGTCTTCATGGCAGTGTTTGGTTACTGGTGCCTCTTGCTTAGGTGTTGCAGCCTCTGGGACCTTTCAAAAAAGGTGTGTATATGTAATAACAGATCATGTGACAGATTGCACACAGGTGGACATCATTTCACTAATTATGTGACTGAAGGTAATTGGTTGCACCAGAGGATGAATACATACGCACATGCCAATTTTCTGTTTTCTATTTCTAGACAATAGTTTTATGTATATATTTTTCTCATTTCACTTCACCAACTTAGACTATTGTGTTCTGATCCATCACATAAAATTTAGATTAACAAAACATTGAACTTAAGGCTGTCATTAAACAAAATAGGTAAAAAGTCAAGGGGGGTGAATACGGCACTGTATATACTTTATTTTATGAACAAGTGCTTAAAAGCTCTGCTTTCTCTGTCTAAAACATACATAAAGACACATACTCTGGTACAAATAAGCCAATCAGTCATCACCTCTCAGCAGCATATTATGAGATACTGCAAAGCAAGTACAACAGAGTCTGTGTCTTCATGAGCTACAGGAGGCAGACACAAGCAGGTATTATTGGTATGATTTTAGGTAGAAAAATAGAGCTTTTAGGAACTTCTTTATAAAATAATATGCATAATAAGTAAATAGATGTATATTATATTCAGAAACCTTCCATATCCCTTTAAACTAACATCTTTGTAAATATCAGAACCTACGTCCTTCCTTTACAAAAATAGCAAACACATTTTAAAACAAACATTTGTCATCCATGAATGTAAAAAAAAGAAATGCACACTTTTTTTTTATTATAAACCATTGATTTTTATAATGGCTACTAGTAAAGATACTGATTTTTTTCCCCAACAAAGTATGAATGCACACTGTGAGGTTTCTAACTGCTATGAGTTCCAAATAGAATTCAAAACCCATGACGATTGCGTGTTTATTTTTCATATTTGCTCAAAATGGCTTGTGTAATATTGTATTGTAGCAAGATGATTCTATGTGCTCATACAATGTAATGCACTGCATCAGAACCAAAGCACCAGATACAGTGCAGCAGGTGCAAAACCCCAGGACTATAACAGGATAGGGGCTCTATGCTACTAGAAGCATTCTGAAGTAAACGGGGCTCTTCACTTATTAGTTGAAGGGGAAAGATAAAGACCTTGGGGTGATCTGACCACCTACATATATTTTGACTTTTTTTATTGACCCCCTACAAGCACCTAGGTTGTATAGACAAGTTGCAAGGGGCCCACAATTATTTCAAACAAAGGGAACTCCATTCACCAGATCTGCCACAGATTTGATTTTATGAGATGAGCCTTTTTTTGCTTTCACGTAATTCTAGATTCACTCTGGGATAGGAGTTCTTACATTTAGTTAGAAAATTGCAGGATTGAACATGATGTTTGGCCTCTGAGGGATTAAGAAAACTATCAATAGCTGTATGAAGATATAATATCATCTTGCATTTAAACCCTGAAAATCTAGGTCAGTGCATTACTAAAAAATCAATTGCAGGTCATACTGAAAATATGCAGCTAGTTTCAAATTTGTCGCACCCTGAGTGTCAAAAATAAAAAAAAATGCAGACTGTCTACAAGGTGACAATTAAATGACAATATTAGAGTGTGTAACAAAATCTCAGTTCCAATAGCTAAACATAATTCCTTAAAATATTAGTTGTAGCAGGTGATGCCGTGTATAGCAGTAATAGAGCCTACTTATGCAGAAGCCAAGTCCTCAAAAGGGGGTTCATTGCCACAATGTAAAAATGTGGGAGATCGAAAGGAGAATTAGAGGAAGCGTCTTATGGGGCAACAAAGCATAATAATGTACCAATTCGGAGAGTCATATAGGACAATGTTTTAGACTAGTATCCTGTCATACTCTACAGAGCAGAAAAGCATGGAAGCATCCAAGGGATGTGAACCCCAGGTCATATATTATCCACCAATGCTTCAGAACTTTTCAGATAAGTTACAGTCCCTTTAAAAACTTGTTTTTCTTAAAGCGTCTTTAAGATGCTTTACAGAAGGTATCTTAGCTTATCCCAACATACTTCCAGATGCAGTATAAACAAGCACCTTACTTTTAAGCTGCTGACACTTGCAAAAAAAGTATGTTTCAGCTGTACAAAAAGGATCTGGTTAATAAAAGGAGCAGGGTATTAGGGTCCACAGGCTTATAGGCTAAAAGTGGCTAACATTTCCTTGTTAGTATTCCCTTCCAAATACAGTTTTCTTGACTAGTTGTTCATCACTTCATTTAGTAATATAGACACACTGGTAGCCTAAAAGTAACATCAGAACCGAATATCAATAATTAGTAATAGCCTGCAGATAAGGGTATCTTGATACTAAAGCACCTGGATATGTAGTGATTTCCCACGGTCATGACAACACTGTGAATTATGCTACTTGGTGTAGGGTTTAGATACTGCAATGCTAACTTCATTAAAATAAGAAAAACATCATTCTGTATTCCAATTGATTCTCTTTAATAAACCTAATTAGACAAGCCTGGTATTCCTTTTCTACATAATTGCATGTTGAGTTGCCTTCCAGCACAGTTACAGTTTTTTGATGTGATGTGTATATTCCATATTGAGATCAATGTGAATCCTACCAAAGAGGCCATGTACCACACATCACTATAATTAGCACCCACTGTGTACTGTTTACAGAATATGTTGTATAGTAAGAAGGAATTTTAAGAACTCACTAATATAAAGAATCCAGCAATTTTGACTAAAAACAAGAAAGCTTACCCGGAGTATTTTTTGTTGTGTTTAAAAACATGAAATGCAGCAAATAATTCCCAGCAGCTTCATTGTACAACTATTGTGCCTCTTATTCTTATTATACAGTTTATGCTAAATACTTTTTGCTTATGAATTTGGATGCACTAGGACATTTCTAATGAACCAAGGTTAAGTTTAGAGCCTTGGTAAATCGAATGTTTATTTCCAAAGTCCTAAAAAAGAATAACACCAGGTGGGAAAAACAATATTTATGTTGGTCCACAGAATGGCACCTCCATCTATAAGCTACTTACATTACTCTAACATAACAATAAGAATATTTAGAACAAGACTATTCTACATTTCTACCTTTATATGTATTATGGAAGGATGGCTGCAGGCTGCACACAGACACTTGTTGTTATCACTCCTTGAATTCTAGCCAAAGTGGTCAAAGTTCACAAATCAATAAAATGTAACAGAATGACATGGGGAGAAGTTGATAAAGGAGAAGAGATTAGTGTAGAGGGATGGCAAGTATAGACACATACAGGATGAATCCTGGAGTAGAATATTGAAGCGACACTGTGCAACGTGGCTTCATTGGGTTTTTTTAAAACTAGAAATACAATTATAATTTTAATACAAACAAATCAATGGGACCTTGTGTGTTAGTCCTGCGCCAGGCAGCAGCAAAACTGCTGCTGGTAACTAGATGGCGCTGTCACTGGAGCTTATACCTGGCACCTCTATAACACAGACTCCTATTTCTTGCACTCAGCCCTCTCTAGCACACTCCTTTCTATAGCACACTCCCCCGCACACACATAAAGTTGCCAGCAGTCAGTTCTCAGTCTGCACTCTCAGCCCTCAGTAGTCCCCAGCCTGCACCCTCAGCCCTCTGTAGTCCTCAGCCCTCTGTAGTCCTCAGCCTGCACGCTCAGCCCTCCGTAGTCCTCAGCCTGCACGCTCAGCCCTCTGTAGTCCTCAGCCTGCACGCTAAGCCCTCCGCAGTCCTCAGCCTGCACGCTCAGTCCTCCGTAGTCCTCAGCCTGCACCCTCAGCCCTCAGTAGTGTCTTCTCTCCTCCCTCTCTAACACCTCCCAGTCTGCCCTGATCCTCTCAACTCCTCCTTTCTTCCCTCCCACCCTAATATTCCCCACCTGCCTCTCTCCCTCCTCTACCTGATCCCTCTCTCTACCCATTCCCTCCACTACTCTTTATGTTGTGCAGCTATCACCCTCCTCTCCTTATCACTTCATGCCCCTGTATACTTCAGCACTCCATCTATCCAGGCATACAGCTCCGGCGACAGCACCATCTAGTGGCCAGTTGCAATTTTGCTGCTTGCACTGCCTGTCGCATTACTAACACACAAGGTCCAATCTAGATTCTATTGACACTTTCAGTCAATCTTTAGTGTTGGACAGAAGTATCTCTGGTAGAGCTTACATCTCCTACAATGAGTCCAGGAGTGGTAGTAGGCAAATTTGTTTATTTGCTGAAGTGCAAATTAAAACATTTACTTGCTTATTTTCAAATACTTATTTTATTTCTTATCATTTATTAAATGAACTAAATAAATAATATTGTATGGCCAATACAGTGCAGTGGTCCTATAACATAGGGATGATGAATGTTAAGGGTTGATGAGAATCTTAAAGGGATGGAAGTTCAGAGAGGGTGGTGATAACCAAGGGAAATTAATATGAGGTTATTTTTAAAGATTTTTGAAGCACACCAGTCAATTAAACAACAGCTATTGCTATTATGATAATAAATAATAAACAACAGGCAAAGCTTATTTACCACCGTAAGTCAAACTGTTCAATATTGGAAAAACTACTCTGCAATGCTTGGGCTATGTAGTGTACTACAGACTTGCTGAACAGTCACCACTTAAAACTCCCTGGATCTAAGTAATAGTAATAACTTTATAAAAGACCACTGTAACAGCAGGAGCCAATTTAATATTGATCATTAATAAAACTTAAATTCAATTATTTAAAAAGCTAATATAACATATTAAACTTATTTTCAAAGATCAGATATAGCCGATTGTCCCCCTACTATGAGGTCAACAGGGTAGGTACAGTTGTGCTCAAAAGTTTGCATACCCTGGCAGAAATTGTGACATTTTGGCATTTATTTTGAAAGTATGACTGATCATGCAGAAAAATATATTGTATTGACGGATAGTGATCATATGAAGCCATTTATTATCACATAGTTGTTTCGGTCTTTTTTATATCACAATGATAACAGAAATCACCCAAATGGCCCGGATCAAAAGTTTACATACTCTTGAATGTTTGGGCTTGTTACATACACACAGAGGTTAAAATGGCAATTAAAGGTTAATTTCCCACACCTGTGGCTTTTTAAATTTCAATTAGTTTCTGTGTATAAACAGTCAATGGGTTTGTTAGCTCTTATATGGATGCACTGCGCAGGCTAAATACTGAGCCATGGAGAGCAGAAAGGAACTGTCAAAAGACCTGCGTAACAAGGTAATGGAACTTCATAAATATGGAAAAAGATATAACAAGATATCCAAAGCCTTGAAAGTGCCAGTCAGTACTGTTCAATCACTTATTAAGAAGTGGAAAATTTGGGGATCTCTTGATACCAAGCCAAGGCTAGGTAGACCAAGAAAGATTTCAGCCACAACTGCCAGAAGAATTGTTCGGAATACAAAGAAACACCCACAGGAGAAATACAGGCTGCTCTGGAAAAAGACGGTGTGGTTGTTTCAAGGAGCACAATACGACAATACTTGAACAAAAATTAGCTGCATGGTCGAGATTCCAGAAAGAAGCCTTTACTGTGCCAATATCACAAAAAAGCCCGGTTACAATATGCATGACAACACCTAGACATGCCTCACAGCTTTTGGCATACTGTAATTTGGAGTAACAAGACCAAAATTGAGCTTTATGGTCACAATCGCAAGCTGTATGTTTGTAGAGGGGTAAGCTCTAAAGGCACAGGGAATCTTGTGAAAATCTATGGCAAGATGAATGCAGCATGTTATCAGAAAATACTGGAAGACAATTTGCATTCTTCTGCACTAAGGCTGCGCATGGGACGATCTTGGTGACAGCATGACAATGACCCTAAGCAAGATGACCCTCCAGTGGTTACAGCAGAAAAAGTTGAAGGTTGTGGAGTGGCCATCACAGCCTCCTGATCTTAATATCATCGAGCCACTCTGGGGAGATCTCAAACGTACGGTTCATGCAAGACGACCAAAGACATTGCATGACCTGGAGGCATTTTGCCAAGACAAATGGGCAGCTATACCACCTGCAAGAATTAGTGGCCTCATAGACAACTATTACAAAAGACTACACGCTGTTATTGACGCTAAAGGGGGCAACACACAGTATTAAGAACTAAGGGTATGCAAACTTTAGAACAGGGTCATTTCATTTTTTTCTTTGTTGCCATATTTTGTTTTATGATTGTGCCATTCTGTTATAACCTACGGTTGAATATGAATCCCATAAGAAATAAAATACATTTGTTTTGCCTGCTCAATCATGTTTTCTTTAAAAATGGTACATATATTAACAATTCGCCAAGGGTATGCAAACTTTTCAGCACAACTGTAACTCTAGTCAGCTCTGGATAGAGTACTGCTGTGTTAAAGTGGTTTCCCGTGGTAACAAGTTCTGACTCACACTGACCTATATGTAATGTAATTGAATTAAAGCCATTTGGACCTCCTCCCTTTCCACCCTTTATGAACTAAAAAATGTGGGGACTAGCAGTGCTGACACTTTTAATACTGACAATTAGCCTTTCTTGTTGACCCAACAGTGGCCTTTTAATATCTCACGCTGGAAAATTTAAAAATGGATACATTCTAAATGATGACACCAATGGATACAGAAAATAAAATGCAGGTGATGCTAGGAAAGAAATTGGAAATCTCCCGTTAAAATATTTATAGAGATATATGTGGAATTTTGTTTTAATAAGGTTAAAGATAAGGGTGTAATTGAATAAACTCTAGAGGAATCTCCTTTGATTTACATACAGGGTAACATTTGGCTTCCACACAGCTACTTCTAAGCCCTAAGAGCCACTTGACAATTATCAGTTCAATAGAATGCATAACTAATTATGAGAAACTGTGGATAATTAAATAGTGCTGTAAGTTTGGTTTTGTAGAAAACCTAAAGGCACATGTAAATTGTGTGGGAAAGAGCTTACAAATGGCTGCTTTATATAATTTTCCCAGACGAATTTCCTACATCTGCCACATCTACTAAATAATGAAAGGATTCAATAAGGAACAAAAGTCAGAAGCACAGAATTCTGCAAAATACCTAAAAAATGCTGGAAGGAAATGTAATGTAGGGTTTGACCAGCTTATATATGCATACTATATATATATATATATATATATATATATTTATTTTACAGGACTACCCCATTTAGTGTTCCACATGCGTTTCTCAGCTAGGAGGGCTACACATGGGCATTTTATCGCCATAGCACTCAGACACCGCTATGGCGAATCGGAGAGCGCTGAGCGGCGATTCAAAAAACCTGCTATCAAGCCGTTTATCGCTAAGCAGGAAATTACTGGGAAAAAGAGCGCTTATAGCGAATCAGGGCTCAGAGTTAGTGTTAAGCGGAGTATACCTGTATTTATCAAAAGCGTGACCCTATTCTCTTACTGCTCAGGTTGACTGCTGTCACCACGAGAGGGGAAGCATCCACATTTGGTGCTATTTTAAAAGGCGCTCATGGTGTGTTGCAAGTGATTTCTTAATTGAAATAAGGGATGGATCCCCTCTTAATGGTATTTGGGGGTGATTACATCAAGTACAGGTATCCATACCAAGAACATATTATTTTTCTCATTACACTGGACTTGCATATTAAATTGGAAAGATTAGTTAATATATTATTGCACTCTCCATATTGGTTGCATGAAATACAACTTGTATTGCTGTAGCCACTAGGCCTGGTGGTAGATATCTTCAGCACTCACAACATTTTAAAACTATGTTTGCACTGTCAAACACTTGAATATTTGCAGCCCCCATGATCTGTGTACTAAATCATAGAGAGGCCGAATGTAGCTGCAGAATAAAGTCACATAGTACTGAGCTACCAGCCTCTTTTTAATGGGGCTCTTCATTCCCTCACTCTGGTCCAGTGTTGAGCAACTTGCTCCTGCGATGGCCACTAGCAGTCCAGGATTTCACATTTGGCATGAGCAATGAGAATAAATGAAACTGAGTAACTCAGCTGAGGTAAAGCAGAACGAGCATTAATAGACAAGCAGAGTGCTCCTGAAATCCTGGACTGCGGGTGACCCTCCCAGGACAGAGTTGCTTACCAATGACAGGAGAGAATAAAGTTTTCCATTAAAGGAGGCTGGCACCTAAAAAATATCTAAAGTGACCATGGCTTGAGAATTAGACCTCCATCGCTGTGCACCTGGGGAGTGCCCAGTTTGGCAAAATTCTCGCTGACCATTACAAGCAGTCTATAGTTAAGAGTGAATTTTTATTGGTTTTGCCCAAATAGGACCTCCTTTGAGGTGGGGTAGGGTAGTTGGTATCACAGAAACCATTTTTTAAAAGGTAGTTCCTATGTGTAATCTTTACCTTCCTTGATAGTCTATCATAAAGAAAGTTGTTCTTCACACTTAGACCTGTGCTATCACTAAGTACTTATTGATGCCAGTTAAAGCTTTTCAATTACTGAAAGGTACAGTGTCTCCTATGAACCTTTTTAACCTGTATACATTTATGTTCTGTTTAGCTAACAACGTATTTAAGAAGTTGACTGCAGGATGGTACATTCTGGCTAGAAAAATAGAAACTCGTCAATACATTATTCTGTTGCTTTTCATCATTTAGTATTGTTATGCATAATGGAGTATAAATAGGATTTACAATTTCCTAGCAATACCACCTTCTAATTTATCTGAGTTGAATCCTACTCTTGCCCTGGATTTATTAGTTGAGCAGAAAAGTGCACAGAAAGACCTGTCATGTCGTTAATATTGTTCTTAGTATTAATATTTGCGGTCATTTAGAGCAGTGGGTCTGGGACCAGTACCTGTCCCCGAGACCTTATCTGTCGGTCACAGAGGCATTAGGAGCATGTAACACTTTAAACAAAGCACTACCTATAGTCACAGTTTTAGATAGATTATTGAGGAATTTATCCGCAGGTAATATACATGCCCAAACCCAAATGAAAATGTAGTATTACCCTATGCATATAACTGCAATATAGAAATAACATTTATTATGTGGAATACACAAACAGAAGAGATCCTGATGCAATAAATTTACAATCTGAATGTGAACACTTTTGGCCATATTTAAATGTCTACATATTTTTGAAAATTGGAAAAGAAAACTATAAATGTTTATTTTATTGCAATGGGGGTAAACACCCACATAGCTCAGCTTTATACGCCATACACTTAAAAAACCTACAGTGATTAGGATCTCAACAAAGCGATACAGAAAAGAGAAATGCCTGAGAAGAGCAAGTATTAAAATCTGTCTTCTTGCAGATAACTATATATATGAACTGCACAGAAAAATTCCCTCATCCATAAGCTTAGAAAAAAATCTAGTTAGTGGCTGCGACAAGGAAAGCAATGTCAGACTTGGATGACTATACAAATAGTAAATGCATGTTACAGAAAATTCCTGCAGCCATCAAACAATCCTGATTACGGTTTGTTAAAATATAATCATTAGTAACACATGCAGATAAGATGACGAATGCGTTTTTTAAGTCATTTTTATTTAAATCAATACAGCAGATCTGTTCGTGAAGCATCTGCCCATCACCTACTTTACCTTAACCTGAAAAACATGGCACGCCAACTCAACGCCCACACATGAACATCTTTATGTTTCAATAATACATTACTACTTAACAGATGATATACATAGTACTCAAAGGCAGTGTACAAAAAATAGTAGCATTTGCATTCATAATTAACACACTGAATTGTAATATGAAAAAAAATGCATGTTTTCATAATCACAAACATATCAATCTATGCAAATCCCACCCCGGTGAGTTTATTACTTACATGCTGTTGAAGAGCTCCCTGTATGTTTCGTCACCTTTTCCTTCAGACATCAGGCTATCCAATTTGTCAATTAGCTTTGCTTCGACCTCAAAGAGATGCATAAAAGATGCTTTGTTTTATTCTGCACAAATTCCTTCAGAGCTTAGTCCTAACTGTGCACGCTGGTAATTAGAATTCAAGATTGTTTTTGACAGGTCACATTGTCACCAGTATTAAGCTGCGATCATTCCCTGAGAGCATTTTTTTCAGGACTAATTGTCATCGAGCAATGTGACTTTAAACTACAGGCTGAGTAGCATTAGCTGCTACTGCTGCTAAGACAGCTAGCTATATATGGATTCAAACACAAAAAAACAAGTGCAGCCCAACTAGATTGCCTTAATTTCTCCTGCAGGGCTTCAGCTCATGTAAAGCACATTCTGACACATTCCTCCCATAGCATTCCCTGTTCTAATATTTGGTGTAGACCATGTTGGATTTTCGTGTATGTTCTGCCAATGGGGCTTATGCATGATAGACATTGCAAATGGAGCTTGAAACTTACTGAAAGAGTTAAGCAGATATTTCTGATTTACACCAAATGATTTATTCAATGATGTAACCTTTTCCAAATGTAATTTTCAGATTACTGAGATGCAATGCCTTTCTTTGCAACATGAAGTCTTCCTTTCCTCTCATTGTGGAAGGGAAACTCATTAACATTATTGATAATAGCTTAAAGGACCAATGTAATGCTCTAACAACAGGAGCTAGATTTTGTAGCTATGTATTGTTCTTTAATATGTGTAAACCTATGTAACAAGCTATATCTTCCGGGAATCGCTCTTTAATCCAATACTATTTCAAACATGGTTCCTTTTAGGCACATTACACAGCTTTAAGCATAGCCAAGGATGTATTATGTACAAGCCAGGAACTCACATTATATATATATATATATATATATATATATATATATATATATATATATATATATATAGTAAATAAATAGTACATCTGTGTTCACATTTGAATGTCTAAAACAAGTTAAAAAACTTTTTCCAGTTCAGAATTCGGAGAAAAACAGTTATTACACTGCATTCTGGGAAGCTGAGCAGGGACATGCAAATGTGCCCGCAAATGCCTCACTCTTCAATCAGCCCATTTTAAACATGGCTTCCTTTAAGCCCATGCCTTCTGTATTACACAGTTTTTATGCAAAGCCAAGGTTGGATTATATACAAGCTGGGAATCCTATCCACGTATAGCTGTTTCAACCTTACTGGCTATCTTCAGCGTGGAGTGGGATCTCAGCCTGTGTTGTGGACCATATGAGTAGGTCGTTCACCACAACAATCATTTAATATATGGTGGGCAAAAGAGCGATAGAAGCCCTCCACCGTGCAGTAAAAAGTATATATATATTTATATATAATGTGTGTCAATAACTAAATCATTGTAATATTTTTCACTTTACAGTATGACATTTTGAATAACGAAACTTCATAATGTTTCTGTAAACATGGATTGAAGTGGTCCTTTAATTAGCTTTATCTATAGAGAATAGTGTTATTGTCTGATTTAGCTGCTACCGTCTCAGCACTTTGAGGTTTCCCTGGGTCCCTATGTAACATAAAATGGACTATGACTCAAATAAATACTACAATCCACTATTTTATATAAATTTTGTTGAAAAACAATACTTGACAAAAGGCAAAATGTTGTTAGAAAGTTAAAAAAACAGTATATAGTTTAATTTTATTAACTATTACACTGCATTAAAATGAGTCAGCCTTTTCCAATCTCATGTTATTTTCCTCATTAGTTAGCTATTAAAAGCATCAAAATTATACCATATGTGGGTTTTGTTATTGCAAAATTACCTGTACTCTAATTTATTCCGGCTAACACAGACTAACAGCCTTATTAAATTGCGATTCAGTAAATTTAAAAGGGCTCTATATAAGCACAGAGCATATTTTATTTACAGAAGTTTTTAGTTAGTGAAGACCTTACTTTTGGATAGAAGTTCCCTAACTAAAAACTTCTGTAAAAAATATATGCTGTGTGCTTATATAGAGCCCTTTTAAATTTACTGAATCACAATTTAATAAGGCTGTAAGTCTTTTTTGCAGTACAACTAAGGGAAGTTTCTTCAGTTTACAAAGCACATCAGCTAAATAAGTTGCTCAATAAAGACAATGGCTGTCCATGGGTAAAGTAGAATTGCATATAAAATAATACATTTATTATGAAGTGGAACTGTTCCAAAATGCACATTGTATTTATAAGTATACAGCGATCCTTTAATTTATTGGTTATAGAAAAACTGACCGCCTCCAGTTTGCAGTGATATACTAAAGATAAATTAAGTTTCATGCATATTTCCGATACGATAAAACTGGAATATTCTGGTAGGTAAGTTTCCTATTTTTTATTAGTAGTCATCCTCAAGTCTATATATAGTAGGACAAGGAACAAAACAATTACCATTAGCCATCAACATTTATAACGCATCCTGAAAATCTAAATAACTAAATTACACTGAAGCAAATGGTGTATAAAAGGAACATACTGAAAACTAATGATCAGTTTTATGTGCGTTTTGAGTTGGACTTTGATTGTGTGCAAATGGAGATGAGCATGGGATTCTCCTTCAGAAACAGTGGGGGAAATAGACACTTTTAGCAGTTAGCATATTAGAAACACTTGTGTAATACAATATATTTTGTTCATATATTATTTTGTTGTTTATTCATAGCTACTTTCTATTTTTTTATATTTTGTATGCATATTTTTTGCATGTGAGAGAAAAATGCAGAGGGGCAGGGCGTAAATAAGTAAAATGAAGAGAGAAAAAAAAACATTATATATCACAACAATTAATTATTCGGTATCTGCATTTTTGCATTACTCAGGCTATTACACAGCATATTTTTTACAGACACAGGATTAATTTAAATTAAGTTTATTATATTACAAATATTATATGTATTATTACTCTTTGATTTTGCCTACAGGAAAAAGCAAATGCATATGTGATTCATTCATGCAGTTTTTGTTTGCTTGTTTTTTGTTTTTTCTTTACTTCAAGATCATTTTTATGGTTTGCATCATATTCTAAAGGGACCACTGTGGACAATTATTTTTCTGTATTTATATGATTTTAGAATAAACAAATAAAAAACAAAATAGAGGGGCTCAATCAGAGAACACACTAACCTTAATACGTTAGCTCTATGGACACAGGGAAAAATATTCTGTAGTATATCAGTCTGATTCTCACTTAATCCAGCCCCGAAACACCAGGTAATCCAAACCCTGCATAGGACATAAAAGCAAACCCCAGATGTACGTTTCAGCCTTCATTGGGCCTCATCAGTGAGGTTTAGCTGAACTCCCTAAGGCACAGTGTTTTTGTTTGTTCAAATGACCCTGAGGGCTTAGTCTCCCTAAGTGTGATAGGGTACTCAAGACGTGGACTCCTTGCTCCCTGGGAGTTCAGCTACAACTCACTGACAAGGCACAATCAAGGCCGAAACTTACATCTGGGGTTTGCTATTTCTCCTGTTCAGAGTAGAATTAACTGGCATTTTGAGGCTGGATCACTCTACTGGGTGAGACCAGACTGATGTAAAATATATGCTTCATTTTCTTTTATGTTCCACCTTTTCTCAGGAGGGTGTGACCTTATAAACAGATAAGCTTTCCGTTTGCCCCACTGAAAGACCTGGCTGTTGTAGCTGCCAAAATCTCAACGTACTGTTAGAGACTTCTTGTGTATTTAGTCTACCACCTCCTCACCAAATAAGTAGTCTACGCTGCAGGATAATCACATATTATAATTGACAAACTGCGATTTGTCGTCAAGCTTGCGACAAATCTCAGTTTAACAATCGCGTCATCCCCGCACTGTGCTGCGCATGCACATTGCACGCCCGGATGATGTGAGACATGGGAGAAAGGAGGGAGTGAGAGACATGGGAGGAAGTGAAGGGAGTAAGAGACACAGGGGAGGGGGGGGGGAGACACACAGGGAAGGAGAGGGGAGAGACACCGGAGAGGAGGGGGGAGAGACACAAGGGAGTGAGAGGAGGAGAGACACAGGAGAGTGAGGACGGGGGAAGAGACACAGGAGTGTGAGAGGAGGGGAAGAGACACAGGGGAGTGAGAGGAGGGGGAAGAGACACAGGTGAGGGACAAGAGGGGGTAGAGACATAGGGGAGTGAAAGAAGAGGGAGAGACACAGGGGAGTGAAAGAAGAGGGAGAGACACAGGGGAGTGAGAGGAGGGGGGAAGGGACACAGGGGAGGGACAGGTGTGGGAAGAGACACAGAGGAGAGGAGGGGGAGAGACACAGGGGAGGGAAAGGATGGGGTTAGAGAGAGAAGGGGGAGAGACACAGGGGAGTGAGAGGAGCGGGGGAGGAGACACAGGGGAGGGACAGGTGTGGGAAGAGACAGAGGAGAGGAGGGGGAGAGACACAGGGAAATGAGAGGAGGGGGGAGACACAGGGGAGGGAAAGGAGGGGTTAGAGAGAGAAGGGGGAGAGACACAGGGGAGTGAGAGGAGGGGGGAGACACAGGGAAGTGAGAGGAGAGGGGGAAGAGACATAGGGGAGGGACAGGAGGGGGGAGAGACACAGGGGAGTGAGAGGAGGGGGGGAGACACAGGGGAGTGAGAGGAGGGGGGGAGACACAGGGGAGTGAGGAGGGGGGAGACACAGGGGAGTGAGGAGGGGGGAAGAGACACAGGGGAGTGAGGAGGGGGAAGAGACACAGGGGAGTGAGAGGAGGGGGGAAGAGACACAGGGGAGGGACAGGAGGGGGAAGAGACCCAGAGGAGGGGGGAAGAGAGCCAGAGGAGGGGGGAGACACACAGGGAAGGAAGAGGGATAGACGCAGGAGAGGGAGAGGAGGGGGGAGAGACCCAGGGGAGAGAGAGGCTGGGGGAAGAGACACAGGGGAGGGAGAGGGGGAGAAGAGACACATGGGAGGGAGAGGGGGAGAAGAGACACATGGGAGGGAGAGGGGGGAAAGAGAGGAAGTAGAGGGGGGGTTGCTATGAACGCCAAAGACACTCATTGCAAAACCTGCAATGAGAGCCAAAGGCGCTCATCGCGAGTCAGGCAGGTTAGGGGGGCGACGACTCGCAATGTGTGGCAAACAACATTGCCAGGCTTCAAATTTTATTGCCTTAATTTATGAGGCGCTCATCGCGAGGCCCGTAAAGTAGACAGGGGAGAAGTTCGCAATGAGCCACGCGATAAGCGCCGAAGGTGTTAAGGTTGTGTGGCAAACAGCATTGCCAGGCTTAAAATGTTATTGCTGTAATTTTTGACGGGCAAGTTGCTAGTTACATATAAAAGGTAATGAATTAGAAGCTGTATTATATATTTTTAACATTTTAGAAATATGCCCTATGTTTAAATGTAGTAAATCAAATTAGTATATTTAAATATATGACTACTGTGGTCCTTTATAAAAAAAATGCAAATATTTTGTTTCTATTATTTTCCATCAATTTAGTTTTTATTTGAATGTGATAGATGTGTCTATATATAGAGCTACAACTGCCATAGATTTAATCCCAGTCTAACTTAGTGTGCAGTATAGGCGAGAGCTTTGGGAAGAGAATATGAGCATGGTGTAGTCAGATTTACATCAAACACCTACAGTAGATGAAACCCCTGAAATTATGTCAAAAGCATTAATTTACTTTTGTCCCAGTACAATGTCACATTTTAAAATAATGCTATAAAGATACATAAGAGAGAGTTAAAACATTCTTGGTGTTTTTCAATTAATGTGAATATTTAGAACATTTGATTGGGTAAAAGTACTATTAAAGGTACACTGAACTCATGGATACCACTCTACACCATCATACAGAGTACTCAAAATCAAGTAGAAAAGGTGTAAGGATGTTTTGCCTTGGAGCTCTTTTCATTGGTTTATCACTGTTTTAAATGCTGCAGTGTTCGCTTTTACAACATGTGTATTTTTTTATTTTTTTTTAAAGCCGACTTATCAGGAGTGGCATGCAGGATATTACGATTTTGGGAACAAGCTCTCAGGCCCTTAAGGCACAATAACTTCCAAGCTCCCTCTAAGTGCTTGAACACTTTCTTCTGAAATGTTACATTTTGTTTTTGTTTGGGGTCTGAATGTCTAAAGAATTTAAAGGAAATAAATTATATTTATTTATTTATGGCTACAGCAAAGAGTGTAATATTATTATTATTATTATAGTTTATTTATAACATACCCCGTAGCGCTGTACATAAATTAGGGTCAGACAAAGATAAATAAAGATTAACATTTAGCAAAGGTAGTAGGGCCCTGTCTTTGAGCTAGGAATCTAATATCCATGGTGCATTCCCAAAGTACTTAGGATAGAAACTCGCAGACTTACAATCTAATGTATAGTGAGTGGTAAAAGAGGGAGAGAGAAGTGATAAGCGTGTTAGGGTGGAAGGTGATACGCTTCTTTAAAGAGATGCTTTTTAGTGAGGTTTTAAATGTTTTGAGGCAAGAGGATAATCTGGTGGAGCGAGGCAAGGAGTTCCAGAGACTAGGGGCAGCACGAGAAAAGTCCTGGAGGCGGGAGTGAGAGGAGGTGACAAGAGTTGTAGAAAGAAGAAGGTCATTAGCAGAACGAAGAGGGCGGGTGGGGGAGTATTTGGAGATGAGAGCAGAGATGTAAGGGGGAGCGTTATTGTTGAGGGCTTTGTAAGTTAGGGTCATGATTTTACATTTTATTCTTGAGGCTAAGGGCAGCCAGTGGAGTGATTTTTGAGTGTGTTTTTTGGGGGCCTGCTTTACACAACTGTCATGGAGAACTGTTTCAGGCTTAACAAGGCTATATAAAAATCCTTATAAAGTAAAAAAATTCTAAATGTTTTCTTTTTCCACTTGATTTTCAGCTATGATTCATGACATGGAGGAGTATCGATAAATTCGATGTGCCTTTAAATTCAACTGAACACAGCGATGGACGTGGTTATGTTTAGGCACAGCAGAAGAGTATAGCTTAAAGGGGCAATTATCATTCAAACCTGTGAAAAAACTAATTCAGGAAACAATTATAGGCAAGTCTCTATTTGTTCTGATTGGAGTGCTAGATATAAGATAAACTTATTTTTATGCGGTAAATTCCTGGAAATTAACTCTATTATTCTGTCTCTGACAGATGAACAAATAGTGGATATTTTCTCATTTGTGGTCCCCTTGAAATGGTAGGTTATTTAACGATCAGAAGCATTTCTCAAGCTTATAACAAAAGTTAGTGAATAGCAGCTATTTAGAACACCCGGAAATTAATTGTATTACTGATCCCTGGTTCTATTGTTCATACATCACGCAGACTGAGACTATCAGTCCAAGGGTTAACGGCATTGCTCCGGAATAGAAATCAAAGTAATTTATTTTGTGTGCGTTAAACAATGTTTCAAATTGATGTTCCTATGGAGCAGCATGATGGTGGGTGTAGAGAAATGGTTTGAGACAGCAGGAGAAAAATCGAGTGGGAGCTGCAAAAGTACTTGGAACACTTAACAAGCTTCTGAACTGGAAAATAGAAAATGTATTGGAGTGTCAAAAATGTTTGGCCAAAATAAATATAGGCTACTTTTCTTTGGGATTTTTTTTTTATTATTCAATAGATCACTGCAGACTTTACCACTGGCTTGGGTATCTTGTATTGTACATATGTGATCAGCAATAAATCATTGGTGACATATGCAATGCAAAATCAACGTCAGTGCCCAGAAGTTCAAAGAATTTCCAGATGAATGGGCTGAAAAATGATTCATGTTATTGCTTTTATTAGGGTGATTTTATTATCGTATTACGTCTTGGATTCTAGATTGCAGATTAAAGGGCTACTGACATGTTCTGCACCATCATGTACAACAATTAAGCTCAACCAGAACATGTGTATAAACATTTACATTTTAAGCTCTTTTCAGCTTTTTTTTAATTGTTTAAAAATCCTGGCGTGATAACTTTTATGGCACCGTTGATTTAATAATAATTAGGGGCAATTGATTTATATGATTGTAATGGAGAACTGCTATGGGAGTCTATTTGATACTACTTACAGGGCTATTACTATCCTACCTTTTAACCCTTTTGGTGTTTTACCTTTTTCCTCTCTCTTTCAAACATGACACCCGTTTTTTACGTACTTGAAAGCACACACATCTGATTTTATTGTCCATTTAATTATATTTTTTCCCATAATAAAACTGAACAAAAACAGGCAATTCTTGTACCTGTTTAAAACTGCCACTCCGTCTTTGTTCCCAGTCCATCATGTCATGAAAAATAGGAATCATCACATTCCGCAGGTCCGGCTGTGGTATTAATGTCACCTCTAAAAATGGGCCAATCAAGGCAGGTATAAAGTGCAACTTATGCTCACCTGTAAGAGAATTCAGAGGTTAAATCTAGAACAGTACTAGTAAACAACTATGTTAATTAAGTGTCAACTGTTCCTCTGTATGGTCATTGCACACTGCTCCTTTCTTCCTTTCCCTTTATTCTGCCCCCTAATCTCTCTCTTTATGGTTTCTAGTTCCTCTGTGTTTGTACTTGTGTCTTTCGAGAGAAGTAAAATAACTAAGTCAGTGGTGCTCATCAGAGAACAAACTAACCTGCACCTCACTGACGCGGTCTATAGAGGCCGATACACGTCTGGGGTTTGCTGTTTCTCCTGTTCAGGGTAGAATTGCCTGGTATTTCGGGGCTAGGTCACTCTTTTGAGTGAGACCAGACTGATATACTACAGGATATTTCTCCCTGTGTAGGCCACAAGTGAGCTAAAAGAGACGGCTCTCCGAGTGGATTATCATGTCCATAGAACTAACCTATTGAGGTTAGTTTGTTCTCTGATGAGCACCCCTGACTCAGTTATTTTCTAGAGAAGTAACTTGACTGGAATCTAATTGGCCATGTTCACCACATTGTGTACTGTAACTTGTCAACTTCACAATAACTAGATTTCATGTAGGATGTAGCTTCATTGGCAATGATACCTTTTAATGGCTAAATGAGTAGGATTAGATAGCAAGCTTTCAAGGTAATAGCCCTTTCCTCAAAGCAGTTGAGGAAGGGGCTACAACCTTGAAAGCTTGCCATCTTAACCTACTCGTTTAGCTAATGGTAGGTATAATCTCAAATTAAATGGTTATCTGTTGTTTTAAGTCTAACACAGTACTACACTATGACTACTTCAACAAAGATTTAAAATATTAATTGCAGTTAAAGGGCCATTTACCTCACTGTAAGTAATCTTCATGGTGTGAAAAAGCATAAGATATATGTATGTTAAAATTATATTTACTTTTTTTTTATTACGCTAATAACACCTAAAATTACTAAAGAATTAGGTCTGTTTACAAACATACTGTAGCTTGCCTCCTGACTCTTCCATGATTAATAATATATGCCAAACCATGCGATGAAGGCACGGTGAAGACAAAGATTTATAGCAGTTTTCCCTGAACTCAGGAATGCAGCAGCAGTTATCCCACAGCTGTCCGTTTTAGGTGATTCCAGCATTCCATTCTCTGCATAGATGAATATGTGAAGAGTTAACTCTTTTTTTGCTTATGCTCACTGCACAGAGCTGTTGCTGTGGGCCTGTCTGGGGGCTTGCTAGTGAAGCATGTAAACAGATAATTAATGTATTAATATCTCAGTGAAAGATGCATGCATTTCAAAAAATCAATACGTATGTCAACATGGTTTTAGGAGATCTTTACAGTAGTGTGCTCCAAATTGTATTTAATTAAGTGGCCCTTTAACTAACTTTGATATTATGTCATCCTCTTTTGAAGTGGTGAACAACGGGCTGTGAGATGAGATTGATATAGGGGAAGGAAGGGACTAAACAGGGTGAAAAGGGATGATGGAGATTTAAGTGGAGAAGGCTGCTGCACAGTAGTCCAATTGTAGTACTGGATCCATGGGAAATGGGTTAACTGCTGTAGGAAGAATTTTGCGCCAGCTGTACAGTATGTTTTAGTTGACAGTGTATTTTGGATGTTAATGTAAAGTGTGGTAAGATAAAGTTGTAAGCCTGGCTTGAGAGAAATGTCCACAGCAAAATTTGTTGGAGTGGTGAGATGATAAATGAGAATAAGATAATTTTAGCATGTTTTTATCATTGCAGAGGCAAAGCAAGTTTTCATAATTAGAGTAGAAAAGTTAGAAGTTAGATAATCTAGTGATATATACACTGCATTAGGGATTATGAAGTGTGGGGGTGAGACAAAAATAGATTATTAAAATGGCAAGTTAATCTAAAATAAGTAAACATTGTGTGATGAGTATCAAAAAAACAACTCACATAAGAATTGATTTGATTGATAAGCTTCACTGACTAACAATATAAAATGTAAATACATGTAATTTAAAAGACCATTTTAATAGCTTAGCAAGAGGAGCTAGTTATTTAATTTATGCACTCATCATTTATAACATTCATATTTAAAATTTATAATAGCAATATTCAATATAAAAATAATTTTCAAAGTGTAGAACATCAGGCTACAGCAGAGCATCTCCACCCTAATAAGGTCATTAAAATGTGTCTGTAGTTTTGGATGAGAGATGGGTATCTGGGTTTTAAGAACAATAAGATCTAATAAGAAAATATACAGTTATTGGTAGCCTGCTCAACAGCAATCACTTGCTGCCAAGGGAAACCCAACACGGCAAGTCTTGAGCCAGTGGAGAGAAGTGTGTTGGTAGTAAATTGTGTACCTGAAAATGTAGAAGTTACCTGGTAGACAAGGTCACCTGCCCACATTGACTACTTTATTAAATCATTATTATGAAATTTATGAATGATCAATCCATAATTAAAACATCTAGCTCATACTGTTGGGGCACTAGAGTGGCCCTTCAAGGTTGTGTGTGATCAGGCAAATCAGTGAGACGGAGTTGAGAGAAATGTCCCCAGCCGGAGGTGGTTGGCAAATGGTGATGATGAATGAGGATGAAATAAATGTACAGTAGACTCTCAGGTATACGGCACTCATGGGGATTGGTAGATCCCGGATAAATGTAGTTTCAGGTGTCTTGAGAGTTACATTTAAAAGTGGCCTAGATTAGCTGCACATAGGATGTTCTGCTAAGTATATTGTCAGTGAGAGCGGTTCTAGCAGCAGCAGCTTTTGCCCCTCTTACACACAGGTATGTTCATCTCTAGTGTGCGATGATGAACCTAGGGTATGTAACGCCAACACTGCACTGGCTCAGTCACTCATGCCTGTCTGCTTCCAGGTAACATTGAATTGCAGAGACGTACAGTAGATACATTTTTTATTTAAAGTACAATATTCAATTTTTTTTCTGGTTGCTTGAGTTCCGGTTAACTAAGAGTCTACTGTAGTACTTTTTAACATTGTTGTGGGCCTGCATGATTAGGTAAGGAGTATTAATGGTACAACAAAAAAGAAGTTTCGTGAAGAGAGAAGTTAAATTAGAACTCAGAGAAGATAGTGATATAGACACCTTATTAAGATTATAGTATACAGAGTGTGATGCTATCAGCTTCAGAAACAGAGCAACGTTCAATTAAAATGGTAGTGTAGGCTAAAATACATAGGAATTGTGCCATGAGTATCTTAAAAGGACTCATATAAGAATGGAGTTGATTGACAAGTTCCACTGACTAACATTATTACAAATTTATAAATATATATAATTTAAGAAATCTGTAGATACAAATATTTAAGAAGATATTATGTCCCCCTTCAAAATTTCTCAAGGACTCAGCTCTTTTTTCCTACACATTCATCTGGCATAGAAAAATGGGTGGGCTCTGCTGCTCTCAATGATAAGATGCTAATTAATTTGATACAAAAAGGGCCTTTCTTTACTTTGTTTATGATTGCTTAGTTTCACAGCTGTTTCTAAATCTCCTTATTTTCTATCTTCGGCATTAATGAGTCAGAACCATATGCAGAGAGTAGATAGTCTACTAACCAAGTCACATAATAGTCACTTACAATAGTCAGTGCTGATAAACAGAAATGGGCAGAGATGCCAAGATAACTACACACTGCATCATCACACTGGCACACAATGAGTGTTTCAGTATAAGGTTTCTCATTATACCAGTAATGAACCACCAACTAAATATTCAGTTTTATTCCGTCAGGGTAAAAACTTAAAAATTTCCCTGTTCATTCTATGGGAGATCAATAAATTATGTCAAAGGAGTCTTACCTAAATTTTGCCACATACTGAAGATTTCACAACCCATTGTTACACGCATGTCACCATATCTGTAGATGGAATAAAAAAGGGAAATGTAAGAAAGGGTCCATTTTTAATACACATTATTTTGTACTTATCCGGCAACATCAACAACTATATGCTTCAAAATTGTATAACATAAAGTCACATCAGGTTAATGCCATCATGATGCTTTTTGTTCAACATAAGATTGCTATGAAACATTAACTAAGTGCAATTTAGTGAAAGCCCCAAAAGGTTAAAGGACCATTTTAGTGGTTATACAATGAGTTTAATTTGTTTGTTTAAAGGGCAGTGTAAGCTCTTTTCATGTAATAACTATTTGTTAGCTTACCATTAAATGCCTATCAAAATTTCTTGGATTATGAATGCATCTGATGAGAATCAGCAGTGTATGCAAAAATGTTTTTGGTTCCTCTGTTGCAAAGCAGCCTGTGATATGTAGTCTCTCTCTCACTATCCTTGTGCTTTGATTTAGCTGTGAGCTCAGACCTTAACCAACCATGTTATTCTATCCCGCAGCAAGTACTTCCTTTGAAAGATCAAACTCTGTATCTGGCTGATTTCCTATGTGTACTTGGTTATGTAAGTTCCCCGTGGGTGTGCAAAGCTGGATTTTACTCTCCTGGCTATAATTTTGTAAGTACACTGAACTTATCTATATAACACATATTTTTATGATAATAATTGCCTGTTTCTTTCCAAAAATGTGAAAACCAGGAAGCTTATATAAACAATAAAAAAACATGTGCAAATAGCAGCAAAGCTTTAGCCAGAAAATATAATTTAAATCACAGTTTACCTCATTAATGACTGCTGCTGTAAATCCTCCCCACAGCTTCCTCTTTGTCCTGATCCCTACTGAAAAGAAAACAAACATTTCAACTGAGATAACATTCATTAGACAGGGTGGGTAACCTCGAGCGTGATCTGTAGGATATGGGGGCTATAAATACAATGCCATAACCCCTACATCTCCAAATCGAGTATGCTCAAGGTTACCCGTCCTGCCTAATGAATGTTATCTCAGTTGAAATGTTTTGGGTTTTTTCAGCTCAGCAGTGATGCGGGTAATGAGAGAGGAGTACAAAAGCAGCCCTTAATGAGTTAAAGTGTGTTTTTAAATTATATTTTCTGAGTGAAGCTTTGCTTTACTGCTCTTTGCACATGTATTTTTAATGTTAAATAACAGTGAATTAAAAATATATTTAAAATGAAAAGTACTTACACTTGATCTTTAATAAATGATTATTGACAATTTATTTATCCTCACTACAAATAAAGATTTCTATCAGGACAGCCTCCTGGGCACATGAAATTACCTAGACCACACAGAATCTTTTTTTTTTAAGACAGCCTCCTGGGCAGATCCTCCTCTACGTCAATCACACTTAACAGGGGAGGAGAGAAGCAGTTCTGCTAGTGCTGAACTTCAAACATAAGTTTTAAATTTACACTGAATTTATTTTCTTCAAGTGCTGATTTCATTGCTCAATCAACAAAAGAACCTCTACTAGCATTACAGAGAATCTATATCTTACATCCATGCAGAATATTAAAACAAATGAATGCAAACAGTTAATGATACTTCATCTAATACCAAATGTACAAATTAAATATAGAATCCAGCCACAAGCACCCCTGAACATTGCCATATACTTACTTTTCGAGGACTTTTTTCATTTTTGATGGTGTAAACAGCTCTAGCTGCAGGCACGACTGATTAATAAAAATAACCGCAAGGTAAAAGTAGGAATCCCAAATCTGAAGAGGAAAAAATAGACAGTGAACACTGAACTACAATTACTTAACAATTATATAGATATACTAACATTAAAAAGGAAAGTGTTAGAACAGGTCATTATGTTTAGAAATGTCATTTAGAGTAAATGGCTAATCTCTTAGGTCCTCATTCAATTGCAATTTGGCCAATTGAATAGGGGTCTAAATAAGCACATAACATATTTTTTTTAAATAAGTTTTTAGTTCGTAAACATCTATCCAAAAGCAAGGTTTTCACTAACTAAAAACTTATTTTAAAAAAATATGTTATGTGCTTATTTAGAGCACTATTCAATTGGCCAAATCGCAATTGAATGAGGGCCAAAGTGTTAAATACATAGAGCCCGATTCAATTGCAAGCCCGCAACTCTATTGTAGTAGGCCGTATGTCTGCGGGCTCCCGTTCGTCTCCAAATCCGGAGCTATTCAATTGCTCAAGGCCACAAATTGCAGGCCCAAAGCCGACTCCGTAAACCATGCACTGGTTTGTAGCCGTTCAAGGCGGAAGTATGATCAATTAAGCAAGCACATAACCTCCCATTTCGAATCAGCCAATAGAAAATGAGACCGTCATTATTACGGCAGTAAAACATGGAGGTTACATGTCAATCAATTAGGTTTGAGGGTCCGAAATGCGATAAGACTTGCAAAACCGCAAAATAAAGAATTAGGAAAATTAATACCAATACTGTTCTAGACCATATGGATGGCCTGATATGTATTTAACCCCGAAATTAAACATAAAAATAAATGTTATATACTGCCGATTTGGGGGCTTGAGACTGTTGTGCAATTAATTCCAATGTCTGTCATCGCTTTGCCCGTTAATTACAGAGCAGTATTGATTTTTTATTTTCATTTACATTGCTATGAATAGTTTAACTCCCTTACGGGTCTAGCACTCCGGGGATTTTCTCCTTTTTTTGCCATTTACGGTGTGAAAACATTTGCGGGATTGGGGAAATTGAGCAATTGAATAGTGATCTGCGATTTTCGCCATCATAACTCTTGTGAAAGATCAAAGACTTCGGGAGGCTGTAAGTTACGGGTTTAACCATTGCAATTTTTTCAAGGCCGTAACTCGTAACCGGTTTGGAACTTGCAAAAAGACGCCAATTGAATAACAAATTAACTTGCAACCTCGCTCACGGGCTATAGTAACATGCGAAAGCTCAATTGAATCAGGCTTATAATGACTAGTCTCTTAAAGAGTTAAAACATATATAAACCTTTATAATTATGCACTACAACAAATTGGGGCTGTACACTTAGAATATCTTATATGCGATATTCAAGTCCTATTTAGTATTTTTTCTGCCCCAGGAACTTCTCCTTTCCCTCATCCCTGGTTTACCAAACACACACTTAAATATATGATCCATTTTTAAGTTGCACCCATTATAACCAATGCCCTGAATAAAATACACATAAAAAAATATACATTATATTTATCAGCCTTATTAAATTGCGATTTGGCCAATTGAATAGGGCTCTAAATAAGCACGCAGCATATTTTTTTTACAGAAGTTTTTAGTTCGTGAACTTCTATCCAAAAGCAAGGTCTTCACCAACTAAAAACTTCTGTAAATACAATATGATGTGTGCTTAAATAGAGCCCTTTTAAATTAACAGAACCGCAATTTAATAAGGCTGTATATATTTTTCTGTTCAATACATTTTAGAAATATTAGATACTAGCGACTTGCCCGTCCAAAATGACGCCAATAAAAAGTTAACCCTGGCAATGATGTTTGCCACACAATGGGAGCCTATCAATCTTTGCTGGCCTCGCGATGAGCCCCCCTCCTCTCCCTCCCTTGTCTCCTTCCCCCCTGTGTTTTAGCCCTCCCTCCTAGGTGTCCCTTTCCCCTCCCATGTGTCTCTTTCCCCCCTGTCCTCCCCTGTGCTTTATTCTCCCTCCCCTGTGTCTCTTCCCCCCTCCCCTATATCTCTTTCCCCCCTGCCCCCCTCTGTCTCTTCCCCCCTCCCTCATGTCTCTCCCTTGTTTTCCCCCATTTTCCTCCCCTATGTATCTTGCCCCCTCCTCTCCCTCCCCTGTGTCTCTTCCCCCTCCTCTCACTCCCCTGTCTCTTCCCCCCTCCTCTCACTCCCCTGTGTCTCTTCCCCTCATGTGTCTCTTCCTCTCTCCTCTCCCTCCCCTGTGTCTCTTCCCCTCATGTGTCTCTTCCTCTCTACTCTCCCTCCCCTGTGTCTCTTCCCCTCATGTGTCTCTTCCTCTCTACTCTCCCTCGTGTCTCTTCCCCTCATGTGTCGCTTCCCCACCTCTCTCCCCTGTGTCTGTTCCCCCCTCCCCTGTGTCTCTTCCCCCCACCCCTGTGTCTCTTCCCAACTCCCCGGTGTCTCTTCCCAACTCCCCGGTGTCTCTTTCCAACTCCCCGGTGTCTCTTTCCAACTCCCCGGTGTCTCTTTCCAACTCCCCGGTGTCTCTTTCCAACTCCCCGGTGTCTCTTTCCAACTCCCCGGTGTCTCTTTCCAACTCCCCGGTGTCTCTTTCCAACTCCCCGGTGTCTCTTTTCAACTCCCCGGTGTCTCTTTCCAACTCCCCGGTGTCTCTTTCCAACTCCCCGGTGTCTCTTTCCAACTCCCCGGTGTCTCTTTCCAACTCCCCGGTGTCTCTTTCCAACTCCCCGGTGTCTCTTTCCAACTCCCCGGTGTCTCTTTCCAACTCCCCGGTGTCTCTTTCCAACTCCCCGGTGTCTCTTTCCAACTCCCCGGTGTCTCTTTCCAACTCCCCGGTGTCTCTTTCCAACTCCCCGGTGTCTCTTTCCAACTCCCCAGTGTCTCTTTCCAACTCCCCGGTGTCTCTTTCCAACTCCCCGGTGTCTCTTTCCAACTCCCCGGTGTCTCTTTCCAACTCCCCGGTGTCTCTTTCCAACTCCCCGGTGTCTCTTTCCATGTGCACTACAACAAATTGGGGCTGTACACTTAGAATATCTTATATGTGGTATTCAAGTCCTATTTAGTATTTTTTCTGCCCCAGGAACTTTGGTATACGTTCTCCCCCAACTAATTCTCCTTTCCCTTATCCCTGGTTTACAAAACACACACTTAAATATATGATCCATTTTTAAGTTGCACCTATTATAACCAATGCCCTGAATAAAATACACATCAAAAAATATACATTATATTTATCAGCCTTATTAAATTGCGATTTGGCCAATTGAATAGGGCTCTAAATAAGCATGCAGCATATTTTTTTTACAGAAGTTTTTAGTTTGTGAACTTCTATCCAAAAGCAGGGTCTTCACTAACTAAAAACTTCTGTAAATACAATATGATGTGTGCTTAAATAGAGCCCTTTTAAATTAACAGAACCGCAATTTAATAAGGCTGTATATATTTTTCTGTTCAATACATTTTAGAAATATTAGATACTAGCGACTTGCCCGTCCAAAATGACACCAATAAAAAGTTAACCCTGGCAATGATGTTTGCCACATAATGGGAGCCTATCAATCTTTGCTGGCCTCGCGATGAGCCCCCCTCCTCTCCCTCCCTTGTCTCCTTCCCCCCTGTGTTTTAGCCCTCCCTCCTAGGTGTCCCTTTCCCCTCCCATGTGTCTCTTTCCCCCCTATCCTCCCCTGTGCTTTATTCTCCCTCCCCTGTGTCTCTTCCCCCCTCCCCTATATCTCTTTCCCCCCTGCCCCCCTCTGTCTCTTCCCCCCTCCCTCATGTCTCTCCCTTGTTTTCCCCCATTTTCCTCCCCTATGTATCTTGCCCCCTCCTCTCCCTCCCCTGTGTCTCTTCCCCCTCCTCTCACTCCCCTGTCTCTTCCCCCCTCCTCTCACTCCCCTGTGTCTCTTCCCCTCATGTGTCTCTTCCTCTCTCCTCTCCCTCCCCTGTGTCTCTTCCCCTCATGTGTCTCTTCCCCTCATGTGTCTCTTCCCCTCATGTGTCTCTTCCCCTCATGTGTCTCTTCCCCTCATGTGTCTCTTCCTCTCTACTCTCCCTAGTGTCTCTTCCCCTCATGTGTCGCTTCCCCACCTCTCTCCCCTGTGTCTGTTCCCCCCCTCCCCTGTGTCTCTTCCCCCCACCCCTGTGTCTCTTCCCCCTTCCTGTGTGTCTCTTTCCAACTCCCCGGTGTCTCTTTCCAACTCCCCGGTGTCTCTTTCCAACTCCCCGGTGTCTCTTTCCAACTCCCCGGTGTCTCTTTCCAACTCCCCGGTGTCTCTTTCCAACTCCCCGGTGTCTCTTTCCAACTCCCCGGTGTCTCTTTCCAACTCCCCGGTGTCTCTTTCCAACTCCCCGGTGTCTCTTTCCAACTCCCCGGTGTCTCTTTCCAACTCCCCGGTGTCTCTTTCCAACTCCCCGGTGTCTCTTTCCAACTCCCCGGTGTCCCTTTCCAACTCCCCTGTGTCTCTTCCCCACCTCTCCCTCCCCTGTATCTCTTCACCACCTCTCCCTCCCCTGTATCTCTTCCCCACCTCTCCCTCCCCTGTATCTCTTCCCCACCTCTCCCTCCCCTGTATCTCTTCCCCACCTCTCCCTCCCCTGTATCTCTTCCCCACCTCTCCCTCCCCTGTATCTCTTCCCCACCTCTCCCTCCCCTGTGTGTCTTCCCCACCTCTCCTGCCACTGTGTCTGTTCCCTCCTCCCCTGTGGCTGTTCCCCCTCCCTTGTGTTTCTTTCCTCCTCCCCTGTTTCTTTTCCCCTTCTCTGTGTCTCTTCCCCACCTCTCCCTCGAATGTGTCTCTTCCCCATCTCCCTCCCATGTGTCTCTCTTCCCTCGCCTGTGTCTTCCCCCCTACTCCCCCACCCCTGTGCCTCTTGCCCTCCTGTGTCTCTTCCCCACCTCTCCCTCCCCTGTGCTTGTTCCCCCTCCCCGTGTCTCTTGCCCCTCCTCCCCTGTGTCTCTTTCCCCATCCGTCTCCCTCCCTGTGTCTTTCCCCCTCCCCCGTGTCTCTTTCCCCTCCCCCGTGTCTCCTTCCCCTCCCCGTCTCTCTTTCCCCTCCCCCGTCTCTCTTTCCCCCTCCCATGTGTCTCTTTCCCCCTCCCATGTGTCTCTTTCCCCCTCCCTCCCTGTGTCTATTACCCCCTCTCCCTCCTTTGTGTCTTTTCCCCCTCCCCTGTGTCTCTTTCCTCCCTGCCCCACTGTGTCTCTTACCCCTCCCTCGTGCCTCTCCCCCTATTTACCTCCCCTTTGTCTTTTCCCCCTCCCCTGTGCCTTTTCCCTCTTCCTCTCCTTCCTGTCAATCCTCTGTGTGTCTTCCCCCTTCTCTCACTCCCCTGTGTCTCTTCCCCCTTCTCTCACTCCCCTGTGTCTATCCCTCCTCCCCTGTGTGTCGCTTTCCCTCCTCCTCTATGTGTCTCTCCCCTCCTCCCCTATGCACCTCTCCCCTCCTCCACTGTGTGCATCTTTTTCCCTTCTCTGGCTGGCTCCCTTCTCCCCCCCCCCCTCGTATCTCTTCCCCCGCCCCCCCTTTTACCTCCCCTGTGCCTTTTCCCCCTCCCCTGTGTCTTTTCCCTCTTCCTTTCCCTCCTATGTATCTCTTCCCCCTCCTCTCACTCCCCTGTGCCTCTTCCCCCTTCTCTCACTCCCCTGTGCCTCTTCCACCTTATCTCAATCCCCTGTGCCTCTTCCCCCTTCTCTCAATCCCCTGTGTCTCTCCCCCCTCCTCCCCTGTGTCTCTCCCCCCTCCTCCTCTGTGTGTCTCTCCCCTCTTCCCAAGTGTGTCTCTCCCCTCTTCCCAAGTGTGTCTCTCCCCTCTTCCCAAGTGTGTCTCTCCCCTCCTCCCCTGTGTGCCTCTCCCCTCCTCCCCTGTGTGCCTCTCCCCTCTGTGCCTCTTCCCTCCTCCCCTGTGTGCCTCTTCCCCCTTCTCTCAATCCCCTGTGTGTCTCTCCCCCCTCCTCCCCTGTGTCTCTCCCCCCTCCTCCCCTGTGTCTCCCCCCCTCCTCCCCTGTGTCTCTCCCCCCTCCTTCTCTGTGTGTCTCTCCCCCCCTGTGTCTCTCCCCCCTCCTTCTCTGTGTGTCTCTCCCCTCTTCCCAAGTGTGTTTCTCCCCTCCTCCCCTGTGTGCCTCTCCCCTCCTCCCCTGTGTGCCTCTCCCCTCCTCCCCTGTGTGCCTCTCCCCTCCTCCCCTGTGTGCCTCTCCCCTCCTCCCCTGTGTGCCTCTCCCCCCTTCTCTCAATCCCCTGTATGTCTCTCCCCCCTCCACCCCTGTGTCTCTCTCCTCTTCCCAAGTGTGTCTCTCCCCTCCTCCCCTGTGTGTCTCTCCCCTCCTCCCCTGTGTGCCTCTCCCCTCCTCCCCTGTGTGCCTCTCCCCTCCTCCCCTGTGTGCCTCTCCCCTCCTCCCCTGTGTGCCTCTCCCCTCCGTGCCTCTTCCCTCCTCCCCTGTGTGCCTCTTCCCCCTTCTCTCAATCCCCTGTGTGTCTCTCCCCCCCTCCACCCCTGTGTCTCTCCCCCCTCCTCCTCTGTGTGTCTCTCCCCTCTTCCCAAGTGTCTCTCCCCCCTCCTTCTCTGTGTGTCTCTCCCCTCTTCCCAAGTGTGTCTCTCCCCTCTTCCCAAGTGTGTCTCTCCCCTCTTCCCAAGTGTGTCTCTCCCCTCTTCCCAAGTGTGTCTCTCCCCTCTTCCCAAGTGTGTCTCTCCCCTCTTCCCAAGTGTGTCTCTCCCCTCTTCCCAAGTGTGTCTCTCCCCTCTTCCCAAGTGTGTCTCTCCCCTCTTCCCAAGTGTGTCTCTCCCCTCTTCCCCTGTGTGTCTCTCCCCTCCTCCCCTGTGTGTCTCTCCCCTCCTCCCCTGTGTGTCTCTCCCCTCCTCCCCTGTGTGTCTCTCCCCTCCTCCCCTGTGTCTCTCCCCTCCTCCCGTGTGTCTCTCCCCTCCTCTCCTGTGTGTCTCTTCCTCCCTTTGCCGTGCGCATGCGAGGCTGACGCCGTACAGCCCGCACGACCAGCGCAGGGCGCATGCGCGTGCCCAGCGCAGTGCGCATGCTCAGGGCTTTTTGCGACCGGCTGTAGTTGTCAAACTGCGATTTGTCCCACGCGTGACGACAAATCGCAGTTTGACAACTATTATATGTATTATGATAATTAATCAAAATAATTTGAAACTACAGCCACTTCTTTCCTATGTCATTGAAAAGGGTTATATGTTTTTTTTAACAAAGCTAATATTTAAATCCTAACATTTAAAATTTGTTCCCAACACATATTTTACACACTACCTAAGACAAAGAAAAATACATATGATGTAAGACAACAGTTCATGAAGTTAAATTCATAATAAAAATCAGACATACCTTATAGTCAAAGCTCTCATTTAAGAAGTTCTTGCGAAGGGCATCCGAAAGATATAAAACCGTAGTAATTATGACACTGGCAAAAGAGCAAGTAATATATTATTAATAATAATAATCTAATAATATATTAATAGTAATATATATATATTAAAAAATACACTTATTTTTTACCAGTGTGTGCAGCTTTAATAAATATATCTATATATGTAATATATATATATATATATATATATATATATATATATATATATATATATATATATATATATATATACTAGTCTCTGAGGGGAGTTGAACCCAGAACCTTCACCATCACAGACTGCAGCCTTACCTATTGTGCTAACTGATCTGTTGCTACAGTTACTGTTAGGTTCTAAATGATATCATTACACCCCACGTGGTACATAATGCTTGCAGTTTTATTTTAAAGCACTTACTTTTATAGGTTTATGCCTGGCGTGATGTGCTGCTTAGCTATGCTTTTTTGCATAATTAGGAGTGGGACAGCTATAGCAGATTTTCAAATAAATAGCTTTAAAGTATAAATACTAACATTACAAACTTTAAACATTATACATCATGTATACTTATGCTTGTACTTTCATTTAACAAACATTATTTTTATAGTACAGTAGTCCTTTAAATGAGAGCTGGTGCCCCCAATACATGGTCTATATGTTAGTCGATATGATGGCACTAAGTTTGGTGTTCAAATCTTACTTCTGCTTATATGTTCTTACTTAGCAAATCAGTTCTAACATACAACAATCATATTTTTAATTAAATCCCTACATTCTGGTCTCTGCTGTAACTCATTAGGATATTGCAGACAATACACCATTTTGCTCACTTTTGTTTTCAGTCTTTAATTTACATCCTGATCTCCAGAGAGCTTTAGGTGATCTATAAAGGGCCATCACTCCTAGCCATTGTATAGCAATTCCATATACAGGAGCATGAGGCGCACACTTCATTAATTTTAGTGGACTATTATCTCTATGGGGGCTTAAAATGATAGGTAATGTGGTATATTACAAACCCACAGGAATGTGAGATCATGGCTGATGTTTAAAATTTTATTTTCAATATAATAATATAGTGTAGATCCATGTACCGTAGTTAAAAATTAATACATTTTTATTTTGTCCTGGCAATATACATAAGAAGCAGTAACATTCCCCTTGTGCAAACTATAAAAGGAGAAAGGAGGAAAAAAAACACATCTGCATTTTAGTCTTACGAATGCTTTAGTAAATAAGGCTAATATTCCCAAGCTGACCCTAACAAACTAGGAATTTCTCTATAGAGCAAATAAGGGAATCCCTATTGCAAGATCCGGGAATCCCTATTAACAGAAGATTGTATGTAAATGTAAATAATGATGTACTTTCCCTACAAAAGGATTTGCATAAATTAGAGAAATGGGCGGCTAAATGGCAGATGAGATTTAATACAAATAAATGTAAGGTTATGCATTTGGGAAGGAACAATAGCCAAGCAATCTATAATCTTAATGGAGCAAATCTAGGGGTATCAGATATTGAAAGGGATTTGGGAGTACTAGTGGACAACCACCTAGGTAACAGTGCTCAAAGCCAAGCAGCAGCTGCAAAGGCAAATAAAATATTAGCATGTATTAGGAAGGGTATAGAAGCCAGGGAAGAAGATATAATTCTGCCACTATACAAATCACTAGTACGCCCTCATTTGGAATATGGAGTACAATTTTGGGCACCACCTCATAAAAAAGACATTTTAGAGCTGGAAAAGGTACAGAGAAAGGCAACAAAACTAATAAGGGGAATGGAGGGGCTAAGTTATGAAGAAAGACTAACAAAATTAAACTTATTTTCGCTAGAAAAAAGGCGTCTAAGAGGAGATATGATTACCCTATATAAATACATCCAGGGTCAATATAAGGCTTTGTCAAGTGAACTTTTTGTAGCAAGAGATTATCAACTGACAAGAGGACATCCTTTGAGGTTAGAGGAAAAAAGATTTCACCTTAAACAAAGAAAAGGGTTCTTCACAGTTAGGGTGGTTAAACTGTGGAATTCTCTACCAAAGGAGGTGGTGACGCGAATTCGATAGACAACTTCAAAAAGGGGTTAGATATATTTTTGAATAAAGAGGGCATTCAAGGCTATCCTAGATAACTAGCACGGAATATTGATCCAGGGAGAAATTTGATCGCCAGTTTCTGGGGTCAGGAAGGAATTTTGCTTTTTTTTCCCCTAATGAGACAATTGGCAAAGTTTCAATGTTTTTTTTTTTTTGTTTGCCTTCCTCTGGATCAATTAACAATTAACAATAATAATAAATAGTCCACATTAAAAAGATCAATAGAGATCTAAAAAGGTTGAACTTGAGGGACTAACTCTTTATTCATCCTCCAATACTATACTATTAATAATTATTTAATCAATAATTTAATTAATAACTAATCCGCATATTGCAGATCAGAGGAGATCTTAACAGGTTGAACTTGATGGACTGAAAGTCTTTTTTCAACCTTAATTACTATGGGCCTCATTCAATTGCGATTTGGCTATTTGAATCGTGCCCTAAATAAGAACATAGCATATTTTTTTAAAGAAGTTTTTAGTCAGTGAAAAAATTTCTTTTGGATAGATTTTTACTAACTAAAAACTTCTTTAAAAAAAAAATTTATGTTCTTATTTAGAGCCCTATTCAATTGGGCAAATTGCAATTGAATGAGGGCCTATGTAACTATGTAACTATGTAAACAGTATGAACTTAGTAACGGAATTTAAAAGAAAATATCTAGACAAACAAATAATTTATCAATTGAAAGATAAAAAATGTCCTAATTATCTTAAGAACTGGTATTGATATATGAAGACATTGCGTACATTCTTCACATTAAACTGTTAAACATAATGCCTATGAACATTTAATGTACCCTAATCTGCTCTGCTACCGTATGATATTTACAGCTGTCTTTGGTTTTTCAAGAAATCAGTCTTCTCCCATGGGACTTTTCCTGCCCACTATACAAAGTGTGTATCGTGTGGCTGGCACACAGCGATTAGGAGCAGCTGCTACAACTGGAAGTGGGCTTGAGTGGTTCTGTATCAAGCTGAGTAGCACAGAATACTGGCACTTTAATAGGTCTCATGACTGGCAGAGTTAATTCATTGTTTGTTATTCAAACCTGCTCCCCCTCAGGGCTATGGTTTAAAATGAATCCTTTGAGAATAAAGGAGCAGAGATCACATTTCTGACCTTGGTTGAATGCTGTGATTAGAGTCTTAAATGCAAAATGAGCCCTATCTCATTCTTGCGCATAGCACCTTTGTATCTTGTCACCATGAGTTGTTCATTAAGTGGAGAGACGAGACCAAAACTGGCATTTAGGGCAAAAATGTGAATGACTGAAACATGTCTGCTCCAATGGTCCATTAACAGAACCTTATTAATAAAATGGTAAACCTAGCATATATGCACTTTACATAACATAGCATTACAATATTAATAAAATCATTGGGGTACATTTATCTAGCAGTTCAAATTAGGGACAAGCAGGAATAACTAAGCAAAAGAGGAATTCAATTGAATTAAGGAGAGTTAAACCATCTCTATTTCCTAAGTAAGCTACGGTGTCTAATTAGTGGCAATGCACTAATTCAGATTTATAAATAGTCCCTATAGAAAACAAAGGAACATTGGTTATTTAACACCACTTCTGTCCATTTTATAAATCTAGCCATCATCATGTTGCAACAATTATTGAACTTTTAGAAGATTAAAGGTATATATAAGTTTCCTGGGTTTCAAATGTTTGGTAAGAAACAGGCAGTGATTATCAGCAAAAGATGTGTTATATAGTTACGTTCAGTGTACTTACAAAGTTATAGGCAACAAAGTAAATTCCAGCTTTGCACATCAATATGAAACTTACATAATCAAGTACACAAAGGAAATGCAGCTAGGTATGGAGTTTGACGTTTCAAAGGAAGTAACTGCTGCTGGATGGAATCACATTGTTGGGTGGGGTCTGAGCTTACAACTGAATAAGAGCACAAGGACATAGAGAGAAATAGACTACATATTCCAGGCTGCTTTGCAACACAGGAACCCCAGAGAATGATACAAATATAATTGCTTTCTCCTGATTGGCCAAAACAAATTATGAATGTTATTCTAATCTTATCAGGGATTTTCAGGGGTCTCAACTGACAAAAGCATCAACTTGCAAACTGAAAAGATTTAGCAAACATAAGGGTGAGTTTGTCAATGTTTACTGTGGTATTTTTTCATGCACAAATGTATTTGCATACACTACTGATTCTTCTCTATTAGATGCATTCATAATCCAGGGAACTTAGATATGCCTTTAATTTGGAACTGCAAGATCTTAAGTAACGTAACAACATAAATTACCATTTTTAATGAAAACAATTATACAAGTAATATTATAATATTATAGTGAACAATACAGCTATAAATACACATGGTAAATATTATGGAAGATGTTATACACCAAAGTAATTTAGTTATTTTGCTCTGATCAAAGACAGATGCCCCATTTTCTGTGCATCTATAAGTGTAGAGGCGGAAGGTGATATCTTTAACTGAACATTGTCTATGTATTGGTTTTCCATTTTGAAATATAGATAATTACTCCACAGTTTTTTTTCCACACAGCCTTAAGTCTTATTACACACTCAGATGGGTTCAGTAGCACACCATTCTGTTCACCTAAAAAAGTCTAATTGCAATATATATATATATATATATATATATATATATATATATGCATCATATTGTCAAGGCTTTCTTCAGAAAATTAAGTTGAATGGGTCCTTTTTGCAAACATACTCTATTTATGTAAAATAAGAACCAATTAAGTTGCCTATTTTATACTGTTCAAGCTATGTTGTACTCATCACCATGTTTTTCAAGCTTTTATACTAAATATTCAGGTCTATATTTAGAACAATACAGTAACTACTCAGAGCAATACCATAGAATTAAATAAATGGATTTGATGATTCATTTAAATGAATCCTAAAAGACGTGCAACCACATTAAACATCTGCCCACTTGCTAAAGGAAGCTCTCTGTTTTTTTTTTTGTTTTTTTTTTTTTTTTAACAGAAAAGACTCCTATGGAGATTTATTTGATATGTTAACCTTTTGGAATAGATGCAAAAAGAAAAACCTAGTGTTTCAAACACATTAATGAAAAGGACATAACTTTGTAAGATGCTAACTGTTCATGGATAAATCAGGGAAATTTGAAAAAATACCCAAAGTACATATTAACCTATATTATACTTAGCATAATTTAACTAATGAAATGTAAAGGATTTCCCCTGCTTGCATTTTCTAATTAAGCCAACAAAAACAGGTGATTCACTTCTTTCATTGAATATTGTAGAAATGAGAAGAAAAAAAATCTAAGGAAAAAAAAACTGCAGTACTAAATTATACTGTATTTCAACTGTTTCCATGGCAATCTACTCAAATACATCTATAAGAGAGGATGAACTATGTGCAAAAATAACATGTATTTCTAGTGGCATATAAACACCATAGTTGGACAGATGTACTATATATAATGCACTGCTTCGTGGTTTTTGTTTGAGGGTATTGCAAATGATTATTGTAGTGTTATAAAAACGTAAGATGGATGTTTTAATCATGATTCATAAAATGCACATAAACTGATTTTAAAAAGCAAAAGTAAACATAGTGCTACATTTCAGACTCAGCTGCTGTTGGTATCCATAAAAAAGGTTAGTAAGTACCAGAAAGCTGCTAAATTTTCAGACATAATGTTTACCAACACTTTGATCTCCATTGGCTAGAATATTGTTATGTAAGAGATTTCCCTTGGCTACAATCTTTTGCTGTTGTGGCAGCCAATGATGGTTTCTTCTCTTATCATATGTGATATTTCTTAAAACACTTTAGCCGTGCCTCTCAGCCAAAAACACACTCCTCTTAATAACCATATCAATGAGACAAGCATGTTGCTGGAGGCAGATACTCTAATATTTACTGACCGGTTACACTGTAAGTCCACATAGATATACATTGAGATTGATAAAACACATATTTGTTGCAAATCCACTGAATTTGAATGCTGTACATAATAAATCAATATAATTATTTGCCCTACTAAAGTAGGTTACTGATATCTCATTTATCTTACAAACACTTCCTAGGTTGACAGGGCCCATAAGTCAGTATCATTAAAAAAAAATTCCCTATGAACGTTACTTTAAAGAAGTTCCTACTTAACAGAAGTTAATGTTACATAAAAAGTTCAATTTATAAAAGTTCAAATGTCTGTTTAGGTTCTTGCTTTTATTGCTATAAGATTTGAGTAGATGAAATGGATATAAATGTCATTTCCTTTCATTTAAAAGTAAAGAATCAGAGATGAATATTATTTATGACTTAAATGTCCAGTAAGATAGATAGACATTATGGAACAAACAAAAGAATGATTTTTTTTTTCTCCAAAAAACTTAACTTAGGTTTCAGCTATGTAAAAAAAAAAAAAAAAAAAAAGATAAAAAGAAAAAATAGCGATTTTCCTTCTTTGCTGCCATTTATTAATGCAACCTGGAATTTTGCTAATCATTATGTAACCCATTTTTGCTTTCATTAAAGTCATTGACTGTACCACATAAACAAGCATCTGGATACCCCTTAGCGTGCCTACGTGGATTTCATCACTCTACGGGTTACATGGAATCCAGATGTGGTCCTGTAACTCACTAGAACGATATATTGTATATCAGCAACATACATCTGAGGTTAGATGTTCCTTCAGTGTTATAGCTTGACTGTGCTTCTGGTTGTGACCAGATCAACAATATTATAGTACACATATCCTTTATATAAGACGTAGCTCAACAAAGAGGTTGATCGCTGAATGAGCAGTACATCTATAGAGAAGGTCAAAAGTACTGGCTTTGTCGTTCCATCCTCAGGTTGGACGATCTGCTTAACCAGTCTCCCATTAAGAGAGAATATTTAGATTGTTTAATTATTCATTTGAAAACAAATGAGATATTTTCCATAGAAAATATGTAAATTCCACTGTAAGAAAATAGGATAAATTAATAAGGTCTTACTTGTTAGCCACAAAGCGCATCACAGTCCAATCTTTCGGAAACATTTCTGGTCTAATAAGAATTCGAAAGACTGTAAAAATCTGCAGCAAAAAGTCCTGAAATACAATAAGAGCCAAATAAGTCTTCACAATAACATAGTAAGCATAAAAACACTTAATGACAACATAATAATACTACTACTACTACTACTAATAATAATAATAATAATAATGGAAGAACTGAAGAAGCAAAAAACCTTCTAAATAAAGAGATTTAAGGCAATTGGCTGGAATTGCCTATGTACAACATAAAGCTGCTCATAAAACTAATTTACTGCTCACTGAATGACCACCCTCCCTGGGCAGTTATACATTCAAAGCATTTTATCCAGCACTGGGAGATTTAAATTTTTTTTTTTAAATATCCACTTTAAGTAAAGAAAAGCATGGGTTCAATAGTCTTTTAGACAATTTACATATATAATCACTTATAATTATATCTGAGGTGGATACTTTTACCACAACACAAAATAATTTACATAAAAGGTAATATTTGATAACTTTATCCACACAAATATGATTTAGACTAAAATAATCATATTTAAGAAACTTGAGGTTTCTTGACATATACTGTGAATGAAAAACGTATTTGATCCCTTGCTGATTTTCAACGAATGTCCACTGACAAAGAAATGGTCAGTCCAGAATTTTAATGGTAGGTGTATTTTAACAGTGAGAGACAGAATAACAAAACAAAAAAAACAAGAAAAATGCAAGTAAAAAAAGTTATAAATTGATTTGCAGGTCAATGAAAGAAATAAGTATTTGACCCCTTCGACTTAGTACTTGGTGGCAAACACAGAGGTCAGACGTTTCTTGTAGTTGGCCACCAGGTTTGCACACATCTCAGGAGGGATTTTGTCCTACTCCTCTTTGCAGATCTGTCCAAGCCATTAAGGTTTTGAGGCTGATGTTTGGCAACTCAAACCTTCAGCTCCCTCCACAGATTTTATACAGGATTAAGGTCCAGAGACTGGCTAGGCCACTACAGGACCTTAATGTGCTTCTTGAACAACTCCTTTGTTGCCTTGGCTGTGTGTTTTTGTTCATTGTCATGCTGGAATATCCTTGAGTAGAGTGTTACCAATTGTTTTCTTGGTGACCATGATCCCAGCTGCCTTGAGATCATTAACAAGATCCTCCCATGTAGTTCTGGGCTGATTCCTCATCATTCTCATGATCACTGAAACTCCACGAGGTGAGATCTTGCATGGAGCCCCAGACCGAGGGAGACTGACAGTTATTTCGTGTTTCTTCCATTTGCGAATAATCGCACCAAATGTTGTCACCTTCTCACCAAGCAGCTTGGCGATGGTCTTGTAGCTTATTCCAGCCTTGTGTAGATCTGCAATCTTGTCCCTGACATCTTTGGACAGCTGTTTGGTCTTAATAGAGTGCTCCTAATCCCAGCTCGTTACCTATATAAAAGACACCTGGGAGCCAGAAATCTGGCTGATTGTTAGGGGATCAAATACTTATTTCACTCATTGACCTGCAAATCAATTTATAACTTTTTTGACATGCGTTTTTCTTGTGTTGTTATTCTGTCTCTCACTGTTAAAATACATCAACCATTAAAATTATAGACTGATCATTTCTTTGTCAGTGGACAAATGTTCAGAATCAGCAGGGGATCAAATACTTTTTCCCCCTCACTGTAGAAAAAAATTATGCTGAAAAATATTAATCAATTCACGTCTTACTATGAAGAATTCATCTCAGCATCTTGATAGTTTTGAAAGAGGGGCTGGACCATGTTTAACAGCAAGCTATGAATTTGCCAAACTGATCCAATAAATGTGAACATTTTGTTATAAAGGCTGCTCAATTGGTATGAAAACAACCATGCCATTGCAACAAGTCGAGTGCTTCTTAAAAATCTTTGAAAACTATCTATAAATAATAACCGTTTTGCTCTACAGAAAATAATTTCTTTGCATAATTAATATCTATACTTCGGAAAGAAAATTGCCACACAATTTGGGTTAACTTACTTTAACTCTTTTCTTTTGCATATGTTTGTTTGTGTGTGTGTGTGTGTGTAGTGACAAGTTACCACTATCCTCTGCTCCTGTTTCATGCACTTTTATCGAGTAATACAATACAAGAAGCTGTATACACTTTTCTAAGTTTTACTAAAATTCATACAGTGATACAAACCATAACAAATCAAATAAAAGAAAATAACAGGCCTAGCTTACACTGAAGCACTGCCTTAACTAATAAACAGTTTTCCTTACTAACCAACTCTCGTCCAACTAAACCTAGGTGGAGAAAACCAAACAGTCTTCAAGTTTAAAAAAATCACTGCTGTATAAAAAATTGTTTTAGATTTCCAGGTCTTCACTCTGCTCCAAAAGATTATAAGCTGCAGGTTACTGCCTCACTCTGTGTGTCTTTCTCAGGGTCAGACAAACTTCAAACAATTATTCCAGGAGCAGTCTTAATCAGTTCTGCTCAGTTGAACAGGAAAGTTTACCATTGCAGTCCTGCTGGGGGAAGAGAACTTTGCAGAATCTGTGGCTCACATAAACTCTTTCGATAATAATAATTGAGGTTGAAAAAAAATACTTTTAGTCTACCAAGTTCAACCTTTTTAGATCTCCTCAGATCCTTTTAATATGTGGATTCATTGTTATTCGATCGAGAGGAAGGCAAAACAAATATATCCAATCCCTTTTTAAATGTATCTATCAAATCCACTGTCACAACTTCTTATGGTAGAGAATTTCAAAGTTTAACCACCCTTACAGGAAACAACTCTTTTACTTCTTTCAGGTGACATTTTTTTTTATCTTCTAACCTCAAAGGATGTCCAATTGTCAGTTAATAACTTCTAGGCACAAAAAGTTCACTTGACAAAGTCTTATAATGACCCAGTAAGTATTTAATCATATCTACTCTTACACACCTTTTTTCTAGAGAAAATAAGTTTAATTTGGTTAGTCTGTCTTCCTAACTTAGTCCCTCAATTTCCCTTAGTTTTGGTGTCCTTCTCTGTACTTTTTTCCAACTCTAAAATGTAATTTTTATGAAGTGGTGCCCAAAATTGTACTCCATATTCCAAATGTGGGCTTTGTATTGTGGCTGAATAATATTTGCTTCTCTTACTTCTATACCCATACATTTAAATGCCTTTGCAAATGCTGCTTGGAATTGAACACAGTTACCTTGGGGGTTGTCAACAAGCCCTCCCAAATCCTTTTCTATCTCTGATATCCCTAGATTTGCTCTATTAACATTATAAATTGCATGGTTATTCTTTCCTTCCAAAATGCATTGGAAATTTGTATTCCATCTCATCTGCCCTTTAGTTGCCCATTTTGCTAATGTATGCAAATTCCCTTTGGAGGGAAAGAACATCATTTTCTGATTTAACCAACTTGCACAACTTCGTGTCATCAGCAAAAATGGAGACAATACTTTCCATTCCTACTTCTAAGTCATTAATGAATATTTTAAAAAGAAGAGGACCAAATAAAGAACCATGAGTAACCCCACTTATCTCATTAGTCCAATCTAGAGTAAGTTCCATTTACCCAACCCTTTGCTTCCTGCTAGCTCTCAATCCAAAACTCACTAAACATATATATATGTACATACACACACACTTTATATATAAATATCTATATAAATATATACATATTGAGCGACCAATGCCATTAGACAATGTATGAGGGACAACTCATCGGCATTGCCATGTTGAATTCCAGCTAAGCACTTTGAAGTTGAAAGGTTTTAGGGACTGGAACCATCTTGTACCTCTGCTATTATTCTCCTTGTTCTGCTGCATCCACATCAGTGGAGAATTGTCCGATACCGGAGTGAAATTTCTTCCTAGTAAGTAACATCTGAGGGGTTTTGTTGCAGATTTTATGGTCTGGCAGTAACTTTCGGCCCTCGAAACAGGTTGGGATGCTATTAATTTCCCACCATTTGCAGGGTGAAATCTGGGGCTATTAAAACTGGATCCTAGCCAAATGAAGTCATTGAAAGCTTCCTCAGCCTCTTTGTTCCACTTGGTTATAAACTATAATAAACCTATTATGCCAATAAATTGTATCAAAAACCTTCAGTTGAGTTAAAACATGCGACATACATCAGATAAAAATCACAAATGATTTCCTAATCTTTGAACAACAGCACAAAAGTACAAAAATAAATAAATAAGTAAACAACTCACATGTAGTAGTGCATGTATATGAAAAAAAATTAAGCATGTAAACAAAAGGGTCATGTGGTTTGTAACTGAGAAAGGAAGTGCTGCTCCATCATCTCCTAGATGACGCTTTTTATGGGCAGTTGGGACAATAATCCCACTAGGTTATCCAACTCAAAGAACTGTTTACAAGCTCCAAAACCACCGTCTGCACGTTTCATCTCATATGACTTCTTAAGGATTTGGGTCTTAAAACATATAATATTCAAGGGATGACTTGTTCCACTTTACCATATCAGAAGCTCTAGCTTTTGTGAGATCAGTCACCTTGTAAAAAAATTGGGAATGAGCTTTCCGTAATTCCCCAAAATGCTCAGAAAGGACCTCACTTAGGTTTTCAGCACAGGTTGCAGTCAGTTCTAGATGGACTCCAATTTGTTAACCAACCTTCTCCTACAATATAGTCCAGATATTTAGCTTCACTCTGTCCTATGGCACATTTCACAGGGTTTACAGTAAGCCCTGTGTCTTTCAAGGTTCCCGAATCTGCTTCCACTTCTGAACGTTGTTGCATCCAATCAGTGATGTGGATGACTATATCATCTATGTAAGCATTCTGACTATGGGAATGTAGTAGTTTGTCCATTAGTCTCTGCAAAGCTGCCGGAGATCCATGTAGCTCAAATGGATGAAAGGTGGAAAATGCATTTTTTCTTTGTTAATATCCCTTTCTAAAAATCTAGTGTTATTAAGATATTGCCTTTCCAAGCCAACCTACCATTTCATCCACTCTGGGAATGGGAGAAGAGTCAATCTCTGATACTGTGAAGGTCACTGCTGAATCTAACACTTCCATAAGCCTTTGGAACCATCACAATAGAACTGCACCACTCATTTTGGGATTTGTCAATGATCCCCAGTTCCAGCAATTTTTACTTTCACCTCTATCTCTGCTCAGTTACTCCTCATGTATGCTTAATTCTTGCCCATACCACTGGCTAAATGGTAATGACATGAACAAATGGAGGGAGTTCGTCCTGTCTGTGTAGAGAAAACATCCTTTTTTTGTTCCAACATCTTATAGCTTTTTTCCTTTTGATCAGGGGTCAGTTCCCGAGATATATGCACTCTCTCTTATGCAGAACCCTACATAGCAAACTGTTTCAATGATATCTTCAGCAAATGGTTTCATAGATCTCTCCAGCCAAACATGTGACATCCACATCTCCCGCCGGCTCTCTCCAGGGTTTATGTGGTACATCTGCTGTGGTTGCCATCCAGCCAAAAGTTTGCTTTCAGCTGTAGGTACTAGGACTAGCATTCTGTATACATGCTAAAACTTTACTTTATGTATGCAATCCGATTGTAAAATGTTTGATAGTGTCTCTAGCTTTCTCCATGTGGTCTCAACTTGGGAAATTGTTTCCCTCATATTTTTTACATACTCCACAATATTTTCACCTGGCACTGTTTGTCCTTCCCATACTTCTTGCCGTATGTCCAGATAATGGATAATAGCTATAGAGAAGTTGAAAACTGGAGAATCCAAAAGAGGGTTGAGGTACTTTCCTGAGAGCAAAAATTAAATAAGATAAAAGTAGGTCCCAGCTTTTCCCAGGTCATGCTATAAACTTTTAAGCATGCTCTTCAAGGTCCTATTAAATTGTTTCACCAATCCATCTGTCTGTGGATGGTAGACAGAGGTTCTCAGAGATTTAACCTGTAGAAGCTTGCACATGTCTTAACTTTTATACTTTTATTTCACTAGGCTTTATGAATTTGCCTGAAAAGGGAGTCATGGCACTTCCTGATTAGGTTAATGCTGTGATAACTTTGCTGTTAATATTTATGGTTTTGGTAAGCTGGTAAAACTTTTCTGCCACTCTCACCACGTGGATCAGGTTACACTTGAACTGATGCTCTCCATGTTGCATTGCAGTGGTTCTCCCTCTCTGGACAGTTTACAGCTGTATACCCCAGTTCTGCACAATAGAAGCACTTGACATTACGTATTGGGTTTTATCTGTGCTTTGGATTTTCAACAACCAGTCTTTCTGGGGTATTCTGTAGCTAAAAGATTCTGGATCCACATATTCCTGTCTCAATCCAGGCTTTTTAACCCAAATCTTAAACAGTACATCTGTTTTGACATTTGGACGTTATTAAACTTATTTTGTGCTCAGAATTCCAAGTAACACTGCATTCTGGAAAACTGAGCAGGGACATGCATTTTCACACATCTATCCAATACTACTTTATACATGGCACCTTTTAGCATACACCTGCTTTATTACAAATTACACACACACACATATATATATATATATATATATATATACAGTGGATATAAAAAGTAAAAAACAAACTGAAATCTTTTAGGTAGAGGGAAGAAAAAATATAAAAATAAAATAATATGGTTGCACACCCTTAAACTAATACTGAAGCACCTTTTGATTTATGTTCAGCTTTCTAGCAGAAACCTGAAGGTTTTGTGCCAATTTTGACTGGTATTTGGAACTGTTCATAATTCCCTCTATCTTAACTAAGGCCCCAGTTCCAGCTGAAGAAAAACAGTCCCAAAGCATGATGCTCCCACCACCATGCTTCACTGTGGGCATGGTGTTCTTTTGGTGATGTGCAGTGTTGTTTTTGCGCCAAACATACCTTTTGGAATTATGGCCAAAAAGTTCAACCTTGGTTTCATCAGACCATAACACCTTTTCCCACATGCTTTTGGGAGACTTCAGATGTGTTTTTGCAAAATGTAGCCTGGCTTGGATGTTTTTCTTCGTAAGAAAAGGCTTACGTGTTGCCACTCTACCCCATAGCCCAGACATATGAAGAATACGGGAGATTGTTGTCACATGTACCACACAGCCAGTACTTGCCAGATATTCCTGCCGCTCCTTTAATGTTGCTGTAGGCCTCTTGGTAGTTTCCCAGACCAGTTTTCTTCTTGTCTCTTCATCAATTTTGGAGGGAGCTCCAGTTCTTAGTAATGTCACTTTTGTGCCATATTTTCTCCACTTGATGATGACTGTCTTCACTGTGTTCCATGGTATATTTAATGCCTTGGAAATTATTTTGTACCCTTCTCCTGACTGATACCTTTTAACAATGAGAACCCTCTAATGCTTTGTTAGCTCTCAGTGGACCATGGCTTTTGCTGTGGGATGCGACTAATAAAGTTCAGCTGCTCTAGTTGGTCTTTCCTGAAATTTTCTTTGGGGTTAATCAGAGGCACTTTAAATGATGGCAGGTGTATGCTGACTCCTGTTTAACACGATTTGGAATGTGATTGCTTATTTCTGAACACAGCTATATCCCCAGTTATAAGAGGGTGTGCAGACTTATGCAACCACATTATTTTTCTTTTCTTTTTTCCTTCCCTCCACCTAAAAGATTTCAGTTTGTTTTTCAATTGAGTTGTACAGTTTATAGGTCACATTAAAGGTGGACAAATTCTGAAATGATTTATCTTTGTCTCATTTTTTTACAGCACAGAAACCTGACATTTTAACAGGGGTGTGTAGACTTTTTATATCCACTGTGTATATATATATACTATATATATATAGTAAATAAATAGTACATTTGTGTCTACATTTGAATGTCTAAAAGAAGTTAAAAAACTCATATTATACTGCATTCTGGGATCCTTGGCAGGGACATGCAAATGTGCCCACAAAGGCTTCGCTCTTGACATCCATAACCATATCAAACATGGCTTCCCTTAAGTATATGCCCGCTGTATAAAACAGATTTGAGCAAAGCTAGGGTTGGATTATAAACAAGCTAGGAATCCCACCCACGTACGGCTGTTTCAAGGTTACAGCCTCTGATCAGCGTGAGGGCTGGTTCCTAACTTGTGTAGTAAATATTTTGAGAAGGCAGTTTACCACAACAATCATTTAATTTATAGTGGGCAACAGAGCGATAAAGGCCCTCCACCGTATAGTAGTACAGTAAATAAATAGTACATTTGTGCTCACATTTAAATGTCTAAAACAGGTTAAAAAAACTGGTTTGGTGGATGTTTAAATACCAGGATGGGAGGTTTGGGCAATATATATTTTTTTAATTGTGCATCTTCGGTTAGTAATGGTTGTAAATCTTTGATTATTTTCTGGATTTTCTCTAAAACTGGATGGTATGTGATCACTAGAGGTATACGTGAAGTAGTTCCTTTTGTTTTGTACTCTAACAAGTGTTCACGGGGTATTTTTTAGGTAATAATACAGGGTTTGTAACCCTTCTGTTTGAAAGATTTAGACATTGTTTTTACATTTTTGTCACGGTCTCCAATGTTTGAGCATATGCAATGGTATCTAATAGCTTGACTATGGATGATGGCTTGTTTAGTGTGGGAGGGATGGAAACTGGAGCTGTGTAGGTAGCTGCATCTGTCTGTGGGTTTCCTATATAAAGATGAGTGGAGAGTGACATTGGTGATTGATATAGTAGTGTCTAGAAAGTTTACTTGTTCTGTAGAGAAATCCATTTTAAGTTTTATAAATGAATGGAAGGTGTTGAATGAACTATGGAAGTCTCTGAGTTTGCTTTTTCCTTCTGTCCATATGATGAACAGATCATCTATGTTACGGTATTATTTGTATGGTTTGTAAATAGATTTAGAGAAGAATGTTTCTTCCAGATTGGCCATAAATAGATTAGCATATTGTGGAGCCATTTTGGTACCCATGGCAGTTCCCACCATTTGTAGGTAGGTATCTTTGTTAAAAGTGAAATAGTTGTGAGGTACATTTTAAAATGGGCAAAGAGTTTATAGAAATTAAAACTAATGATCTTTAATTTGTTAATGAATAAATAATACTAGGAACTTGCCCGTCAAAAATGATGGGATTAAAATTGTAAGGCTGGCAATGCTGTTTGACACAATGTGAGACATTTGCACCTCTGAGCAACTTCGGCGCTCATTGCAAGCCTCTCCCGCTAGCGGTAGTCATCGTGAGCCCCGAGATGAGCGCCTTTGGCACTCAAATCGTGGCTCACAATGGGCGCCTTTGGCGGTCATTGCGAGCCTTTCCTCCCACCTACTGTACGGGCCCGTTCATTGCAGGTTTTGCTAACCTACAAGTTTTGTTCTTGGGAATGCCATGTGTCTCTTTCCACCATCTCCCCCCTATCCCTTCCCTGTGTGTTTGTCCTCTGTGTGTCTGCTGACTGTTTGAGTGTTACACATTTAAGGGTGTATGTTTTATTTTCAAATTCCCGGGTGCCTGTCTTTGCTCAGCCTCATGCAGTTTCAGATTTTTTTTTACACTTTTCGTCCGTCATTTTTTTCCTCGCTTAGCCAATTTTGTATTGACGAAAACCGCCAAATATGGCTCAAAATTGCTTGTAAGCTCACTCCCAGGCTTCCTGGCTCTCCCCCTGTCCTGTCCCTGTGTGTGAGTGTGTTATTATATTTGTTAATTATTTTGTTTGTTTTTAGGGTTTACGCGCTTGGCTCGCAGTTCCGCCCCTCACAATGCAGGATAAGTACTGCGCCTTGCTCCGCCTCATTTGCGAGGCTCGCATGTGTGACGGTACACTTGGCTGCAATGAGCGCTCCAGCCGAATTCCTGCACCATACAAGTCTCGCCTCGCGTCGGGAGCCTTCGCGAGGGACGCAAGTGCGTGACCAACATCGCAAACGTTACGAACAGCGTTTTTGGTCCACAACTATACAGGGAGTGCAGAATTATTAGGCAAATTAGTATTTTGACCACATCATCCTCTTTATGCATGTTGTCTTACTCCAAGCTGTATAGGCTCGAAAGCCTACTACCAATTAAGCATATTAGGTGATGTGCATCTCTGTAATGAGAAGGGGTGTGGTCTAATGACATCAACACCCTATATCAGGTGTGCATAATTATTAGGCAACTTCCTTTCCTTTGGCAAAATGGGTCAAAAGAAGGACTTGACAGGCTCAGAAAAGTCAAAAATAGTGAGATATCTTGCAGAGGGATGCAGCACTCTTAAAATTGCAAAGCTTCTGAAGCGTGATCATCGAACAATCAAGCGTTTCATTCAAAATAGTCAACAGGGTCGCAAGAAGCGTGTGGAAAAACCAAGGCGCAAAATAACTGCCCATGAACTGAGAAAAGTCAAGCGTGCAGCTGCCACGATGCCACTTGCCACCAGTTTGGCCATATTTCAGAGCTGCAACATCACTGGAGTGCCCAAAAGCACAAGGTGTGCAATACTCAGAGACATGGCCAGGGTAAGAAAGGCTGAAAGACGACCACCACTGAACAAGACACACAAGCTGAAACGTCAAGACTGGGCCAAGAAATATCTCAAGACTGATTTTTCTAAGGTTTTATGGACTGATGAAATGAGAGTGAGTCTTGATGGGCCAGATGGATGGGCCCGTGGCTGGATTGGTAAAGGGCAGAGAGCTCCAGTCCGACTCAGACTCCAGCAAGGTGGAGGTGGAGTACTGGTTTGGGCTGGTATCATCAAAGATGAGCTTGTGGGGCCTTTTCGGGTTGAGGATGGAGTCAAGCTCAACTCCCAGTCCTACTGCCAGTTCCTGGAAGACACCTTCTTCAAGCAGTGGTACAGGAAGAAGTCTGCATCCTTCAAGAAAAACATGATTTTCATGCAGGACAATGCTCCATCACACGCGTCCAAGTACTCCACAGCGTGGATGGCAAGAAAGGGTATAAAAGAAGAAAATCTAATGACATGGCCTCCTTGTTCACCTGATCTGAACCCCATTGAGAACCTGTGGTCCATCATCAAATGTGAGATTTACAAGGAGGGAAAACAGTACACCTCTCTGAACAGTGTCTGGGAGGCTGTGGTTGCTGCTGCACGCAATGTTGATGGTGAACAGATCAAAACACTGACAGAATCCATGGATGGCAGGCTTTTGAGTGTCCTTGCAAAGAAAGGTGGCTATATTGGTCACTGATTTGTTTTTGTTTTGTTTTTGAATGTCAGAAATGTATATTTGTGAATGTTGAGATGTTATATTGGTTTCACTGGTAAAAATAAATAATTGAAATAGGTATATATTTGTTTTTTGTTAAGTTGCCTAATAATTATGCACAGTAATAGTCACCTGCACAAACAGATATCCCCCTAAAATAGCTAAAACTAAAAACAAACTAAAAACTACTTCCAAAAATATTCAGCTTTGATATTAATGAGATTTTTGGGTTCATTGAGAACATGGTTGTTGTTCAATAATAAAATTAATCCTCAAAAATACAACTTGCCTAATAATTCTGCACTCCCTGTATATGTGATTATTCTGTAGTGAGCCACACCATTTTTGTTTTAGTTTGTCTAGCTATCCAAGTTGAAGTGATTCTTGATCGCGAAGCAGCAATTAGATGCTTTATTAGAAATGTGGCAATGCTAAAAACCTAACTATGCATACATCTGGTTTTAACTGGGAAAAATCCATGATACTTTGGTAAAGGCTGCATATGAGAGGGAGTATACATTTCTTCATAAGCAGGGCTTCCAGTTACCACTCATGCAGCACCCCTTTTTCTCCTTCGCCGCAATTCCAAAAATGTTACATAGATAAGAATGGTCCTTAGACTCAAATCTGCCAGCAACTGCTCAAGTCAGATAATATGGAATGTTCTATACACAAACAAAATCTTGAAAACTGAATATATTTTCTCTAAAAATGGTTTAATGATCATTCCTTACACAGCTGCTAATTGCTGTTTTTTTGGTACACAAATGTGCAACTTTTCCTGAAAAAAAGTTTTCCTAAGTCTATTCTAAAATTTATTATATACAGTCAGTGATTTAATATAATCAAATTAATATATTTCCATTCCCTTTAAGAACTGAAAAGGCACAAAAAATACACTTGTCGTCTATCAAATCAACTAGAGATCCGACCAATTTAAAATCTGTTTCTCTGAGTACAGAAGGTACTAAATTAATTATGTTACCATTCATAATTGAGGGACATAAGCGTATTTGATAAAATACAAGAGTATGTTCTCATAACTTCCGATTTTGTAACAGTATTAAGGTTTAAAAATGGGTTTGCTAATGGAAGGTTATGATCCTTCTGAGGTTTTTTTGATGACCCATGAGATGTCATAATTACTTTAACATGAATATGTACGTTGCTCGCTGTTACTGAAGTAATGAAATATTAATCATAAAAACTCAATATTCAAGCATTTTACAGAGCTTTGCTGAAGCTATATTTCATACTAGAAAATATATAAAGATTATAAGTAAGAAAAGTTTGATATCCGAGTGCCATCCAAAGGTCTTCCTGCTTCTCAACTTTCTTTCCTACATCTTCATCTCTTCTAAATTTCTTCCTTCTTCTCCTATACCAAAACTGGCCTCCAATTAAATCAAAACTGTTAACCCCTTAGCTCTTCCTTATATTGGTCTTGTCAATTATCTCTTTAAATCCAGCTTCTCTTCTTCTGTCTGTTCAGTGAGCTTTCTCTTGGCTAAAACCTTTCTTCCTAGTAACCACACAATATCAGACAAATCCCAAATAGCACAGCTTTTGAGACCCAACTTATATATACCCACTTTAAAGAGGCTATCAAAAGAGCATCCTTAGAGAGCATACTTGCCCATACAGTAGAGTCTTAGTTAACCAGAATTCTCAAGCTACCAGAACATTTTTTTAATACTGTACTTTAAATAAAAATTACATTTTACATGGCTAAACAAATGCCAGGAGCCAGGTTGTCATGTCACAAAATGCTTACAGGCACCTAGATTTCATCCACTGTATGTCTCTACTGCTTGGAATGCCAGTAGTTGGAGAGGAGCTGCTCGGAAGTCTTCCCCTGCCTCTATCCCTGTAGTGACTACAGGACAACCTTCTTACACCCCTCTACACCCAACATAAGATGGAGAAAACTAGATTTCCCTGAGGGTATTGTTCACATGTAAGTAAATCCACACTCTGACTGCTTTGTACCCATGACTGCTTTCACCAAGCAACTAGGACTCTTTTCGTGCTGCCCCTGTTCTCTAGAACTCCATGCCTAGCTCCACTAGAGTATCCCCCTGCCTCAAATCCATCAAAACTAAAAATGCATCTGTTTGAAGAAGCCTATAACCTGCCACCTTAACATGCACAATGCATCTTTCATCTTCCTGTACCAAATCCAAACCCCTTAGATTGTAAGTCTGTGATGTGCTTTGGGGAAATCTCTATGGACTCTAAGCTCAAAGACCGGGCCCTCCATCTTTGTAATGTGTTAATATTGTTTTGCCTTGAACACAATCCATGTATAGCGCAATGGAATATGTTGGCGCATTACAAATAAACAATGATAATAATAATGTAAAGCTATTCACTCAAAAACTGATTTTATTGTAAATTCATTATTAAATAAGCAACTGAACCCTTACTACCACTAAGAGTTGTCCATTAAACGTTATCTAATCATTACCCATATTCAGTGGACAGTATGATTATCCCAAATGTGCGTAGTCCTTTAACGTATCCTCTAGAACCACTTCTGCTTGTTGGCACTTTTATAAAAAAAAAAATGTTTGTAACAGTCAAAAGTAAAAGTTAACATTATATCATCATAAGCTAAAGTGCTTATTTGTAATTCATAGATAAAAGGCTCTAAATGTTCTTGCTCATTATACCCTAAGATCACTGCCAGCACCATGACTGAAGCGCTAACAAGTAAACACTAGAAATACCATATGGTGCACATTATTCTTTTGATCTGTTCATGCTTCCTGCCAGAGGGACCATAGCGCTGATGTCATGAGCTTCAGCATTATCTAACTTATTTTATGGAAAATCTGAACTGCAAATAGGTGTACCAGCATTATTAGTTATTTTCTGTGTATGTGGAGAAAGTATTCCAAGATTATAACAAAACAAAAAAAAGAAAAAAAGAAGGTTTCTGTTTCTATAGCATACTCTGAACACAGTTGTTTTCTATGAACCAGTACAGATTCTCGGGTCTTAAATGAAAAAATGTGAAGATTTCATTATTAGCTGAATATCTGCAGAGACAACATTTCTGTCTGTTTCACAGTAAGCATATGGGCTATTGTAAAAAAAAACAGAAAAAATGCAGCATTTGTTAAAAATCAAAAAACAAAACAGTCAATGACCTACCCGAAGTTCGTCCTTGGTGCTGAAACTCTCTAAAAGTTGCTGGTAATGTCGATCCGTCATTTGTCTCAAGAGAGATAGCAGTGATGCCACAAACTCCCCCTGAAGAAAAAACAACAACACAAAAAACATATAGATACATTACAACAAAATCATGAAGAGTAATAAGATGATTTGAGGGGAATTAATGTGTATTATAAGTAATTTAGGTCTAATATGAACGTGAAATTCAGAAACCTGGGATAGAGTTCATCTGTGGACCACTCTTTAACATAATTCACTATAACTGTAACTGGTTATATAATTCAGTATATTTTATGCTAGAAAACATTTTAAAACAATCAGCTAAGACAAGCTAAGTTGCAGACACATTTGTCTGAATTGGGGATTTTTTCCACAATGGCCCTAACTTGCTTTTTAAATCTGTTGAACAAAGCTTTGTGAGATTTCAGTTTGTCCAAATCTCTAAAACAGTAGGTTCCTTAATATGACAACACTAGGAAATTGCCCATCAAAAATGACAAGAGTAAAATTGCAAGGCTAGCAATGCTGTTTGCCACACAATGCGAGGCTATGGGCCCGCTGAGCACCTTCGGTGGTCATCGTGTGGCTTGCAATGAGCCTGTGTAGTTTATAGGCCGTGCGCTGGAGTGTTATGGTCTTGGGTTGTGTTACTGCCTTGGGTTTTGTTAGTGGCTTTCGTTAAGCGTTACTGCTTAGGGCTAGTTTTATGTCCTTGTCCCTCGTTTTTGTGGTTTCACATTTTTTTTTGGCAGCCTTTTTTTTTGTCGCTTAGGTGATTTTCGATTTTCGAAAAAATGGCAAATATGCATCAAATTAATTTGCAACCTGACTCACAGGCTCCCTGACTCTCCCCCTGTGCTGTGTGTGAGTTAATTTGAGGCATATTTGTTGTTTTTTTCATGTCTTTTCAGTTCCGTGGTTTGGTCGTTAAAGTCGTAATTTTGCGATGCACACAGTGCATGTACGGGTTTCGGTCCTAAGTCGTGCGGGTCGCAAGTCCTGTGTGGGTGAACTGCTCACCTCGCTTTGCGAGGCTCGCAGTGTAATGAGCGCCTTTGGCGCTCATTGCAGGTTAAGTTCCGCGTGCCTCAACTGCTTGCCTCGCGGTGCAATGAGCGTCTTTGGCGCTCATTGCAGGCTATGTCCCACGTGCCTCAACTGCTTGCTTTGCTTCGCAATTGAACAAGCCTGCGATTTAAGGGCCGAAAGCCTAAACTGTAAACCATGCTATGGTAAGTAGCATTTCAGAGCGTGATCATGATCAATTAAGCAAGGCCATAACTCCTGATTTAGTAACAGCCAATAGTAAATTAGACCGTAATCATTACGTCAGTAAAACATGGAGGTTAAACGTCAATCAGTTAGTGTTTAGTCGTCCAATATACGATCAGACTTGCAATGCAGCAATGTACAAAATAATAAAAATGATAGCTGATACTATTCTAGTCCATGTGGGTAGCCTGATATGTATTAACTTGATTACAGAGATTGATAGAACACGTAAATTAAACATAAAAAAAAATGTATTGCAGATTTGCAAGCTTGAGACTGTTGTGCAATTAATTCTATTGACTTTCATCACTTTCCCCACCTTTTAAAGTGCAGTACTGATTTTTTTATCTTCATTTATAGTGCTACGAACAGGTGTTTGACCACCTTGCGAGTCCTATCTGGTACTCATAGGATTTTCTTCTACACTTGCCATTTACGGGTGTGAAAACATTTGCAGGCTTGAGGAATTGTAGCAATTGAATAGCGATTTGCAATTGTAACATTTACGGGCTTGAAAGATCAATGGCTAAGCTGGGTCGAAGTTAACAATCGCAGGGACGTTTTGCTTCTGCGGCTAGCGAAAAGACGCCAGTTGTATAGCAAGTTATTTTACGGCTCCATTACGGGCTCCAGTAACTTACAATTGCTCTAATCGATAGGGGCCTAAGTAACTATGAACATATTTTTAGAAAACAAATGATTGATCAAATTACTTATAACCAAGTTACACTATTTCTGCAAGTACTATTGAAAGAACATCTGTAGGACATAAATATCCTAAATGTATATCATACCTATCATACCTATCATACGTGAATCCTCTTCCCCTTTTAAAAATGACTACATTTGATGTTTTTTTCTCAAATATGTTTTAATCTCAACAGCCTGTTCTATGAATGTACAGACTTTGGCAAAACAGAAGAAACAGCTTATTTGTTGGATTTTATACACATAGGTAAGACGAGGATACTGAACATAAGCCTTAAATTACAATATATTCATTTCCAATAAACATTATCAAGCACTTACAGTTACATCCTGGAACTGAAGTCGCATTGCAGACCCGGATGGCTGAGGCCTGCTTGTAATCTCTAATATAGTTCTCAGCAGAATATCCAGGAGGCTGTTCACAATAACATCAACTTCCTTCATGGCTGATTTCTCCTAAAAATATCCCCAAAAGGAAAAGTATTGTGAAGAACAGTGTAGTTCTGAACTTGTAAGAAAATTGACAATCTATCCATATACTGGTCATATAGAATGGATTTCAAGACCATCCATGAAAAAGTAATTATAGTATATAGTAATACAGCATGTCGCAATACATTGACTATATATACCATATATATTGGAATTCAATTTAAAAGGGAAATTTATATTTTATTTTGATGTAAAGGTACTATGTTATAATTGCTTTATATATATTCAACCCGTTAGAACATACTACCGTGATGACAAATCTCGGCTTCCCCTCCAGGCTGTTAATCTTACCTGAGAGCTGATAATGATGTCAAAACTGTCATCACTAACTGCTCCATTCACGGTTACAACCCAGGATTTTTATTATCCATAATACATTTTACTTCTAATACTATGTGCATTGTGGGTCATAAAAATCCTGCGTTGTAGCACTGATTGGAACAATTCGTGATTGCATCATCAGATGCCCAAAGCGAACAGCCAAGGGGAGAAGTTACATTTTACCCATGTTTCTTACGGCAGCTTAGAGCATGCTGCTAATATGTATAATCATATTAAAAGCATTTTACACATCTCATACTCACTTTTGTAAATAGTGTTATTTGATTTAATAGCTTAAAAACAAATATTTTATGCATTATAACATATATTTTCTAAGATATAAAATGCTTACAGCTCTGGCTATCTGTAAAATTATGATATTTAATATATTAACAGAAGCAATGCAAGCATTTATAAAACAATTATACTTGTGTAACATTGTCCTACAAACAAATATATACATGTATATACGTCTCTCTCTCTCTATATATGCATGTGTATATATATATATATATATATATATACACACACACACATTCATGTGTATCTCAATGGATTTTATGTCCACAGTATACTTATGACTATTTAAGGTGGATAACTGCACTGTATTAAGAGAAAGCATATGGTGCAATAAACACAGATCACCCTAAACAGTTCCAACAGCTCAACAGACCTATTAACAACTGTGAAAAACATCTCTGCAAGAAAGGTTAGATGATTTATTTCAACTTCATGCTGCTCCAGGCTTATTTAGGGCTATTTAAAGTGGACATTACTGCACTGCAGTTCCCAAACACTATGGGGTAATAAGTACAGATAACCTAAGAGTGTAGACATATTAACAACTGTGAAAATTGTGAAAGACATCTCTGCAGTGAATATGATTTATTTAGACTTTATACTGTCATAATGTCATGTAGGTGTGTGATAACATTTTCTGTTTGCCATTTTTGCTTTTTCTCTCTCCTTAGGACCATCATACAGTACACAGACAAGTGTAAATACAAAATAAGAGACCAATATATACAATATATTTAATGAATAAAATGTATATAATAATAACGTGGCCTTTGTATAATTAGCATTTGTGCCCACAAGTGTCTCTAAAGCATTGCTATACTCTATTCATTTTGACGGAACCTTTTGATCACCACGGAATTGAAGCTTGAAAATGTTTTTTTTATACTCTATATGTAAATGTATATAATGCACATATAGCAATTACTTACTGAGCTGTTTTTCTTGCTTAGACAAAACATGTTGCTAAGGATACGTGCGCACATTACGAGATCTTTCTGCTCCTGCAAATGCATGTGGAGGTGGTGCAATACTACCGGCAGAAGAATGAACCGGGACTCTGAAAAAAAAATAAACATTTCTATTTATACCTTGTGTTAAATGCAATAATTAGCAATGTCACAGGTCATGTTTTTTTTCCTACACGGTAATGGCAGCCTTAACTAATTCAGTCTAATTTAATATTTCTGATCACTTAATATGGATAGAACTATGATTTTGTGCATTTTTGTAGTTGCTATGATACCAAAGTGATTTATTTTAGATAAAAATGTCCATTTGTTTTATTACTGCAATCTCAGGAAAGCAAATACTGGTAAAGAACTGGTAGAGGTACTGACTGACTCATAATATATAATTGTACATTATATACAGTAATATCAAAGAGATATAATCTAATATTTGCTATTTTATTTCTGTTTTCTATGGAACAGATCTCATCTTGCTTTTCAGAAGATGTTTTCCCTTATTTTCTAATTCCTATTTTTCTTCAGAAAATAAAAATGGTTATTACATTAAAGAGACACGGAGGAGATTCCAAACACAAATAATTAAAATATTTAGTAACAAGCATTTTATTAATTAAATCTGGTTAAATAATTATATTTTCTTACAGTTCATCAGCAACTTTTTGGTCTTTTCAAATATTATTAAAAGTTGGAATGAATTTTAAATATTTTTGTTATATTTTTATTGGTTTCTGATACTAAAAAAAACAAGTTCCAATATAAGAAAATATTTCCAGCCAGCAATAAATCAGATATCTCCAATAAACTATTTGGATTCAGATTTGTGAAAGTATAAATGAAAATTTATGATCAAAGAAAATTTTGTAACACAACAACACAATTGTTACAAGAACTCTTTTAGACCACTGTAGCTTCAAATAAAGTTCATGTTTAAAATTATTCATTAAAATAAGAACATTAATAGCTGCGTTATTCATAAGAATAGAATCATTTTAGAGAAAAATCATAATTTTAGCAGACTCCGCTAGTGTATAGAAGCAGACATGCATTGTCATATAATACTTAATAAACTGAAAGGTGTACGGATTTTTTCAGTTATCTAAATATTTGACTGTTATTGATCACAATTCCCCACTGATATTCATATATAATATTTCAAGTCTCTTGAGCGAAAAAAAACAATTTAAATTCAAATTGCTCAAAATAACTGGGTACCCCCAAATCCTAATATTTCTAATTCTTTATAAAAATATTGCGCGTACTATTGAGCAAATGCAAAGGCAGAAAAATGCTTTTGTGTCTGCTTTCACCCTCCTCGCTCACTGCCAATCGCCCCCTTCCCCACTAAAAAACGATCCCCCTATTCCGTAATCACCTCTATCAGCCACTTACATAACCATGAGTGTCCATTGAGAGCCCTATGGCATATAAACCATTAACCCGTAAAGCACCTAAATGATAACCCGCACCACGGAAGTCCCTATTAGATCCCCATGGCATCTACAATAAACCCTGCCGCGGGGGTCCTTCCAGGATTCTAGTTAATTAACCCCTGCCGTAGAGGTCGTAAATGACTCCTGGGGCACCAAATATGCGAACACCATATCATGGGGGTTCTTAAATGACCCCCATGGTATCCCCATTAACTCCTAAGATGCCACCGGGGTCTATCTTTAACCCATGAAGCAAAAGTGAAAACACTACACTTAACAATAATAAATAAACCCCCCAATAAATTACTACCCCGTGTGGATGGAGGGAATCCTCAGGGATTCTAATCGGTGTTAGTAGTTTTGTGCTCAATAATATTACTGAGCACAGCCTTACTCATAATCCTGAGCCATGTAACTTTACTTCCAGTCTTGGGTTTAGGAGTTGCGGGTGTGCTTGGTAATATTACTTCTGTGGAGCATTGAATAAATGTGTAACATCACAGGGGGGGGAAAAAACACGTGAAGCCACAATTACATTTGTCAGTAGTTTACTTGTCTAGAATTGAATAGGGCTCTTAGAACCCTATTCAATTAGAGGCCTGTAAATTAGTCTAACTGTTAATTTTGTCTGGGGTGTTTTTTTTCTTTAAATATTTAGATGTATTCTATTGACTCAAGCCTGCAATTTATGTCTCACAGCCTCCACACGAAAACCCTGCCTTTTTAAGAAGGATTTCAGGCAATGTGGTCATATGATCTGACAATAATTAAGCAAGCCGTGATTATTTCTTAGACACAGCCAGAAGTAAATGAGACTATCAGTAAAACATGGAACTTATACTTAACCTGCAATCGGAGGCTACAAATTAATGAGAGCCAATAAGTAATATCTGCCCATCAGGCTCGCAATCAAATCAATACATTTGTGCATCTGTTCTAGTCCATGTGGGTTTCATAATATGTATTAACCCCTTGAGTCCTGGGATCAATATTACTCAGAAATAACAGTTAAAATTATATTTTTTATTGCATATTTGTGGGTTTGAGACTATTCTACAATTAATTCTAACGTATTTCTATGCCTTCCTTTGCTTTTAAAATACAGTATAGTGTGTTTAATTGCTGTTACAGCTATAATAAGAGTTAGAAAAAGCCCTTGCAAGTCTGATTTAGTACTCATAACATTTTTGCCAGAAAGCCTGATACTTTTTTCAGTTGCGAGTCAGAATTAATTTGCGAGCTAGATTTACGGGTCTAATAGAATATCGAATTTGTGTAACTTTAATTATTTAGCCCTAATATTTTTGTTCGAGCTGTGCTAAAGCTAATAGAGTTCTAAACCCAAATTTTCATCTTTGGCTGACGCATAGTGATTGAGGGTGGGTAACATAATTGGAATGCGAGTAGCTAATAGAATATGTGGTAATTGTAAGAGTGATTTTAATTGTGTATAAATGTATGGTTTGGACAATAGAATAGGGCCACAGTCAGGAAAAAGCATAAATATGCAGGAAAAATGCTGATGTTGCTTTTTTACAGAGGTAAGCCTATTACTTTAGGCATGTGAGAGAGTCATGTACCTCTTTGCAGTTAACAGTTTACCTGGAGTATGCTGCCTTCTGAAAAGGGAGAAAGTGTCAAAAGCTCCAAAGGCTAAACAAAGTCCATCCTTTCTCCCTCCTACACAATCCTCCCTGCACTGATCATTATACAGCACAACCCTCAGGCTCCAAGCTATTAAGAAGTGCCATATATACACATGCAGAGTTTGCGAAGATTCCGTTTTTCTCATAAATGTGTTGCGCTCATTTGTGCACATTTGCTTATAGGCAGTACAACCTATGAAAACAAGGTCTATAATGGTTTTTATTATGAGGAATCTGTCTCTTTACCGGGATTGCTGTAGAGCTCGCTCTCCACCGTCTTCGCTATGCATTGCAGCTTCACATCTTGAAGGGAGTCATCTACATGCATGATTGTTGGCAGACTGCCCAGAGTATCATGCACTAAATTTGCCACCTCTCGAACATCAAAGAGCTTCAGCAGCTCGGAGTACACAGCTGGGAAGGAATTCAGAAACACAGCCTGGGGTGGGAGGGAAATGGAAGAATACAGAAGCATTGAAAAATAAAGATTAAAATCTCACATTTACTGTACTTACAGTTGGAGACTAAGCAGAAGGTTCATTGTGTTATCGCAGTGTGCACGCTGCATGAAATTGCACTGATGCTGCGTATAAGAACAAATCTACCACTGAGAGACCGCCATTAAATACAAACTCAACAATAATGTAATTTGTGGTTAGTTGAATGATCTTAAAGGAGCTGTTCCAGGCATTAAAAGGTTTATTTATTTACAAATACCACCTTCATTTGGACCTGTAATTTTATATTGCAAACATTTGTTTGTTTAGTAGTGGTAATATACAAAACATCTAAATCAGAGGCGCTCAATCAGGACAGGCTCTTTTTGCTCACTTGTGCCCGTCACAGGGAGTAATATCCTGCAGTATATCAATCTGGAGTGATCCAGTCCCGAAATACCAGGCAAGTCTACCCTGCATAGGAGAAAGAGCAAACCCCAGACGTACGTCTCGGCCTTTACTGGGCCTCATCAGTGGGATGTAGCTTAACAACTTAGTACACAGTGAATTAGGAGCCTACTTATAAAGCCTCCTATCGCCTTTATGAAACCGCACAGGATACAATTGCCTGGTATTTCTGGGCTGGATAACTCTACTGAGAGAGACCATTCTGGATAGTTCTCCCTGTGAAGGGCACAAAAAGTCTGCCCTCATGGTAGATAATAATGTCCATAGAACATATTAAGGCTAGTTTGTTCTCTGATTGGCCAATTTCAGTCCTTTCCAATTATCTTAACAAAAACTCTCTGTTCCCTCATTCCTCACCCCTCTCTCCACAGATAGCCAAAACACAACAATGTAACAAACACAAAATGGATTCCTGTGCTGATAAAAATTCCGATTTTCCCAAAAATGTTTTCTTAAACAGCTGCTAATGTTGTTAGTTTGATACTTGGTAAATGTGCATTTTCTTTTTAACTACATTGGTCCTTTAAAGATTTAAAATCAACATTTTGTATTCATGTTCTGACCTATAGACTTAAAGGGACACTGAATTCACAGATTTGCTATCATTCATTTAAAGGAAATGGTTTTATACATTAAAAATGTTTGTACTAATCAGTATTGAAGTGGTTAGACAATTTCTGTACAATCTGCATTTGGAAGAAAGTAGGAACCTCTACTGGCTAAGTTTAAAGGATCACCTTTGTCTGATACAAATAAACAAGTAGGGCTTGGTCAGAAAATAAAACTTTGTTGAGCATTTATTGTGCATTTAAACAATGAATTATTGTTTTTAATGAAGCCCAAGGCTGTAGCAGCTACACATCTCCCTGCCCCTTGAATGGTTTATTGTCTCTGGAGTGCGACCTTTTGACATCTGGGCTTTACTTATAGTGCATTTTGTATATATACAACATTGATCTGAGAAACAAGGTTAATCAGTGGGCACAAGTACATAAATAGTTATCTATATTTTTGTCATTTGGATACACAAAATTATAAGAAGCGGGGACAAGTCAGATTAGATGAGACAGCTAACACTGCGCCTTCCAGCTAGAAGGAACCCCTTGGGGGGGGGGGGGGGGGGTCATAGCAATCTGACTGAATTACCCCACTTAGAACTCTCAACTTTGAATGTTATTTCTTTATTATTTTAAATGTTTTAAATACGCAGCAGTATATATAAAAAATATATTTTATATACATCAATCTAATGAGTGTTAATCAGTCTGGAAAATAGATTTAACTTCCTAATTATTGTATTTGCCCTTTATAAGAACATCAAAATGGCCATTTAATTAGGGTTTGTCGGTGTACTGCACCAGCTGAGTTACACAGTTCTATGAAGAAAAGTTATTCCCTCTTGTGGCTTAATCTGATACAGCTAAATCATTCAGACAGGCTTGATTTAAAAAAAAACATTTTGTTTATGGATTTTATTTAACCCTTGAAGCACTACATGTCCATGCAAAGGAGAATCATATTAAACGTCTCAAATCTGTTCTTTTAAATGCATAATAGCAAATTGGTGATATCAGAGGCCCCTTTACACAAGGAATTTATAGATTTTTGAACTTGCAGTTCGAAAAAAAAATGTTTGCATAAATAAAGTGGCATAGAGCTTACATAACTGTTTAGTAAGTTCAAATGTAAGTTTTTTTATGTAATTTATTTTTCAAAAAATAACTTTATTGCTGTGCAATTACTAAATAAACAAATGAACCCCTGTTGTATGACCACTATAGTGATCTATGAAGTAGCTGTGCCAGAGCATAACCTTAGTTCTCACTGGTTGGCAGATGTATGTAATGTTAAAAAAGGACTTGGAAGATTTAATTACCGTATTTATCGGCATATAACACGCACCGGCGTATAACACGCACCTCATTTTAAGAAGGAAATTTCAGGGGAAAAAATTCAAATAAAGAACTTTGAAGCAAAATCCTCAACCTCCCTCCTCAACCCCCCCATCTTCAACTCCCTCCTCCACCCCCCCTCCTCATCCTCCTTCCTCAACCCCCCTCCTCATCCTCAACCCCCCTCCTCATCCTCAACCTCCCTCCTTAACCCCCCCATCCTCAAACCCCCATCCTCATCCTCCTTCCACATCCTCCTTCCTCAACCCCCCTCCTCAACCCCCCTCCTCATCCTCAACCCCCCATCTCATCCTCAACCCCGCTCCTCATCATGAACCCCGCTCCTCATCCTCAATCCCGCTCCTCATCCTCAACCCCCCTCCTCATCCTCAACCCCCCTCCTCATCCTCAACCCCCCTCCTCATCCTCAACCCCCCTCCTCATCCTCAACCCTCATCCTCATCCTCAACCCTCATCCTCAACCCCCACCTCAACCCCCCATCCTCATCCTCCTTCCTCATTCCCCTCCTCAACCTCAACCCACCTCCTCATTCTAAACCCCTCCATCTCACCTCGGTATATGCTAATGACGTGGCGCACATGTGACGTCACATGCGCGCCGGGTCAGGGAGCGGAGCAGAGGCCGGAACAGAAGCAGGTAAGTGAGGGGGAGTTATTTAGGGGGGTTTAGGTTGAGGGGGGGGGGGGGGGGGTTAGGTTGAGGAGGGGGGTTTAGAATGAGGAGGGGGAGGGAATATTGGCGTATAACACGCACCTATAATATGCTCCCTATTTTCAGGGAGAAAAAGTGCGTGTTATACGCCGATAAATACAGTATTTGTGTGAACTTTATTTTATTAAGAAGTTCTGACTAAAATCTTACAAATAGTTGCTAACTATTTTCCCCCTTTGCAGCTCATGAAGACTTCTAAGTACAGGAGTTGCCTTGTCTCACAGCAACCAATTAGTGGAAACATTCTGCAACATGCTCCTTGAGAGTGGTCACCGACAGGCTAATTTGAAACCTGCACTTCACACTCTGTGTATTAATGATCTACAGAGGGACCCAAACAGGTAACAAATGTATAATTTTAGACAGAAAAAAAACAGCACTTAATAAAATAAGTACGTAATACATATTATATTCATAGTGAATCAAGAAACCTTTCATGTGGTGGTCAGGGTCATATAGCTGTAGTGCTCAATGGATGACCAGCATGACCCACCAACCTCTTATCAGTGTGCACTATTTAACAATAATTCACCACCCAATACAACCACATATTTGAAGCAGTTTATCCAGCACTGAGAACTTTATAAAAAAAAACAACACACCTTTTCAAATAATAAAACCTGTCTCCATGGTTCTTTAAACTTGCTATAAAGAAAAATATATCCATACTGTTTCACTTTAATGTTACACTAACATGTCATCAATATATAATTATGAGAAAAATAAAATGTAAAATATAAGGTTTACTTGTTCTCTCACAAGTAGCTATTAGTGGCCATATGCACTAAGGAAATTACAAATCAAAAGTACTTACTGTAGGAACAAAGTCAATGAATTCTATAGCAACAAATAACGGTCAGATTATATCTGGACTTTATGTACTGTTCAAGAGGCTGTTGATGTCAGTGCATGGCATGATATAACATACTTGTATTAAGAAGATGGCCATAATTGCAGGCCAGCTTAGACTTTACATTCCTGGAGCCACTAGTACAATTTAATTGCATTATACCATACATTTTTATAGCAGTACACATAATAAATAGAATTAAGTTCATTGGGGCCACTAGAGAGGCGTACAGATATATGCACAGAGCATTAAGTACCTGGGATCATATATACATGCAATATTTCCTTAGCATTTCGCCCTTTGTCAATATGGATAATCATCCTAATGAGAAAATTAAAGGATCACATCAATACACTAACAATATTATCAGCTGTGTAAGCCATGGACACAAATTTTTTTGGGAAAATCTGAATTTTTGAAGACTCTGTCTATGAGTACATGAATCCATTTGGCATTTGTTACATCACATACTGAGAGCTGGATGATGTTGTGTCTGTGTTTGTAGTTATCAGTGGGAGGAGGGAACAGGCAGAGGTCTAGAGCCTTTGTCTAATAATAGTAAGACTAAAATTGACACCACACCCCTTCTGGCCCAGAAGCTGGTGCATCATCAAAGGTAACCATAGTTCTCCGGAAATATGACAACTCCTCTCACACACACAACTTCCACCAATGCTTCATGAATCCCTCCATCTTTTGTCATGAGTTAAAATTGTTTTGCTTGATCACAACATATGTAAAGCGATACGGAATATGTTGGCGCATTACAAATAAATGATAATAATATTAATGAATCACTCCATAATTTTTTGTATTATTATTTCTTTTTGTAATTACAAACAAGCTATATGACTTTTTCAGACTTAATAAGACAAATTTTTCGAACATGATTTTTTCATTGAGCAGTGGTTCTCTAAACCTACATTTACAATATGCTTTATTGAAGTTCTATATTTAATAATGCCAACGTGGTCAGATGATATAGCAACATTTTTATTACTGCCAATTTGTTTCTATGTGAGAGGACATCTTGAACGCAAATAACTTTTCATCTGCGTTCAGTTGAAATGTAACAATTCTTCTTACTGGTTCTATCAGTATAATGCAAATTTCATTTGTTTTGAAAGCCCTTTTCAGAAAGCAACTCAAACAAGAGAATTACTGCTTGCAAGAAAGAATAATTCTATATAATAGTTAATGAATTACTCTATTTTTTACTTTCTGAAATTACTTTACCCATTATAAAGTCTAATTCTTAAAAAGATCATATTGTAACACTCTCTCTCCCTTCCTCTCTCCCTCACTCTCTCTATCTCGTTCTCTCTCTCTCTCTCTTTCTCTCTCCCCCTCCCTCCCTCTCCCTCCCTCTCCCTCTCGTTGATGAAATCATACCTGTGAATGAGATAGAGCACTTGCACCCTTACTCTCCTGGGACAGAAAGAATCGTATTGACATAAGAAGCTCTTGAATACAGCACCGGAATTCCTCTTCATTCTGTCCTCCAGTATGGCGAGAAAACAGCTTTCGAGACTGAACTATATACTTAAAAATATACTCCTGGGCCTACAAATACAATGGAAAATAGAAAGGTGTAATCATGAGTTACTGATATAAAAACTAGTCAGATTGCACATGGATTTACTTAACGTGCTACGGATATTAATCGTGGATATGCACAGCGCATCAATCAATGCAAAACAGGTATTTACACTTTAAGAGACAGGAAAGTCATTGTATTATGCCTATTATACGATTAAAATAACAAGTTAGGCAGCATATATATTTTTGTCTTGCATACATCTCATGTCTAGACTTCATATTTTTCCATTCAGTAAAGCTCCACTTTTCTTCCGTTTGACTAATTGTAAACCATTCAGAGTCTGGCCAGCTATTTTACAAGCCAATCCGGATAGCACAGTAGTATTTAGTGCACTGGGTTCCCTAGTGGTCCAATGTTTAATAATTGGGGCTATCCTGGGTTCGATTCCAGTCAATGAACCAAGAGATCACACCACCCTGAAGCCAAGCAGCGTTGGGCCTGGTCAGTACTTGGATGGGACACCACCTAGGAATACCAGGAGCTGTATGCTGTGGCCCTCTGGAGAAGGAACTGTCAACCCATTCAAGTATCTCTGCCATGAAAACCAAGTGGATCACCATGGTGTGTTACGGTCAAAGAGGTCACGGAGAGTAAGACACGACTGAACGGCACAGCATTTAGTGCACTGATCATAATAAATGATGAAAAGTCACTCCATTTTTGTGGGGAATGAATGATGAGTAGGGATGATTAATACTGCAAAGTCATATCTGGATTCCAAGATAACACATAAGGTTACTGGACCTCTTTTCTGCTCTATAAAACATTATTTTAAAAAGGCTTGCCAGCTTTTTTTAGCACCCTTGTATAGAATAGATCAACAAATAGCAACATATGCAGGACAGGATGTATGGAATCTGAACAGATATACTTTTGCCTAGCGAGACAATTAATTTCTTTTCTTTTAGGCAGATTATATCTGTGAACTCAATTTAGTGTCAAACTGAATAATTTTGTATGTGTTCTCTGAAACTTACATCATATGGCTCTGTAGATTTATTATATTAGAACTAGGTGCAATATAGAAATCCGACCTATATAAGTTATTAACCATGTTGAGTTATACATTTTCAGTGAAGTGAAGCAGCCAGACGGGATGCATATTGGCCAACCCTTGCTGCAAGTCCCATAATAACTTCCTTCTTTCCTTTTCACGGACAGAAATCCTAAATATACCTAATATACTCAAACCCACTGAATTTCTGAATACCCAACAGTACTATTTACAATTATCATTAGCTCAAAGCAAAGCAGAATCTGAATGTTCAACTCATATGCAAATGAATACAAAAGAGCTTTAATACAGAGCAGATTTTTTTCTTATTACCTTTAATACCTCCTGGATATGTTCTTGTCGTTCAGCTTCAATTATTCTGTCAACATACCATTTCAGCACTTTTATGAGGTCCCTGGAAAGTAAAGAGATATTAGTCATGTAATATTTTTAAACAAAAGAATTTTTGAATTTATAGGAGAGTTTTTATCCATTGGCAAAAATATGATTTATTGTTGTGAATAAAGCCCTTTTCCTTTTAAAGTATTTTTGTATCACAGTAAATAATATCTTTAAGTTTTGGAGATATGTACTACAGTACTCTACACTAAAATAGAGGGTGAGATTCTGTCTACCCAGCCTAACCTTAGTCATTCATTTTTAATATTTAGACCTTGTCTGTATTTTGTAACCTCTAACCAGCGGAGTCTTCAGTTCTATCTGTATCACGTACTTATATATCACTTATTAATGTCTTATGTCTATTGGGTCTTTACACAAAGCCATGGAAAATGGTATAAATAAAAAATAATAAAAATGCCCAGTAAGAACATGGGGTATAAGGATTCAAATTAATATTCCCCATCTCTGCAATCATATATTTTGGGATAAAGTATATGCATTAAAGGGCCTCATATGCAGTCCCCTCACAGTCTGTCAGTCAAAGTGCTTTTTATTTGACCCCAAAAAAAATGGTAAAATCTCTATAGGGAAGAATTGAATTGGTAGTAGAGGTATAGATAAGAGAAGAGAAGTATTCAGGAGTATTATTGGGTATTTACTAGTTTTAGAGAGATATACAGGATGGGGAACATATGAAGCCTTCAGACTTCCTGTTGGCCATCACTGCATTAAAGTGACACAAAGTCACTATATGTGTTCATGACTTGCAAATCATGTGGAAACATAGCCTAATAATACATTAAATAGTTATAAAATGTGTTTATATCTCTCACTGCTTTTTTTTTTTCTAAATAGTCGTAATTACCTTGATTACAAGGTAAAACAAAAATATATGTAAACTGTAACGATATGTGATGAGATAGGAGCTGTAATGCTTTTAAATTAATTATTTAGGATAAATAAAAGTTTTAATGTAACAAAGGAGGATTCAAACTCATAATATAAAGCTAATATAAAGTTCTATAACTATAACTCTATATGATTAGCAGTGAGTATAGAAATCAATGAAGCTAAAATATAATACAGCCTGAATCTCGTCATCTATTCAATATCTTGTGGGAGGACTTCAGAGGCTATGCAAGCAATAACTAAAAATGACAATATATACAACAATTATTCATCAATTTACAAAAATAAACAACTTCCCATGTAATTTTTCACCCTTTATTAGATGGCGCAGATAGTATACAAAGACGAACGTGTCCGTTAATTGATATTGATAAAGTTTCAGGATAAAGAAGAACCCTATATATTTTTTCTTAGATTTATTTAGTAGATGAACAAAAAAACTTGCTACGCCACATTAATTGTGCTGTGAGAAAAGCAATTGCATAATTCCTGAGATATCTTAATATGCCATTGCTAGATTTAATTATTGGAAAGGATTCAATCCTAGACATAGAATTATATTAAGTAACTAGGAAGACAGACATGGAAGGGACAAAGACAGCAATGCAAGCATGTCTGGGATAACCACAAGGGACACTTCAAGGATTAATTAAGTAAAAAAGGAAGACTAGATCTGGCGGCAAAGCTAGTGAATAGAGGGCCCCTGTGCAAATTAGTTTGCGCCCCTTGCAACTACTATGGAAGATAGATGGTCACCTTAGGGTAATCAGATCACCTTTCTAAAAAAAACATAATGTGCCCCTCTCTCCTAATAAACTAAGAGTCACCCTTTACCCCAAGTTGCTGTCAGTAAGAGAGGGTCCCTAACCCGCACTAGCAGTAGGTCTGCCATGGACCAGATGGGTATTTGGGTAAGTATCTGCCATCAAATCTATTTTCCTTATTATGTAAATCTGGAGATATCACAACCTTGGACCATGTCATATAAGAGTATGTAATAATATAAAAGTTGAAAATCACGTTATTTTTTAAATGTACCGTATTACATGGATTTATTTATGTGTATTTAAAACTAACAACTTTAAGTTTATTTATGTTGACAAAAAATATTTTGCTTTATAAATACAAGGATACTATATCAAACTGTCAGACAGCCTTCATTAAAAACTGGTCTTTGGAGCGTCTATTTTTGTATTATTTTTGCTCCAATATAAAATAGACAATAAAGGCTTGGGGCCTCATTCAATTGCGATTTGGCCAATTGAATACGGCTCTATATAAGCACATAGCATATTTTTTTTACAGAAGTTTTTAGTTAGTAAAGATTTTGCTTTTGGATATAACTTCACAAACTAAAAACTTCTGTAAAAAAATATGCTATGTGCTTATATGGAGCCCTATTCAATTGGCTAAATTGCAATTGAATGAGGCCCTTGGTGTGGTGCTTGGTACCGAGTCTACTCCTCATTTCCAGCTATTCAGTTAACACGGATGCCATTCCTGACATGGTTGAATGACTCACATATTGTGACAGAAATACCCCTCTGAGGAAACAGTAGCTATGTGTAAAATGCATTGTGACTCCAGAGAACTCTGTATCTAAGTGGAGTTTTGACATACAATTTTAATAATAACATTTTAAGTATAAAATATTAACCCATGTAAAGTACAGGATAAAATATTTTCAGCATATTAGCAATAAATTTAATAATATATATGAAAGCTCTGAAGGCGTATTCCAAAAACATATGCATTCCTGCACATTAGCCTTCATACATTCATATTAAATTAGCCAATCATGAATCTTCTGAACTTTATTTTACTAAGTTGGTGAGTTGTAAAGAATGCTGACCATTGAACCCTAAGTGTCTGAATTCCCATACATAGAAGCCTCAGAGTGACTCCGTAACAAAGGACAGTGCTAAATCAGAGCTGCAAATGGAGTCACATGGAATAAAAAAAAAACATAACCAGGGAATGCGTTACACAAGGGTGCTACCTGCAACGCTTTCGACTGCTACCTGCATCAACTCTCTGCCTGACATATTCTTTACAAAGATGGCTGTCTACTTTAACCTACTGCAAAATATTATTATTATTAACTTTTATTTGTAACGCGCCAGCATATTCCATAGCGCTAAACAGGGTAGATAGGGCCAGCACGAGAAAAGTCCTGACGAGGACAACCTACTTGCCCACTTGTGAACCTGCACCAGGTACTGATTAACTATCCTTCTGCCTTTTGGCACCTATAGGTTGTCCAGATTCCTGTGTTTGTGCAATCTATAAATACCAAAATCAGTTGGGTAACCTCTCAGAAGTTTACTTGCTCATCTGACCAATATGCTCAATGACTTATAGTTCAATAGGTTACATAAAATCCTAGATTTCCTCTTTTTCTCAATCTTACTTCTTCTGCCAACCCCTTCAATATACTTCTTGTTGCAGTAGTGTTGGATCCTACTCTCCCAATTGTTGATTTGTGAAAGTGTTGTACACTTCCTTGAAACTTAAACATGCATTGCATAGCTGCTGTTTACACAAAATAACTAATTACATATTAAATAATATTGAAAACATCAGGGACCACACAATACCTGTAAGCAAGCACACCAGAAAAATGTCCTTCTATATAAGTATCCATTACTGGCTTGAAATGTTGGAATTTGCTGTCCTGCAGCAAATTAATTATATGGACCTATAGAAAGAAATATATTAAAAGAAGAAAAAATAAAGATAAGAAAGTGCTTCAAGGACAAACAATGCAATGGTTTACAGATATATTTGATTATTTCTACAGTAGTCGTGTTCTTGCTAAGGTCATAAGACATAATAACCCTACTGAATCAACACAAAGGTCAAAAAACAAATAAAGTTTGAAGATTCAAAATAGACAGACTTGATCAACCAAGCTATTCTTATCTCTGCTTGGACATATCAAGAAAACTTAAAATACCCAACAGTTGTTACAAATGGACATGTAATCAATGTCAAAAGGAAAGGGCACACTTACCAAGCAATCAAACACTTTCGAACCATATTTCAGAGAGCTTTCATCCAAAATGCCAAACAAAGTATCCAGAGTATCTTGAAGAAACTAAAATATATGGACAAATATTTAGTTCATGATAATCCATTGGAAAATATCAAATATTTTCATAAATTACTCCTCACCTTTACAATTTCTGAACCATCAATTTCTTTTAATTTGGACAGACAGCCTGTGATCTTTTCTGGGTGCATTTTCCACTTTAGGAGATCGAGCATATCACCTAGAAAAATCAATTAAAGAAGATAATGTCAAATTGAGAAGAACAAATACACATTTAATTTTGCCTTTAAAGTACAGCACTAATCTAGGCATAAACAATAGTGTTTCAGGTTTTTGTTTACATTATTAAATAACTAATATTCTACTTCCATTAAATATTTCACAATAAAACAAGTTCTGCAGTAATTATCTGTCCTGGTTGGGGGGAAATTTGTGTGAAGCATCTAACGAAGGAACTGTGAAATGGTCAGGTCCATACCCAAGAATCTGACAAAACTGTAATGTAATTACTGTAATATATTGTATAAGTGTAGGGATATGAGGCATAAACAGTATCAATTTACATAGCATACATTCTACATCCAAAGTAACCAAAATTAAATAAGTGTTTTCATTAATACTGTCAAATTAATTATTTTGATTTATAATCTAAATACGGGTAAAGAGGGAACAGTGTGAGAATGTTGTTTTTTATACTATCCTAAAATAATGTGACTATTCCCATAAAAACGTACAGTTATCAAGTATATAATTAGTCACATATTTAAGAAAGCTTTAAAAATGTACACTATATGTACTGGAAGGCACAGTTACAGGCAAATTACTGACACAATGAAAAGAGAAATAGCTAAAACAAAAAAACTGAAAATAATCTACAGAAATAAGAAACATTTATATATTCGGTACATTTATATATTCGGTGAGGTGTGGATCTTACCATGTCACAATAAAACAAACAAAAGTGGAATCTTTAGAATAGCTGGAAAGTGGTTCTTGTAGAAATTAACAGTATACCCAGACTACTCAGTCAATAAGATGAATCGCTTCAAAACATGAAAAACCTTGAGCCATTAATAGCATTCTGACCCAGACAAGGAAAGTGGCTACTAGATATTTGGGTAAAAAATAACTGATATCAATTGACTTGTTGCATCTGACAAGCGGTCACAGAAACACATTTACAAATCGAAAGAAACTAGCATTTTGTACACGAAGGCCCAAATCTGCCCCTAACACAGACACTGTAACACAAGGTTAACTGTCTGACAAAGGCTCCCATAAGATAAAACCTTTCTGCATAGCAAAGAAACCAACAAAATTTGCAAGATATGTTTTTGACTTGTTACTATAATCAAACACTGATAGATTTTTGGAACATTAGTCTATTATTATCCTAATTCACGTATTTCTTGTTATCTATATGTACAGTAGCTCTGTTTCTCCCCTTTCTTTTGTCATCAAGCTGCTTGATTAAAACTTCAAATCAATCTTGTTCTCAATACTATTCCTTAAAATCTGGCTTCTATCCTCAACCATCCATGGCATAACAATAACTGAAGAGACCAATTATACATATTATTATAGCAAACTTAAAGGGTCTATTAAACACTTACTTTCATATGGTTAAATAGTCTATTTATCTGCACATGTTTCCGACACACCTTACTGATCTCTGTCACTTGGGTTCTTAAAAAAGGTATATTTCAATATAAATCTTAATCCAACAGCAGACACATTATTCTACTTTCAAAAGAATATATTTTAAAATCACAATGTTATCTACTTCCAATGTCCAAAGCCTTTGGTCACCATTGACTTCACTCCCCATATTTGCAATTTCACTAAAAACGATTACAACTTATAAACACTTAAAACATTCACTTGTTATTTCGCAAATAATTTATTGCAAACTCTTCTCATTCGCCCACTACAATCAATGTCTAATACTGTTGAATAAATCTGTATGGATTATTTTAGCCACAGCTTCAATTTACAACTCTCTTTACTGGTCCTTCAGATTTACACTCCTTATATTCACCTATAAGGTCCTTAGATGTGTTCCAATCTTAACCTTATTTCTAAATTGCCCCATTAACCTTTATGCTAACTACCTGATTGATTACTACCCTACCTTTGTATGCATTATTCAGATCTCTACAGTACTAGTTCCTGCTTATCGGTCACTAAACATGGTATAGAATATTTTTCTTATATACATGCCACACTACTAAAGTGGCCAAGAACTTCAGAAGAACACATGCATATCTCTTGTGCCTATTGAACAACTTATTTTTCTATGTACTCCACTCCCTATTCCTTTATAAAGCAAATACTACTAGTTAGAACAATACATATTTTAAAAAGGATTGTCATCAACATATAAAACACAAGGGCAGATGGGTGGGTCATCCTAAAGCAGATTGAAAGCAACAGCTGGTTCCTAAGTGAGGTATTTCAGTTTCATCACAGTTTAGGCTTGCCCTTGAACCAGATAATCTATAGACATTTATGTTTTGATAGCCCCATCTGTCTCAATACATATTTGCCAATTATCAGGATACAGAAAATGCACCCAGCAAAAACCTATTCTGGGCATTGCGGAATATCCCTTCTGTGAACCAGGAAAGGTTCAAATAATATTAATACAATATTTTTTTAATCTGCTGTGCTTCGGGGTTACACCATAAATGCACGTTTTCAATTTCTATTTAGTATTTCATAAAGAGTAATACAAAATAGGTTGGAAATTATGACAGAAGCACAAAACAGTTTGGAAACTAAGGTAAGAGGCTTGGTAAGATCCCTTCTGGGCTGCTACCTTGTTGTGGTTAAGGGCCTTGTGTACTTCAATGAAGTTGTTAGCTATACAATGAAGGGTCACTCAAAGCAAGTCATGACAGAGAGACAAATCATGGTCTTCTGGAAGAGAAATCTGCAACCCTCTTTATGGACCGGCACAACCAGAGACATAATGATATAGCCCCTCAGTTCAGAATGTGTTTACCACATTACTGACGCAGAGCAGAGGGCAAGTACGAGTAGCACCAGATATAATTGCCAATGTCCGATAGATTACAGAGAACGCAAGAGAGTTCTAGAAAAAACATTTACTTCTGCTTCATAGACTACTCTAAAGCCTTTGACTGTGTGGATCACAACAAAATGTGGAAAATTCTAAAAGAGATGGAAGTACCAGATCATCTCATTCGCCTCCTGAAGAATCTGCCACGGTCAGAACTGAACATGGGACAACAGAATGGTTCTAGATTGGAAAAGGTGTGCAACAAAGTTGTATACTGCCACCTTGTTTATTTAACTTATATGCAGAGTACATCATGCGTAAGGCTGGGCTGGATGAATCCAAAGTCGGAATCAATATTGCTGGGAGAAATATCAACAACCTCAAATACGGATGAGCTGTTGACTACATGAAGAGCCAATAAATTAGTACTACAGGAAATCAAGACAAACAGTTCACTGATAGGTATGGTCATGAAGCTGAAGCTCAAATATTTTGACCTATCATAAGAAGCCAGTACTCCTTAGAGAAGACTCTGATGTTGGGAAAGATTGAAGGCACTCGAAGAAGGGGGAGGCAGAGGATAGATGAGACTAGTGAAGGAAAACAACATGAGATTGATGGAACTCAGTTGGGCAGTGGCTAACAGATGTGTCTGACGTGCTGTGGTCCATAAGGTCACGGACACGACTGAACAACAACAAAAAGACTTGGAGAAGTCTTGTATTACCATCCAGATTATATCCTGGCTGGTGGGGTAGATTTAAAAAGGTGAAATCTCCAAGATCATCTCATAGACTTCTCTAAGATTGCTCTGGCACATTGGTACTAAAGAGAACAGCGTAGTAATTTTTTTTAAGTACCATGGGTGACTTGCATAATCTAGTGTTCTGTTGGAGATTTAGTCTTGTGTACATAAATAATATTATTTTGGCCTACACATATTCTCATATACAAGGTGAGTATTGCTGAAAAATTGTAATTCCTTGTTTAAAGGTCTTGGAAGACATTTCATGATTGTACTATGCTTGTGTGTTTTGAGTTTTATTAAAACTTTGATGCATCACAGGTATATCCGTGAATTGTGTACTTTCACGTGAAAAGAAAACAGTTTATGGTTTGAATCACCTGCATTAATCTCTATAGAAGTATTATAAATGTAAGAATCTCTTTTTACTTGTGGATCTTGGAAATAGCTTGTCCTTGTGATCCTCAGTTCCTAAAGTTGAAAACACGTCTTTCATCTTAAATCAAAGGAATCTTCATTAAAGGTTATAGCTTCTTTACCCTTGCTTGGGTTCTTAGCTGAGGAATACAAATCTTTAAAAACACCTTATGACCTTTGTGTCGGCATTGGGCCTAATTCATTATTTGTTCCAGGTAAAGATGGCGATGTAAAACCCCCCCCAAAAAAAACGTAATATTGTTTTTTGTAGTGAAGATTTATGGTTGAATTTGGTGTAAATGTACTCTGGCACGATAACATGATCATTTAATCAGCTCTTAAAATCTAAAGGGAAGAGGTAAACATTGTATTCTTATCGCTTTGTGACATATTATAATTTTAGTGGAAACAAAACAATAACCTGAATTGCATATTTCTGACACACACTCTGTACTTTTATCAGTAATAAGGATGTGCTATTTTCAACAATAAGAAAAAGATACATTCTGAAGTGCATATAAGAGAAAAACCTAAATTCATCTTAAAGATGCAGTTACAGGTGATATGGTGTCATATCACACAACCCACAAAATTCACAGGGCCCTGTAAGCACGTTAAAGGGAGCCTTTCCAACTAGTAAAGCTTCCAGTAGGGATTTACCAATAAACAGTTGGGGCTCATTGTGTAGTATTTATAGTGTAATCATTGGTCACTCAAAAAAATCTCAAAAGCTAAGTACTTGACTTCTGTAAGAATAAGGAGGAGCAGAATATTATTAACATCTTTTTACAGTGCCTTGCAAAAGTATTCACCCCCCGTGGCATTTTTCATGTTTTGTTGAGCCTCAATCTGGAATTAACATGGATTGTTTGAGGATTTGCATCATTTAATTTACAGAACATGCACACAACTTTGAAGATGTTTTTTTTTTATTATTGTGAAGCAAACAACAAATAGGACAAAATAACAAAGAAAAAGTAAATGGGCACAACTATTCACCCCCCTAAAGTCAATACTTTGTAGAGCCACCTTTTGCGGCAATCACAGCTCCAAGTCGCTTTGCATAAGTCTCTATGGGCTTGCCACATCTTACTACTGAGATTTTTGCCCATTCCTCCTCGCAAAAGTGCTCCAGCTCCTTCAAGTTGGATGGTTTGCGCTTGTGAACAGAAATATTTAAGTCTGACCACAGATTTTCTATTGGATGGTGTGGGCTTTGATTAGGCCATTCCAACACATTTACATGTTTCCCCTTAAACCACTCAAGTGTTGCTTTAGCAGTGTGTTTGGGGTCATTGTCCTGCTGGAAGGAGAACCTCCGTCCTATCTTCAAATCATGCACAGAGTGGTACAGGTTTTGCTCAAGAATATCCCTGTATTTAGCACCATCCATCTTTCCCTCAACTCTGACCAGTTTCCCAGTCCCGGCTGCTGATGGTGGGATGGTGTTCTTTTGGTGATGTGATGTGTGGAGTTTGCGCCAGACATAGCGTTTTCTTTGATGGCCGAAAAGTTCAATTTTAGTCTTATCAGACCAGAGCACCATCCTCCATAGAATTTGGGAGTCTCCCACATGCCTTTTCGCAAACTCAAAACGTGCATTTTGTTTTTTGCTGAAAGTAATAGCTTTCTTCTGGCCACTCTGCATAAAGCTCAACTCTAAGGAGCGTATGGCTTATTGTCGTCCTATGTACAGAAACTCCAGTCTCTGCTGTGGGACTCTGCAGCTCCTCCAGGGTTACCTTAGGTCTCTGGGCTGCCTCTCTGATTAATGCCCTCCTTGCCCGGTCCGTGAGTTTTGGTGGACGGCAGTCTCTTGGCAGGATTGCTGTTTTGCCATTTTCTTTCCATTTGCTTATGATAGATTTGATGGTGCTCTTGGGGATCATCAAATATTTGGATATTTTTTTATAACCTAACCCTGACTTGTACTTCTCAACAACATCGTCTCTTACTTGTTTGGAGAGTTCCTTGGTCTTCATGGCAGTGTTTGTTTAGTGGTGCCTCTTGCTTAGGTGTTGCAGCCTCTGAGCCTTTCAAAAAAAGGTGTGTATATGTAATGACAGATCATGTGACACAGATTGCACACAGGTGGACATTATTTCACTAATTATGTGACTTCTGAAGGTAGTTGGTTGCTCCAGAGCTTTTTATGGGCTTCATAACAAAGGGGGTGAATACATACCCACGTGCCAATTTTCAGTTTTCAAAAAAATTGTTTTATGTATATATTTTTCTCATTTCACTCCACCAACTTAGACTATTGTGTTCTGATCCATCAGATAAAATCCAGATTAACAAAACATTGAACTTAAGGCTGTAATGTAACATAATAGGTAAAAAATCAAGGGGGGTGAGTACTTTTGCAAGGCACTGTACCTCTGAATAGAGGTAATAGACAATACAGGAAAACAGAGAGATGGGTTAAGCTACTGAGATAGCATAGCAAAAAAACAAATAATAGGAAATAGTATTAGTATACCTTTCCCGTTATATACACAGTCAAATCAGCCTGGTGATTATAATCACTTAAACAGAAAGCATTATCTATCACTGGCCTGTGCTAGACTACCTGTCTATAGTATGTGTAGAGAAAACACATTCACAGCTCTGGTTACAAATTGTTTGTTCTGTCAGCCGAACAAACAGGGCCTTGATCAAAGCAGAACAGAGGTGTACAAAGGCAGCACTTTAAAAGACACCAGAGTTAATATTTTATCAAACATTCTTGAATTCCATACCATTTTGAGTGAGTTTAGTGGAACAAAGGAATGAGGTTATCCAAAAAGACTCTCTTGAATTTTTAATGGCTTGATTGTTGTTTCCGTGCAGATTTCCTTTCAAAAAGGGGAGCTTGAGGTAGCGGCAGGAATCCTGGAAGATGGTGTTCTCTTCACACTGTAAAAACAGAGAGAACTTTATTTCACTGCTAGAAATGATAACTTCTGTTAAAAATGTCCTTAACATTAAGTATAGTCCTGTTTCAGGTGACTTTAGCTATGCTTAAGCAGGTATAGCCTTAACATTGGGCTCATTACTGACTTTCTAGTACTGGCTCAATGTTCTATATAAACAATATACATAACATTATAATAATAGTCATAACAATATCAATTTTACGAAGACTGATGCACTGATTATTGGTTTATTTCCATATTGGCTCATTGTGGCCATTGGAAACTTAAATCTCTAAAGAGCAGATATACAAACAAAAATACTAAGGTATAAGTAGTTATTAGCACCATATACAATCACGACTATAGTAAAAAGAACAGGGTAGAAACATGGTTACAGAAAAATATATTTTTTGCATTATTAAATTACTAAGATGAATAAAGTATTAACCTCACCTTATGCACAATGAGTTCATGGGTTCCATCAGGGAATGTCCGGCCATCTTCTTGCATCAAGGGCACAAAGGAAAAGCCAAAAAGCTTCTTCTCACCCTTCTCTTTTGCTGAAACAGAAACATGTTAGTAACCTGGTTAAAAAATAATTATAGTTATATAGATATATTTTTGCTAAAAAATAAATTGGTAATTTGGTATTTGGTTACTATAATGGGTTGACAGATGCTTTCAAACAGTCATATATTGATCAATGTTTTATATACATTTAATAATTAGCTTGCCAGATGGAGTAATCAAATGGATTATCATAAATAAATAAATAAATAAATAATAAATTATATTAAAACATAATAATAATCCAACGTTGCTAATGAAGCCAGAAAGCTGGTAAAAAAAATCACAAACAAAAATAGTTTGTTGTAACATTTTATCTTTATCTGTTAGAAACTGTGAACTCTGAGGTTTTACATACTTGTTTTATTTATCTATACATGTTTATGTTACAAGTAAAAATAAAAGAAAACAATGTATTTATTAAAAGTTTTAAAAAGTGTATAAAAAAGTGCCTTACTGGAACAGTGACGGAATTCAAATCGAATATGTGCACCTCTAAACTTATCCACGGGAATGGGAAGTTTAACTAGTTCAGACCATCTTGGACTGTTATTGTGATATAACACAAACGAATGATACTCATTGGCTGTAGGCTCTCCAGAACCAAAGGAAATATAATCCTGAAAAAAAAAGAAAATGGTTTACACAATTTAAATTTTATGTTTTCTTCTTTTTTTTTTTTTTTTTCAATAAAACAATAAAAAAACTGTTGCCACTGTTTACAAATTGATTTCTTACCAATCAATTTAATTTGACAGATGATTTAAAACTGGGTTAAAACCAATTAGGACGTTGCAGACAATGGTGATGGTGAACTCAAGTCTCTATCTTTTAGGACTTCTGCCATTTTTTGTTCAAGCAATTGATATACTTACCTGTGCTACCACAAAAAATGTACGGTTTGAGACTTCTAATAACAGTTTTCATGCAATATGCAACTAAACTTTGTTTAGAACAATAAAAAAGTATCCATTAAATAATGATATACTTTAGGCTTCACTGTGTCTTTAACATATGAAAAAATTTAACATATAAATTAGAAAAAATGATCAAAGAGCATTGATGAGGTTCTGTAGCTTCAATGGTTACAAATCTATCTCATAATCACTTTACATTGGTACCACTTATCATCTATTAAAATTAATTCGTAAACACAGAGGCCTTGTCAGCATGAACTATCCATGCACGCCAGAATGGACTGCTCTAAAACTCAACCAAATACAAAATAACATAACATATACAAATAAATACATTACATTATATCGCCATGGTAATGATCCAGCTTTCATAACTTTTCAATAGTAAAGATCAGTGTAAAAACAGTTTATTGTGATTAAAAACATGTTGTATTTATTATTGGTATGAGGACAGCTTTAATTTATGTGAATTAAAGATTGACCTCTGGGTGGTTCTTTTGGGTACAGTATTTTTTCCTCTCCTTGTCTTATATTTTGTTTCTATGTCTTTAGCATGTGAAGCTGTTGTTTTTTTTCAACAGGCATTCAGAATTCATGATATAAAAAAAAAAAACAATATTTTACTTTGTAGTGAAATTTTAAGATTTAATTTGGTGTAATTATTCTCTGTCATGTTATATTGATTATTTAATTACGGTAGCTTTGAAAAGCTAAGGGGAAGAAGTTATTCATTTATTCTTTGTGACATATAATAATGTTAGTGATTTGTGGTGTTGTTTTTGTTTGTTCAAATTTTTTTTTTTTTTTTTTTAAATAAACAAGTCGATTTTTTATGAGAATACTTCAACTGAGAATAGAAAGCTTCCGCGACATTTTTACACTAGTTCACCTCCCACATGTATGGAGCAACTTTGCCTACATTTTATTAAGAAAAAGGATGGGCAATAATCGTTTTCCACCCCCTGGAGCTGCTCCTCCCATCTTTTACAAACTATCACTGAGTATGGAGCTAATTTTCCTATACTCTATCACCAAAGCTATGCAGCAAATAGGCAGTAGCAGGAAAATGTGCTCCACATTCTGCCACAGAGAGAAGGAGATGGGAGGAGCTCCAGCCAAAATGCTGTGGGAAAGCCAGATAATTAAAAAAAACAATAATCTAAAACCATGTAAATCCTTACTACTTGCAAGTTATGAAAGTTACAGTATCCCTTTAAATAGATATTCTGATAAACAAAAATTATTTAAAGAAATAAAGATTTCTGAAAGACCCACACTCTGTACACTTTTCCCAGTAATAATGAAATTATTAGGGGTACATTCTTACTTATAAGTAAAAAGGAAATCTAAATTAATATTAAAAAGACACAATTACAGGTTACATGGTTTCATAACACAAAATAACTCAAAGTAAAATGTAGTGTTACCTTTAAAAGTTGTCCCTCATTGTTCACAATAACCATTGTGACTTGCACATTTCTTGCAACACTTTTTCCTCCTTTTTCAAACTCTCCCTTTTCTACTGTGAGATATAGATCGTTCCTCATTTCACCTGTGATAAAACAAACATATAAATACATATATTCAGTTTAATGTTTAGAGGTGATTGTCTAGGAAATTATAAAATGGTTATATCTCTTAAAATACAATATTTTGACCATCATTCATTTCAGAACACAAATAATTTACCCGTGTCTGGTAATTTTTTAAATTCCTTAATAACTAAGGGACCAGAATGATTTTTCGGATGCAGCAGCATAGACACATTTAGGCAATTTCTCCCTGGAGTACAGGGATGGAGATATGAAATACATTTCCTTATTTCTTACTAGGACACAATTTTTTTCTTTGGCCAGGGATGATTTTATAAACTATGGTAAGCTAAATTTATCAATGTAAAAATGTATTTGTGAAGACAAGGCACATAATACCTTTTTACACACAAATATTTGCACATAATGTCATTCAAACGTTCACATAGTAATTGAGACCTGGGAAAGGAAATTATTAATTATAAAGACATAGAAAAGGAAATATGTAATAAATATAATAATTAAACCTATGACCAAAAGAAAATAGTGAGAAACTAATGATTTGTACCCACGTCTGTTCTACTGCAGGTTGTCCAAACATTTTCACATGAAGAATAATCAAAATGTTGTTTATTCTCAAACAATGGACCCATGGTGAAATTTCAGTATGGACAGAATGACTGAATAGATATCTGGCTTTGTTGAAAAAAGCCATAAACCACTAGTTAGTAGCACCAGTAGCTATATACAAGACACCACTGACTTTCTCAACAAACTCAGTCAGATTAAAGACCTACCTACTAACACACTACTTGTCACCATGGATGTAGAGTCCCTTCATAAGAACATATATGTACAATTATATTCTATATCACCATCAGGTTAAATAATTATATGAATTCACCTACATAGATACTTTGCACCTTTATTTACTTTGGACTTTAATGTACTATAGCACTTTCCAATGCACTATCAATAACTTTGTGTACTTTAATTATATTAACTTTCCATTTAGGAGTTCTTACAATTTAGAATATTCTAAATACTTGCACATGTAATTTTTTCACGACCATAATACATTTTTGTTGATCATATATCATTATATGTGATTTGAAGTATTTCTATGTGCAATATGTTATTAGTGTGACCATTGTATTATTATAACTAATCTATACTGAGTTGTATATGTATTAGTTGTACTGGAATTCATTTTGTCTTCCTATTTATTGAGAAACATCAAATCATTGTATATCAATGTGACTAAGAATTTTGCACTTATAATTCATCTTTAGATTAAATATCCAAGTATTTTACACTTTATGCCAATAATTTGGTTTGTATAAATTGAGTATGAAAATTGTAATAATGGGTATATAACAAGAGGTGGACGATGACATTTTTATGGTTTTAATCAACATACTTCTTTCTACATTTTAAAAATACCCAAATAAAAATGTGCAATTTTTATCTGCTACTAATTTATATCTCTGCGGGGAGTTTACTGCTAAAAATAAGGTGTCTCTCTATGTTCTAAATGAAGTATACCACACATTTTCAGCAGCATACTTAGAAATAGTGAATATTACTACCTTAATATTTTCAATACTAATTTACATTGTAAGAATTAATCTAAGTGTCTCCTCCAAGGTATATCCTAAATAAAAATTGTTTTGAAGAGTCTTTTTATAGCAACAGCCCACACAAAGATTGCTCTGAGGAATGCTTTACGTTTCAATACACACAAAAACCCAAATATGGCCCTGATGTTATTGCTCAACTAATAGAATAAATCCATACACACAACTATTTTCACTTTTAATAAAGATACCTACCTACAAATTATGGGAACTGCCATGGGTACCAAAATGGCTCCACAATACACCAATCTATATATGGCCGATATGGAAGAAACATTCTTGTCTATATCCATTTACAAACCATATAGATACTATCATTACATAGATGATCTGTTCATCATATGGACAGAAGGAAAAAGCTAACTCAGAGACTTTCACAGTTCATTCAACACTTTCCATCCATCTATGACAACTTCAAATGGATTTCTCTACAGAACGATTAACTTTTTGGACACTACCATATCCATCACCAATGGCACTGCACTTATCTGTATGTAGGAGACTCACAGATGCAGATACCTACAAAGCTGCAGTTTCCATCCCTCCGACACTAAACAAGCCATCATACATAGTCAAGCTATTAGATACCATCACATATGCTCAAACACTGGAGACTGTGACAGAGAAGGGTTCCAATTCCCATATTATTACTGAGAAAATAACCACCATATATTATACATACTGTATTTTTTAACAGAATCCTGAGACTTGTGGCGGAAGAGTGCTATATAGGACCAAGGATTATCTACAGTCTATATTCTGTGAAGTAAGATATACCCCAGGGGTATGCTATCTGTGGCAGAATAGGTTTTTCATTTTTCTTTTGCAAAGGATATTTGGAGCCTCTTAGGTGGAGTAGCAGGTGAGCAGAGACGGCCTGTGCTCCATCTCACTCCATAGGACCAGCAGCTTGCTCCAGTACAGCACTTACTTTAATTAGGAAATAATTGACCTGGGGTGAACTAATTAAAGCTATAAACGCAGATTCATGGGTTGATCATTTGGAGATGGCACATTCCCACTATGCAGGCAGAAATTTTTTGAGCATTTTAAGTATTCTCCCAAGTCAGGAATTTGATAAGCAGAAAAATTGGTAGATCAAACAGGAGAATAATTGCATATATAAAGGGTAATATATCATAGGCTTTATTTTTGTTATTTTTCAATCTAAAAACATTTAGGCATATTTTCAAATCTAGAACTTAAAGTTAGTATATTTTAAATATATGGCACAACCAAGGGAGAGGGAAATTACTTTGCTGACATGGAAATGTATGGTGCTAGGACAAGAAGGGATACCTTTACTAATGCATTTAACTATTTACATGTATTTTATCTCTGCCTAATAGGGGTACAAGTGCTGGCGATAAATTTAGGAGGGCTGATAGATCAGTTGTGTGGGTGTCTCTTGTATGGCCATAAAAGTATAACCATATCTTACAAGGTGAATGTAATATAGAAAAAGCGAAGAACAGAAACTTACGTTTTATTCACAATCATTAGTGTTTACACTAGAGGTATAATGAATGGCAATTCAGTTACAAAATGGGATTTCCCTGTGGCTGCCTTGATATACAAGTGACTGGGAATTTTATAACTCTAACATTCAAAGTGAAGTTGCTATAGCATTTAAAAAAAATATTACACCAGTGTTAGTATTTTATAATTACATTAAACGGCACCCCGACTTTTACGCACAAGAGACGTGCTACCACATTAAACTGTCAAAAGTCTAATTGATGAATAGGTCACCTTCAGCCTGCCTATATTACAAGACGTTAGTAACTGGCATGTGAAATGAAATGGGAATTACTTTAGTTTTTTGTGAGAATTAACCATTTTTTATTACACAGTCTGGGAAAGGGTGCAGTCCTGTTATTGGTAAGTAATTATAGGAATTTTGTGTTTTGCTACTAAAATGTACAGTGTTGAAGGGCAAGCAGTGGTGTCAAAACATATTATTTCAATATAAATCAAGTCTGTGCTTTATCACATATATAGTTGTGAGCATGCGAGTTGTTGCTAACGCTTGCGGGCTCGCGCAGCGAGCCAAGGCCCTGGCGAAGCGAGGGCACTGGGCGACGGCCTCAGTTGCTGGCATGGAGCGCCAAAGGCGCTCCATGCCAGCAACTGCGACCCTCGCAAACTTCACGTCGCAACGCAAATAACACAACATACACATTACGACACTCGCAAACAACATACGACACACGTTAACACACATTACGGCCTCGCAATACTCGGACGCAACTCGCGAACATTACAAAATTAAAAACACAATACATACACACAGCACATACATAAAAAGCTTACCTACAGGAACAGGGAGCATCCAGGACCTCAAAAATGCAACTTACACCTTCATTTCACTCAAAATAAAAGAGTTTGGCCAATAAAAAATTTGATATGCGAGAGAAAAAATGGCCGCCAAACAAAACGAAAACGAGGCTACACACGCAAACACCATACGAGACACGTTACCAGACATTACGACCTCGCAAACATCGGACGCAACACGCCGACATACAAACATTTCAAACACAATAAATACACACAACACACACATAAAAAGCTTACCTACAGCAAGAGGAACCATCCAGCACCTCCAAAAAACAAGTTACACCTTCATTTAAATAAAAATAAAACACTTTAGACACGAATGAAATCGCTAAGCGAGAGAAAAAATGGCCGACGAAAAAGACGAAAAAAACGAAAACGAGGCTACAGCACTCTCAACAAGTAAAACACCACAACACAGTCGCAAAACAACACACAAAACTCGAAAAACACCACGAAGCACCGACGGATAATCCGCAAAGACGCATAACACAGATAACCACATTTTACGCCAATGCGGAAGTACACCACTACGCTAACGGTTTCGTCTCGCGCACGCACACTATTACACTGCACACATTCATCACGCTTACACAGCAGCTCCACACCACTAATGCTGCAGCAACATGAAAACAGATTGTCAGCTCTTCAACACAATGCTTTAAAATAGGTAAAGTATATTCATTTATTAATGTATTATATATTTTAGTATTACACACCAAAACAGCATTAGCTACCTTACAATTTCATTGCCGTCATTTTTTGACGGGCAATTCTCTAGTTTATCCTATAAACAGCAGCATGTTAGAAGTGTTTTGCTGATAGTTTTTCATCTATGAAATTTGTAGGGGGGAGGGGATTAAATGAAAAGGGAGTGAATGAAATGAGACTGTGTAAATAAGTATATCAAACTTGCCAATAATCCAGAAAAAGTGAAAAAGTGATAATTATAAGCTGAAGAAATAGGGTATATATTGAAATGTATTACCTCATTCATGTATATTATTATATTCAAATAGTAGGAGAACTAGTGTACTGATATCATAGCATTTGAGAGAGCATCGCCATCGGACCAATAGTTTTCAATTTAAATTACCACTGTAAGATTAAAACATATACGATATATATATATATATATATATAAAAATGTGTGACATTTTTGAGTCAGACTACAAGCACGATAACACCCCGGGGGCATCCATGATACTTTTCTGAAGGTGGTATGTGTGAGAGAGGCATTTACATTTTTTTGCAGGAAAGAGTTTGCACTTATTGATGCAAACTACCTGCTTTGAAGAGCGTACAAGGAAAGGTGTCAGGTATCAAATTCCAAAGATTTAACAAATCTCTTACTACTTGACCTCCTCTCACGCACCTCACTCCACTGTTCAGTAGATGAAAACTTCCCACTAGCTCAAAGCTGTCACAAAGTACTCATGTCAGACAAGATGGAGTTATAGCAGGAAACAAAACCTTCATAAACTAACATTTACTCTAAAAGTGACTTTCTGTTCACAACTTAAACACATGTTTTTACTATTATTATTATTATTTTTTTTAAATATTTGGCCTATAAACATCATGTTCATCCTAGGATATATAGCATGAAGTTAAAAAATACAGAATATTTATACTGTCTATAAATCCCTTAACTATCTGCTTACAATAGTTACTTTGTTCCTGACAAGGATTTAAATGTCATTATTAAAGACCAATGATAACTACAATATAGTTCTGTGAAGCTGATGGCTCATAAGAAGGAACTAAAATAAAGATATTTTTAAATTAAATAAATTAAAAGAATATCCATTACAAAAAGCAGAAGTATTTTGTTTTCATTATCAAGGATATAAATAAAGCCATAAATACTCCTTTAAAAGGAATACTTCCTGCTATCTCTAACGTAATTACAGTTTGTTGTTTGTAATTTTGCGATAATTCTGTTGATATTATCAGTTAAAAATAAAAATCCCTCCAGTTCTTTTGTGGGCTGATGAGACGGAACTGCATGGAAATTCCTGTTAATTACATAAAAAAAAAAAAAAGTTTTCCATTACCGACCCAAAACGCAAGAAACAATTACACCAACAATAAACACATACTGGTTAATGAATAATCCACCTTCCAGTTAATGAAGTCATTGTTGTGCTTGAGCAGATAGACTTAAAATCTGAATCTTTGGTAAAGACACCGTATGATCATCTAATAGCTAAAAAACACATTGTATGGTATGTAATCATCATTCTAGTCAAGATCATTCATATACAATGAACACATACAGATATATATATATATATATATATATATATATATATATATATATATATATATATATATATATATATATATATATATATATATATATATAGATAGATCCTACCAAGGAGGGAGCAAAGAGCAACAGTGTTGGCACTGGGGAGGGTAGAAACAGATGAAACTTCTCACCTCCACTTCTCTTTATCAGTGGTGCAGGTAAGATGTGAGGGGGGAGAGGAGGGAGTGAGAAAATGTAGAGGGCACAGATATGGGAGAGAATAGGTCATAGAATAGATACAGTGGATATAAAAAGTCTACACACCCCTGTTAAAATGTCAGGTTTCTGTGCTGTAAAAAAAGGAGACAAAGATAAATCATTTCAGAACTTTTTCCACCTTTAATGTGACCTATAAGTACAACTCAATTGAAAAACAAACTGAAATCTTTTCGGTAGAGGGAAGAAAAAATATAAAAATTAAATAATATGGTTGCATAAGTATGCACACCCTTAAACTAATACTTTGTTGAAGCACCTTTTGATTTTATTACAGCACTCAGTCTTTTTGGGTATGAGTCTACCAGCATGGCACATCTTGACTTGACAAGATTTGCCCACTGTTCTTTGCAAAAACACTCCAAATCTGACAAATTGCGAGGGCATCTCCTGTGCACAGCCCTCTTCAGATCACCCCACAGATTTTCAATCGGATTCAGGTCTGGGCTCTGGCTGGGCCATTTCAAAACTTTAATCTTCTTCTGGTAAAGCCATTCCTTTCTTGATTTAGATGTATGCTTTGGGTCGTTGTCATGCTGAAAGATGAAGTTCCTCTTGCTTCCTCTGGCCAAAAAGTTCAACCTTGGTTTCATCAGAATATAACATTTTTTCCCACATGCTTTTGGGAGACTTCAGATGTGTTTTTTTGCAAAATGTAGCCTGGCTTGGATGTTTTTCTTCGTAAGAAAAGGCTTTCGTCTTGCTACTTTACCCCATAGTCCAGACACATGAAGAATACGGGAGATTGTTGTCACATGTACCACACAGCCAGTACTTGCCAGATATTAAGGCAGCTCCTTTAATGTTGCTGTAGGCCTCTTGGTAGCCTCCCAGACCAGTTTTCTTGTTGTCTTTTCATCAATTTTGGAGAAAGCTCCAGTTCTTGGTAATGTCACTGTTGTGCCATATTTTCTCCACTTGATGATGTCTTCACTGTGTTCCATGGTATATCTAATGCCTTGGAAATTCTTTTGTACCCTTCTCCTGACTAATACCTTTTAACAATGAGATCCCTCTGATGCTTTGGAAGCTCTCTATGGACCATGGCTTTTGCTGTGGGATGCGACTAAGAAAATTTCAGGAAAGACCAACTAGAGCAGCTGAACTTTATTTGGGGTTAATCAGAGGCACTTTAAATGATGGCAGGTGTATGCTGACTCCTATTTAACATGATTTGGAATGTGATTGCTTAATTCCGAACACAGCTACATCCCTAGTTATAAGAGAGTGTGCAGACTTATGCAACAATATTGTTTTTCTTTTTTTTTTTTCTTCCCTCCACCTAAAAGATTTCAGTTTGTTTTTCAATTGAGTTGTACAGTTTATAGGTCACATTAAAGGTGGAAAAGGGTGTGAAATTATTTATCATTGTCTCATTTTTTTAGAGCACATAGGGCTGGTATTTTAACAGGGGTGTGTAGACTTTTTATATCCACTGTATATAATTTAAAAGGCCACTTTAATCATTTAAGTTTCTCAATGCACAATTGTAATGTGCATCCATTAGGTCTAATTGAAAGCTACTTTCTTTACAAGGATACACCCTCATGAAAGAATGTTGGTACTCATTGCTCTACCTTAATACTCATCACGTTTGTTAAAACCAATTTACTTTATTCCTTATTGGAGTTTGGTACTCAACCTTTTTTGATACTCAACTTAAGGCTGAGAACCAAGGGACCACTGTAAATTTATATATGAAGATGTCAAAATGTTTCTGTATTAGGAATAAATTAAATATATACTCTTTATTTGTATTGTTATTATTTTCTTTAATATTCTTGCACTAATGCTGTGCATCACTAAACTCAATTTATAGTTTCCCTGAGGCATATAGATAAGGAGTAACTTTAAAGCCAACACATTTTAGTAACATTGGACTGTTACATAGCTGCTGTCTATTATCGCTTTAATATGCAACTAATCCACACTGCAAAAAGCAAACTTGCTAAATATTCTAAGCAAAGCAAGTAAGATGCAATGACATTATTAACATTGACATTTTTTACAAGCTTATTCAAGTTAACCACCCTTATTACATGTACATATAACTACATAAATGTTCATATAAGTACATTTACTTCCACTTTAAAAAAATGTTCAAAGTGTATATCACTGAAATTATGATAAATAAAGTAACATGGGAAAAATGGTATCACTTAATGGTAAGCACATTTTATTTTACACCTGAAAGAACACATTTGAAAGCACTGATTCTTTGCTGTGAAATTGTGTGGATTTAATTTCAAAATGAAATGATGGTCCCAGTGCTGAATAAACTGTTTTACATGTAAAAATGCCATTGAGGACATGTTCCTGCCAGCCAATGCGCAGTTATAGAACGAAGTCATAAGTTTCAGCAAACAAGTTAAAATACAGTTGTATGATTTTTGCTACAGACCAGACTGCTTGCAAAGTTTTCGTAAGTATCTTAAATTACTTCACTTACATTTGAGCAACAAACCTGAACTAAAGCTTCTGCCTTCTCCATATTTACAGGACAACTTTAGTGTATTTACAAGTATAGCTTGTAACTATTAAAACAGTATGTAGTTTAAACTAAATAAAAATTATTATTCATTCTTTTTTTTTTATTGTCTGTTTTTTCCTCAAGCAGAGCTGCATATCTCTACTTTCAGGCTTTGATATGATGTTACTGGCTCCTCCCCATTACAGAATTACCTCTGCCCCATGGCGTACACAAAGGTAACAGCTGTATTGTAACCTGCCTGTGTTCTACACCGTAACATTTGTTGCAAAAAAGCAAGTGAAGGTTAATAAACATAATAAGATGTTATAATGTCCATTTACACATCACTATGTTTTTAGAGCCATGTAAGGATGTTGACAGTTAAAGGGTTGTGAGACTGTACCCAGAGATTCAGATAAAGTTGTGTAGGACACAGGCACATCATTAAGAACAAGACAGGACAGTTGTGACATATGTTATGGACATGGATCAATTATTTATTCCAGAAAGCCCAGTGTGTATTTATCTATGATCTATCCATCCTGCATTGTACTTTAGTACACTTGTTTGCTGTGGTTTGAGCAGTAGCTACATTAATCCATGTTAAGTAAACAGAACAGACAGAGAAAACATCTCTATTCTGATTGGCTAAAGAGCCGCACCACCATATAATAGCATAACAGAGGACTAGACGCAATGTAAACATTAAACCTTCAAAACCAGAACTCTTCTAAATAAGCTTTAAGTTCAAAAATTCAAGAATTATTTCCACATATGTTAATGAGATCTAAATGATGCTGAAGGCCATTTTCCACCCAAATCAGGTCAGCGTAAAAATATGAATTTTGAGATTACAGGCTCCTTTTTAAAATGTGCAAACTCTTTGCGATGTCAAAAGCACAATGTATTTAAGAGATACAATTTCCCTCTTCTTAAGACTGCTTGCCTTTTTTTGAAGTAGTGAGAGCATTTGAAATTAATATCTCTTTTTTAACTTACCAGGCATAATAACATCTGAGAAGCCGAGCTTTCTTGTTATTGAGACCCCACGGGTAAACACAGAGGAATAATCTCTTCTAATTTGTTCAATGTCTCCATGCAACAGCTGAAGGGAAACTGCAAGTCCTGGAATCAAAGAGTAAAATAGGCTCAGAAATTAAACATACAGGAGAGATTTTAAGGGTAGTTACAGTGGTGATACTCATTTTGCAGCTTTAAAGAAACCTGACAATTAATTAGAATTGCTGAAAATGTCTCCAGTCATTTCAGACCATGACCCAATGTGGATTTGGGTTAGCCTGGTGATCAAAACCAGGACTTTTTAAAGCAACACCAAGTGATATGGCAATAAAACCCGTACACACTGTGGTAATATATTTATTGCTAATGCTGCTATAGGCTAAATCTGGTACATTTGTCCCATAACCATCCCAAAGTCACTTCCTTTAAAGGACCACTGTAATGCCTTAATGACAGTAGCTAAATATTGTAACGAAGCATTGACCATGTAAAAAAAAAACGTATTCATCCACTTTAATTGTTTATTGGGGAGGTTGCTTTATCTAGCAGACAACATTTTTAGCCACAAAGTTTACTAAAAGAATGATCTTTATTGGCCAGTGACTTGTTAGGTTTTCCTTGGAAGCAAGCTTTTGGTGTTTGGGCAGTCAATTTACGATTGCTTATTCTGTTATCAAATATGATTGTTCTTAATACCCTTTATACATATAGCTCATCCAAAATCCACACCTTCCCCTTAATGACCTCTTAAGGATGGATGCAAGCACTCAACTGGAGATCAATACTCTATTGTTTTAAGATGAGTTTAATAACTAACACTGCTACTCTAAATTATTAAATAGGAATTGTATTAAGAATAAAACCATTATTGACATCCATTCCTTAACTGTGCAATATTTCCTCTCTAATCCCACTATATATATATATACACCAAAACAGATCAGTACAAGATAGTTCTTAATACTGTGTATTGTCCCCTTTAGCATCAATGACAACGTTTGTAATAGATGTCTATGAGGCCCCTAATTCTTGCAGGTGGTATAGCTGCCCATTCGCCTTGGCAAAATGCCACCAGGTCATGCAAAGTCTTTGTTCGTTGTGCATGAACCGAATGTTTGAGATCTCCCCAGAGTGGCTTGTTGATATTACGGTCAGTAGACTGTGATGGCCACTCCACAACCTTCACTTTTTCTGCTGTAACCACTGGAGGGTCAACTTGGCCTTGTGCTTAGAGTCATTGTCATGCTGGAAAGTCCAAGAGCGTCTCATGCGCAGCCTTCGTGCAGAAGAATGCAAATTGTCTTCCAGTATTTTCTGATAACATGCTGCTTTCATCTTGACATCAATTTTCACAAGATTCCCCGTGCCTTTTGAGCCTACCCCCCAAAAAAAATATTAGTGAGCCACCACCATGCTTCACAGTGGGATGGTATTTTTTTTCACTATAGGCCTTGTTGACTCATCTCCAAACATAGAGCTTATGGTTGTCACCATAAAGCTCTATTTTGGTTTTGTCACTCCAAATTGTGAGAAATTGTTACTCTGGAGGCTTATTAAAAGTAATAGAAGTGTAAATTTTAAGACAGTTACATTAAGGTGGACATAATTAATTAAGTAAAAAATACATTAAAAAAAGAATAAACTGTCCCTTTGAATAATGTTTTATATAAGTGTTATTTATCTCTTTTAACTTCTTAGAAAATTTGAGTTGGTGCATTGTGGGTTCCTCTGTGAGTAAAGGTCTTGGACCCAAAGACAGACATAATAACATTCTTCACTTGAGAACAGTGTGTCCTGATACCATCTAGTCATAATATTTTACAATGTGGCACTTCACTAACAATAAATATATCTGACTTGCGACAAAGCTAAACATTCAACATATTGTAGAGATTAGAGAGTACAAATAAAGGAATGCTCTTCTATGTAGTGTCACAAGTGATAACCTTTCAACACTGCACTCTAAGTTTATCACGCGCCACCTGTAACAAGAACTTAGGCTCCATGCTCACTTTGTCTTGGAAGATCAGTAGCACCTCACTGACAAAAAAAGACACACAGAAAAGTACTTCTGGGTGGGGTGTCACTGCGTCTCCTGTACAGGGAATCTTGCCTGGCATTTACATTTTTGCCTGTCCTATAGGGACGGGTTCAGACTGATATGCAACAGATTTCTCTGCAACATTACATGGCACACATCCATTGAGGCTTGTGTATCTCACTCTATTTTTGTTAGCGCTAAAGCAGTTTTAAATAAATTATTTTATAGAATCACATTAAAGCAATTATTTTTTCAATGTTTCACAGTAGTATCTGTATCTCTTAAAGGGCCATTTACCTTACTATAAGTGTTCTTCATGGTGTAAAAGAGCTGTTGCTATGGGCTTGTCAGAGTCTCATGTAAATAGATATTTCATGTATATTTTTTTCTGTGAAAAAAAAATGTATTTCAAAAATTCATAAAGTATTTCAACATGGTTTTTATGAGAGCTTTATAGAGGAGTGATCCAAGTTGTAATGAATTAACTGTCCCTTTAAATACCATGTGAGATCCCATATTTACATAGTGCTCTTATGAAGAACTAGAATTGATCATATGATTATTTATTAAAAAACAACATTGAATTAATTAGATATTAACAGCCTTATTAAATTGCGATTCTGCCAATTGAATAGGGCCCTATATAAGCCCAGAGCATATTTTTTTTACAGAAGTTTTTAATTAGTGAAGACCTTGCTTTTGGATAGAGGTTCACTAACTAAAAACTTCTGTAAAAAATATGTGCTCTGGGCTTATATAGAGCCCTATTCAATTGTCCGAAACACAATTAAACAAGGCTGTATATCTTCATTAACACCTTATCTTACTGTTAGTTTGAAATCCAATGACTCCTGGTGTACGACAAGATATGCCAGGAGTATAACACATCTAAAAAGTAATGTTCAGTATCTAAGGATACCTTTGAATTATCATGGTAGATATGTTCAAATATAGGGGATGTTATAGAACAGAACAATAATAATTAGTACAGCTTTTTACTTACTTTTTCCTAAACAATATAATGGTTGGAAAAGAATGTAAAACAGGAACGCTAGATCAGCCATCAAATCCACTATGACCTTCAATCTTTCCATATTCTCATAATATTTTATTATCTTGTTTGAAACAGTTTTGCACAAATGCCAGGAAATATTCACAACAATGTGCATTTTCTTATTATTCCAAATGAAGTTTTGATATCTGAGCCACTCACTGTCTAGCATTTATAATTTATTTTCAAAGCTTTCTAACACCATCTCAATGACACAGACTCATTTATGTTAAAATCCATTAATCGGGTTATGAATATTCTATTTATACTTAATGAATACCTACTACAAAGCATTATGAGCTACAGAATTTGGTTATTAAATCACATTCTTAAAGATAAAACTCACTCTTACACCTACAAATAGGTTGAATATTTACTGCAAATGTATTTTTTAGGTGCATACAAAAAAGGACAATTGAAAGTGCATTGCTAGTAAGTACTTATACAAAGGACTTAATCTGCATATGTATATAAAAAAGTGAATTTTTTCCTTTTAAAATGTGTCGTAGGCATGCCAGGGGTTTGTGGCACTATCCACACACTACATTCAGCATGTGAAACAATTTGCAAGGATCCAAATAGTAATCTGAACATAGAAACCGATTTAATGGCAGATAAGAAACAAAAAGTCCAACTAGTCTGCTCATTCTACTTACTTAAAATGTGGTGTAATTAATGATGGTCTTATGTTTATCTTGGTTTCAGTTACTCTGCTACGTTTGTCCCAATCACTTCCCCTGTTGTTCCATTTATCTACAACCCTTTCTATAAAGAAGTACATATGCATATTATCTTTACATAAAAACATTAAACAAGTAATAAATAAGCTAGCCTGTCGACATTATCTTCAGGAACCTAATCTGATTTTCGGTCAGGAAAATACAATATTTTTATTATGTATACAAATAGGTGCCAAAGAAATTGTGTCTATAGAGATATAAGGGTTAATATATACCCAACATGCAGTGTTCATTGAGCACTTATATATTATCTGGCTTTCCTGAATGTATCCATTAATAAAGAAATCAAGAAACATACCCATTATTCAAGTCAGTCTTATTGGTCTATAATGTCATGCCTATGCTTAATTAACTATTTTCTAGGTCCCTTCTTCATCATGGCTCTGTACTGTGTTTGTTTAATAATAAAAATAAATGCTTTAATCTCACTTTATATCCTGTAGCACATCTCTATCCTCTCACGATGTGAAAAAGTTATTGGAGGTTGATTTGATTTTTTTAAGCCAGTCAGAATCCCGAAATCTTTTTGTATAGTTAGTCATCTCTATCAGTCAACCATCTTGCATAGAGACTGGCTTTATTTTTTTTTTATTATTTCTGGTGATTTTGGCTCAGCCAGGTCTTTAGGGACTGGAATAAAAAATTCTTGCTTGTCTGCATAAATACACTATTGTGTTCACAAGGATCTGTCACCCTTTTTCATCTAAATAAGGGCCCTTTAAATATTATAGTTAGACTGGAAAAATAAACTGAAGCTCTTGTTGACTTATTAATGGTTTTAACATTTTATATCTGCAAATTCATATAATATAGTATGTTCTTTATTAGTAAGCAAATTATGAGCATTTACATGAGCCTAATAAATATCGATGATGCATAACATACAGGAGTTGAACATTGTTGCAAGTAAACATTTCAGTTTGATCACTCGTATTTCCCTGTTAACAGCAGCACTTAAAAAATATTATTTCATAAAATATAATTGTATAAAGCGTAACGGAATATGGCATTCAGTTCTGTAAAATTAACTAGCTTGCAAATTGAGGATCTAATTGAAAAGTCAGTATTTTTTGTGAGGCTGAAATATTATTCAAACACGCCTGTAATAAAAGTGATGAAGCCGGTGTAACAAATGACAATTCAAGTCACTACAAGTGCAAGGAGCAGTAAAGAAAATAAACAATTAGTTCATGGTATGAAATGGACAAATACATCATGTGTGGTGATGGTCAGACTGTCCTTGGATTTTTTTTTCTTTTCTTACTCTTTTTGTTTTTCTTTGTCTGCATGGTTCCATATTTAGTTTTGTATATGTCTTCACAACGTTTAAGAGACCCTAAAGTCAGAAATCTGCAATTGAACATTTAATTGATCAGACTTAGAACAGTATAAAGGGACTATGGGTCTGGCTATCTGGTGAAGTCATTTAAGATCAGTGCTCCAGTGGTTGCGCTACATTCTTATATAGACTACTGATGCTTCACTTTGGCATCCCGGGTCAACATTTTACAGATAAACTCTGATCTCCCTCCTAAATCTGAGAATATAAACATTTTACCGAGGGGACCCACAGAAGTCAGTGCCATGGCTTTTAGTCAAACATGCACAAGGAGAATAGCAGCCTTGATAATACTGGAAATACATTATGCTGATACCTACAGAAACAGCCATGACTGTCTAAATAAAGTATCGGATGGGTATACTTGCATTTACCTTCTCTATATAAACCTCATCTGCAATTATTACAGTACCTAAAAGGTCGAGAAACAATATCTGATAAAGACCCTCACAGAGACTATATTAAAATTACAGAATAAGCATTATTATTATTGTTGTTGATTTGTAACGCACCAACATATTCCGTAGCGCTAATTAGAGCATTATTTAGAAATCCATTTGTAGGAAACCGTACAGCAGATAAGCGATTTTTGGTCACACAAACAAACAGATCCCAGCCAAAAACAGCAAGTCATAACTATTCAGTACTCTGGTACACCATCCGTATCACTCAGTATCTGACTCTCAGACAATGGAGAGAGTTGCAAATTTATTGATATGTACTCTCCATTTAAAAACTCTAATTTGTACTCACAAGAGATCTTGCTTATACAGTCAGAAACTTCTTGGTCAGAACTTAGGGCCTCATTCAATTGTGATTTGGCCAATTGAATAGGACTCTAAATAAGCACATAACATATTTTTTTTAAAGAAGTTTTTGGTTAGTGAAAATCTTGCTTTTGGATAGATGTTTACTAACTAAAAACATCTTTAAAAAACATATGTTATATGCTTATTTAGAGCCATATTCAATTGGCCAAAATAGCAATTGAATGAGGGCCTTAGACTGTAATCTTCAAAGAGCCACTTTTTTTAGCACATTTTGGACCACGTCACTGTAAAGATCTCCTAAAAGCATGTTGAAATACTTTTTGAAATATGTGCATTTTGCACTGAGAAATCAAATGAAAATGAATGCTGTGTTTTACATGTGTGAAATACTGCCCACAGCCTGCTCCATTACTGCAACCTATCAGGTTGCAGAAGTGTGTGTCCCATTCAAGTCAAGTTTTTTTTTGTGTCAAACTGCTTACGTTTCCAGTTTGAAGAGAAAAGACCTTCTAATGGGTTTATTTTTACTTACCAGTAGAACATTAAGGTTTCCACACTTTGGCCTGTCTGGGATTTGAGCTATGCATACCAGCTCAGCACCTCACACAATGCACTCATCACATTGCTATTTAGTCATGCAACAGCCAGTGAGCAGAATAGACTGTATGTAAACAGAAACTTAAACCTTAATATTGTTTTAGCTGTTATTAGTGTAATTAATAATAATAGATCATATAATATAGATCATTTTAACATACAATTTTGTGCTCTTTCACATCAGGAGGAGCACTTACAGTGAGTTTAGTGGCCCTTTAATAAAGGATAGGACTCTACCCTCTCCTCTTTGTATGGTGCACAGCCCCACTAAAGATCATAGACCAGACAGTGACAGCAGAACTCCTAGAAACACTTTATGCTAACCCCCATGATATATCAAACAAGTTGATCCTCAACTGCACTCTAGAATATCTGAGGGGTGTTCTTTGGATGCCAACACTGTTGGTGAACAAAGTATGGAGTGTGAATGTGTGGAGACAAGGACTCCATGAAAAGAGACCCATTCACACATATCAGCTTCCAGCATGGTTAAGACACACTCTAACACCTGCTTCATTGTGTTTTTTAATGCTTCATATCAATTTGCAAATTAGGTGTCCCTTTAAGAATAGGAACCCGAGTACATAAAAGGGCAATATAATGAGTTTTAGCTTTGTGTTTTATGTGTACAAAAATGGAAAAATCGCTGTGGGAGGTAGAGGTTGAATGATTGATTGCAGAGGTATATATATTGAATATATGTGGTTTAGAGTTCAAGAGAGAGTGATTTGCTAGTAATGAAAAGATAAAAATGACCTCTGTATTGCTGAAGAGACACATACTCTCTCACTCTAGGGAACAAGTTTGAGTCCACATGGGAAACTTTTGAGGGCCACATGACACCATCGGGGACCACCTGTTGCACACCACTGCTTTAAAGTGTATGTATAATATATATATATATATATATATATATATATATATATATATATATATATATATATATTACGATGTTGCTTGTTAGTTGCGACCTGATCGTTTAAAAACTATTTGTGATTTTTCCAATTACGTTTTGATGAGGACACATTTGTAGATGAATGAACACAAACAATCTACAATCTTATTAGTGTGTGGCATGGGATTGCTGTTGTGTTTGTTTATTTTATTATTATTATTATCCTTTATTTGCTACGCAACCACATATTCCATAGCAGACTATACAGGGGTTAAATATTAATCAAAATATAATATTAACAAAATTAAAAAAAAAAGGGATACATATTTGAGCTTAAAATCTTACATACATAGTGCTTTTTCTCAAGGCACCATACAAGATTGAAATGCTTCTCTTTCTGGGGATTTACAAGCTCTCCAAGTCGTTGCAAGATCAATTCAGAAGTTTTTCTGCCTTTTCAAATCTGATCAGCAATGTGCTATTTTTCTAATGTATTACATTTTTATTACCTTCATTTTTTTTATGAAAACCATCGCAAGTAACCTAACTTTACAGGTAATTTTTTTTTGTTACCACAATTGGTATCCCTGCTGTGTCTATAATCATTTAATAATGTAAATCTAGACAGTCAACTTGAAATGTTATGTATAGGACACACACATATGGGCTTAAGGTAACACAATAATTGGTTCTCTGCAAGTCCACACTATCACTGTGGGTAGTTGTTTGGGAGCACCGACTGTATTATGGTGACAAATGTTTTTTCATGTTTTCATGTACTGTGCCTTAGTTATTTAGAAATCAGTACACCATAAATCTAATGTCAGCATGTGCTTTGCTGATTGGTAATCTCCTTATTCATAACTATTTACTAGATTAGCAAATATAGCTGTAGACATACAGCCCTACTAAATGTCCCCCAACGTTGGAATACGTAGCCCGCAAATCATGCGGCTATTAAAAGAGACCCGTAAAGCAACGGTCAACGACTTGAGGGGAAAGGGCAGGAAAAGGCAGTGGGACATGGAAATTTTAACTGCGCGCCCGCAAATCCTTTGATCTGTCAAGCCCGTAACTGTTACGTTTCCAATCATGCTATTAAATTGCAACAAATTCACTGTAGTTACAGCCGGTAACCCGCAAATGGAGCTCAAAAGACAACTGGTTCTAGAGAGGACCCGCTAGGGGGATAAAGTCCAATCTGTAGCACTGTAAATGCAAATATCAACACACTATTGTACTTATAATTAAAGGGAAAGTGATGTTACAAATAATAGCACAACATGCTCAAGCTCGCAAATCTGCAATATAAAATATATTTTTTTATGTTTAATTTCCCTGTTATATTAATGCCGGCAATCAATGTGTTAATACATATTACTCGCATGGACCAGAATATCATATTTACGGCATTATCAATTTTACAATATTTCTGGAATGTGGGTCAGATCGTAACGTAACGTAATTAAAGCCCGTAAGACTTTGAAATCCAAACTCCATTATTCAGTGACATAATGATGACGATCTCTGTTGCCATTGGCTCCATCTAAACCTGTAACTACGGGTTTGACTAATTGAACATGTTCAAGGCCGCGCATCCAACTTTTGAAAAAAGGTTACGGGTTCAAGTCTCAAGCCTGTAACTCGCAGCATGTTCTAATATACATATATATATATATATATATATATATATATATATATATATATATACACACACACACACACACACACACACCGTATATACTCGAGTATAAGCCGACCCGAGTATAAGCCGAGGCACCTATTTTACCACAAAATACTGGGAAAAATGAGTGACTCGAGTATAAGCCGAGGGTGGGAAATGTGCTGCCCCCTGTATCCCTCTTGTGCCCTCTGTGTCCCCCTCTTGTGTGCCCTTTTCTTGTGTATCTCCCCTGTGTATCTTCTCCCCTCTCCCTTCCCTGTGTCTCTTCGCCCCTCTCCCTTCCCTGTGTCTCTTCACCCCTCTCCCTTCCCTGTGTCTCTTCCCCCTCCCTTATCACCCTCCTCAACCCCCCTCCTCATCCTCATCCTCCCTCCTCATCCTCAACCCCCTCCTCAACCTCAACCCCCATCCTCATCCTCAACCCCCTCCTCAACCTCAACCCCCTCCTCATCCTCAACCTCCCTCCTCATCCTCAACCTCCCTCCTCATCCTCAACCTCCCTCCTCATCCTCAACCTCCCTCCTCATCCTCAACCTCCCTCCTCATCCTCCCTCCTCATCCTCAACCTCCCTCCTCATTCCTCAACCTCCCTCCTCATCCTCAACCTCCCTCCTCAACCCCCTCCTCATTCTAAACCCCCCTCCTCAACCTCCCTCCTCATCCTCAACCCCCTCCTCAACCTCCCTCCTCAACCTCAACCCCCCATCCTCATCCTCAACCCCCTATCCTCAAACCCCTCCTCAACCCCCCTCCTCAACCCCCATCCTCAACCTCCAAAGAGACACGGGGGGTTAGAGAGACACGGGGGGTTAGAGAGACACGGGGGGTTAGAGAGACACGGGGGGTTAGAGAAACATGGGGGGTTAGAGAGACACGGGGGGTTAGAGAGACACAGGGGGTTAGAGAGACACGGGGGCATTAGAGAGACATGGGGGGAGGGAGAGTGACTCAAGTATAAGCCGAGGGGGCCCTTTTTTAGCCTTAAAAAAAAGGGCTGATAAACTCGGCTTATACTCGAGTATATACGGTATATATATATATATATATATATATATATATATATATATATATATATATATATATATATATAGTAAATAAATAGTACATCTGTGTTCACAAGTTACAAAACCTGCTTCCAGCTCAGAATTCAGAGAAAAACAGTTATTACACTGCATTCTGGGAAGCTGAGCTGGGACATGCAAATGTGCCCACAAATGCCTTGCTCTTTAGTCCATAGCCATTATCAAACATGGCTTCCTTTAAGCTTGTGCATGCTGCATTACACAGCTTTAATGCAAAGCCAAGGTTGGATTAAACACAGAGTATCCTATCCATGTACAGCTGTTTCATGCTTACTGGCTGTCATCAGCATGGTGCGGGATCTCAGCCTGTGTTGGGGACCTTATGAGTAGGTAGTTCACCACAACAATCATTTATAATATGGTGGGCAAAAGAGCGGTAGAAGCCATCCACCGTACAGTATATAAATAGTACATCTGTGTTCACATTTGAATGTCTAAAACAAGTTAAAAACCTGCTTCCAGCTCAGAATTCTGAGAAAAACAGTTATTACACTGCATTCTGGGAAGCTGAGCTGGGACATGCAATTGTGCCCACAAATATATATATATAAAACACACATATACAGGCACACCATGTCTAAATAGACATTCACATGTCAGTATATAACTGCACTAAATATTTAGCTATGCAATTTTCCATTGACCTCACCAGACTTTTGTAAGCAATAACCTTGAGTGTTTAGCTCTTTTGTGCGTCTTGCAGTATAACAATAAAACAAGTATATTGGATCATAAACGCTCCGTTTACAACCTACCCTGGGAGAAAATAGCGCCACAGTCTTCTCAGCATGATCATGCAGAAGCATTAGCTTTTCATATCACATTCTATTTATAATGGACAAAAATGGCCATGGGCTGGTAACATTCATTTATCCACCAGGAAACTAACACAAAATCCAAACTGAAACAATTTCACAGATAAAACAATAGGGGTCAATTTATTGAACTAATTATCTAAATTCAACATAAAAATATTAACTTATAAAATATATAAAATTAGTTAAGAAAGTTATATAAGATTAAGTAAAATGTTAGAATAACAAACCAAAAGAGAGTTATATCTAAGATCAACCTAACAATTCTAGTTTTCATCATCAATTTCAATATATTTTAATTAAAATGTTATCCACTTTTAAGTTTTACTTTAAAATTAAGCTCTTAGTGTTAACTTGTCAGTAGAAGCCAACCAATTATATTGATTTTTCACTTACTCCACGTTCTTATATGATTAATATTCACTAACCCTCTTGGATATCTAGGAATAGCTACTGTGCACCAATTGAACATGTTGCTCACACAATACATCATTTTGTTAGGAGGAATGTAATTCATTGTAAAAGAAATTAGGGATATTTTAATTTAATAATGTAGGACATTTCAGATTCTTTACAAGAAAAGCAGATACGTTAGTCATTTAGATATGGGTGAATAGAAAGGTGATTAAAAAATCTCTAATGTAAGAAGAGCAAGGTAATGGAAGTTATTTTTTCAAGCATCAAAGTTTGCTGGTTACTGCAATATAAAGTCCATTAAGAACTAAATAAATGTCTGTGCAATGGTTTTCTGGAACTACACATCTAACCATGGTTATACATGAAAAGTTGTTTAGTGCACATAATAATTAATTAATTCAGATACAAATTGGAGAGAGGCAAAAATTAAACATTACGTATTATTTTTGTGGCATCACCCAGAATCCTTTGCTGTAGTGGCTGTGTAAGTTACTAAGAGCAACACATTGTTTGAACCACAGCAGAGGTTACAAATATGTTATCGAACAATAGGTAATAAGAAGTTCTTAATCAGATAGGTTGATTAGGCTAATTATCATGTTGGAACATCCGCTCTGTCATTTTAAATTTAGTAATTAAAATACCCTAGTTGTATATGTCCTAGTACGGGTTCCATGGTGGTCCAGTGGTTAGGATTCAGTGCTTTCCCCGCTGCGACCTGCATTGGATTCCAGTTATGAAACCAAGAGGTCACAATACCCTAAAGCCAAGAAGGGTTGTACCTAGTCAGTACTTGGATGAGAGACCACCTAGGTATACCAAGAGCTGTGGCCCACTTGAGAATGAACTGGCAACCCACTCCAGATGAATCAGCATGTCCATGGACATAAAAAAGATGTGCCTGGTGTGTTATGTTCCATGAGGTCACAGAGTGTCTGAAATGACTGAACGATGCAAACACACATACAGACCTCCAGGCAGAGCCATATCTGCCTTTTTGGAGCCCCTAGGCAGTGTAGTGTAGAAGCCCTTGCGAGTGAGTACGCAAGGTATGCACTGACCTATTTTTACCTTTTCCTGTTGTAACTATCTTGTTGGATGTGGTTACTCCCTAGTAGCCAGTCTATGAACTGCAACATTAAAAAAAAATTTAAGCCAGGAACCATTTTTTTTTAAAGTGGTGCCCCTCACAGGGAAGCTCCCCTGGGCGGTTGCCTAGTTTGACTAATGTGTAATCTGGCCATGCCTCCAGGATAATGACATGGACCAGTGCATGTCCAAAAGCCAATGTTTTGTGTTATCACAGCAAGATATAGGCACACTATCAGACAACCATGTGCATATCAGTGTAAAATATGTGTCCTTTTCTAGATACACAGCAGAGTTAATGCACCCACCTGTATTAGAGCCTGTGAGGTTATACCGAGCATTCATCTTCTTGATGATGTTTTCATGGATTTGATACCAGTCACTTTCAGTGTTGCACCTGGAGGAGAATAACAAGTATATAGTAGTAATGACTAACATACACTTATTTTAATCCTACACATAATTAAATGACTGAAATATTTGTGGACTAGGGAACGCAAGAAAATTTATTTTAAATTTCTATGTATCAGCTACAAAGCTACTGTAAAGCAGTTACATTCGTTTTTCACATTACAAAACGTCCTTCCCATATTTTCCATTGTGCCATTTTGTATTCCCACAAATTTTCTATTCTATTTCAATCATCAACAAAACTAAACACAGAAAGTTGTAATTCTCCTGTCATTTCAATGAATGGCATTTGCGTTATTATGCAAATATTTAATGACCGTGAATTACATTTTTCCAAAAAGTAGGAAATTATATCAAAATGGAATACAATTATTAAATGGCAGATAAAAAAAAATAGAAAATATATGGCATATTTTGGAAGGTGAATGCACAAATAAAAATAAAAAAATATGATGAATGAGAGTAACACTGCTTTGAAACAGGATTTAAATGTGAGGTAAAAAAAGAAAACAATATTAACTACTAGTAACTTGCACGTCCTAAATGATGGTATCATATGTTATGTTTAATTGTCTGTTCTGTCTCTCTCTGTGCACTGTCTCTTTCTCAGTGAGCCCTCTCTCTCTCTCTATGCGCTCTGTGTGCGCTCCATGTCTCCCTCCCCTCTTTCTCTTCCTCCCTCCCTCTGCTTCCCTCCCTCCATCTCTCTCTGCCCCCTCCCTCCATCTCTCTCTGTCTCCTCCCTCCCTCTCTCTCCCTCTTTCCCTCTCTCTCCCTCTTTCCCTCTCTGCCTGTCTCCCTCCATCCTTCCTCCCCCTCCTCTCCCCCCACACCCCAAAAAAAAAAGCATGTACATTGCCATGGCTGCTTGATTTCCCCTCAATCAGCATGTGAGTAATGCCTGTGCAGAACGCATCTCGCAGGCGTTACTCACATCTGACAACTATTTAAGTGGATCTACATTAGTAAGATCCATAAATTAGACCAGTGTCACCTCTCAAACATACTCAAACGTAATACTTTTATAACCCATATAACATTTTCTGTGTTCTTACATATACACTTTTAAGATGAGGTCATCTTTTGATTCGCCCGTAAGAAGGTCAGCAATACTGAGAGCTGCACAACCAAAAGGTCGACGATATTGCACGTTTGAAGAGTTCTTCTTTTCACCTGCGCCCATCCGACCTTCCATAAAAAAAAAAAATTAAATATTAAAGAGAGACATGAATGCTAAAGAGATCTAGTAATCCAGACTAAAGGGAGTTTCCACCTAAATAAAGAGAAATAAAGGAACTTGCAAAAATACCATGCAAGTTCTATAACATATACAAGAGGTTAACTGTTGTGTATTAAAAAATATATAACTTTTGCTTGAAGGGCATTTAAAAAAATGGAGAATCAACAAATAGCTAAAACAATGTAATGCAGTTCAAGTGGAAAAAATGCTGAATTTCTTACCTATTCTGATTATGTGTACAGTAATGAAAATGTCTTTCCGAAGGTCACTTGAGCTCAGATCCTGAAAGAAAGTAAACATTTCCTTTTCACACATCAACATTGTTTATAGAAACACTGAATTGCAGATTTGAACATAATTGTTAAAGGGATATGAAAGTTTCATAAATGAATACATTTCTGCACTCTATAGGCAAACAGCTTATTTGTATGCAGCACATCTCATAAAACATTTTATTTTTGCTTGCTCAGCTGAATCTCCTTGCAGCTTCCAGTCTGTATGTCATAAGCAATACATAGCACATATCAGTGATACACTACATATCCCAGGCGGCTTTTAAGAACAAACAGGAACCCAGTCAAAAGTTTCAGCTAACCTGATTGGCCAAAACAAACTAAAAAAAATTTGATGCTAATTTAGCCTGGGTTTGGAGGGTGTTAACCCTAATGTTCAACCGTCAGGAATTACAAGAGATTTTTTCTGACTTCAATGTAAGTGTTTAAATGTTTATTTGGGGACTTTTCCATGCAAAAAATGTTTGCATACACTACTAATTCTCCTCTATCAAATGCATTCATAACCCAGCAAACTTACATATCCCTATAAGTAAATATTAGAAATATCTCAGTTAGTGTATGTGAATGCTTTGTATGTAGAGAAATTAATTCCAATTTTGTTATCACAATTGTCACTCGGTTATCACTCTCCTCCAAATTCAAGTTGTCTTCAGTTTCTTTTTTTCATCAAACCTCAAACTCTCCATATCTACAGCCTTAATCTCATTCACTGCACATTTCATTGATCCAAAGCACGCCCATGCATTCTTTACCTTACCTCAACCTTTTTCTATTCCTCTTCCCTGGCCATTTTCATTCATGCCAGTTATCTAAACCTTAGTTTTTCATCCTGTGACTTGTTGTGGAAAATACAAATATCCTTACATGATTTCTGTTCCCTTACTTCTGTCTCGTCCACTAAATTCCCATAGTCCATCTCATCCCCAGACTTCCATCTCATCTTCAAACTATCCATAGATGAAGGTAATCCTCAGACTTACAGTAGCTAACCCCCCTCCTTTCCTTCACATCATCAAACTCCCTTTAGCTCCATCTCCATCCTCAAACGTCCCTTAAAATCATAATTAAGGTTTCTGGATTATGAGTGCATCTGATAAAGGATAATCACTAGTGTAAGAAAACATTTTTGTGCATGAAAAAATACCAAAATAAAAATGTAAACACTTACCTTGAAGTTAGCAAAATGTATTGTAATTTCTGACAATAGAAAACTAGGTTTAACACCCTCTCCAAAACCAGGCTAAATTAGCTTAAAATTCACAAATTGTTTTGGCCAATCAGGAGGAAGCAGAGGCTGAAACAATTGTATCACAATCTGGGGTTGCTGTCTGTGCTGTAAAGCAGCCTGGGATATGTAGTATGGTACATGTTAGAAAGTGCTATGTATTTTTATATAAGAGTCTATCTGTGCAGCACATTCACACTGCCGGTTGTATGTTCCCTGCATCAATTGCTGCTGGTGTTCTTTTCTGTCTCTGTCTCCTTGTGGAAAATTTCAGCTGTGACTCCACCAACCATGTGACTGGCAGCACTTCCTTTGGAAGTCACAACCTTTACTAAGCTGCTATGCAGTCGGTACACTAATAAATAAGCTTCATAGTGTGCAAATCCATACATGTCACTCAGCTCCAGCTTGGTCATTCTTGCGGAGAAACAAAATATTCCAACATTATTAAAGGTATATCTAAGTGAGCTGGACTAATACATTCCTGCACTCTATAGGCAAAAAGCAGCCTCTAAGTATACTTCACATCTCATAAAACAATTTATTTATATTAATATCTAAAAATCCCTCTAATTATTGTGTTGACACCCCCAGGGGGTGTCTACACAAGTTACTGTTCCCCACCCAATCAGCATGCAGCATCTGGGGATCAATATTAATCCGCTATTGACCTGTTCTTGCTTGCTCAGCCAATAGTAGAGCAGTGTTGTCAGCCTCGCAGTCACTGCTGGGATATGACTCATCCCTGCTTCCTGTCTATGCTGTTGCCATAGCAACTAACATAGTGCTATGTCACAAATCTTTCATCTAACTGGATTGGCCAAAACAAATTATGGAGGGGGTGTTAACCTTAATCTTAAACTGCCAGAACCTACAATAGATTTTGCTAAATTCAAGGTGTTTAAATGGTTATTTTGGTAATTCATGCTAACATTATATGTTTCTATATACTATACTATACTATTCATTCTCCTCTATCAGATACATTTATAATCCAGGAAATGTACATATCACTTTAAATGTTCTGTGCAGCAAGCAGTTTGTAAGCTTGTTTACTTTGATACACACACTGTATTGTGTTTCTTGTATAATTTGCAGGATTGAGTTTGGCCCAGATCTGTTATCCAGAGGACCTGCCAAGCGGTTATTTGTGGAATTAATTTCAAGCTTACAAATTGTCTGTTACGATGATCGTTTCTGAGTTGGGGGGGATAACACAAGTGACAAGATCAACATTATCTGTGGTGATCAAAGTACATCATTTAATTAGTTTCATAACTACATAAAGTCATATAGTTAATTTAAGTGTGCCACTACTCATTTGTATGTAACAATAAAATAAGTAACACAAATAACCAGCTTACGATAAAGAGGGAGCTATATCTTTCCGTCTTCTCTGGAGATTTTGGCAATCCATTTCTATTCAGTCTCACAAAGAACCGTTCGCTGGAAGAAAGGAATATTAATTTAATATTCAACACAGTGTATTCAAGCAGACCATTAACATATTTTATTGTCCATGGTACATTTCGGCTCACATTTCATAGCTCACAAATTTTTATTCTATCATAGCTAAGAAAGCAACTGTCAGGACTTTAAAATTACTCCGTATTGAATCTGAAATCCAAATTTGACAAACTGTCTGCTTTACAACAGTAATTGTTTAAATTGTCAGTTTTGTGTCCCTTCTTAGATGGCAATTGAGATATTAAAGTGTAGGCAAATATGGAAAGATTACACAGGGGAAATGCACCGTACAAAACTGACAGTGAAAAGTACATAAAAATTAAACTTCATGAAGTGTTTAAATGTTATTAGAAAGTGCAAGAATTCTGAAATGTAAAATATTTTAAAATATGCCGATCTTACATTAGTGCCTATAATGAAGAAGTCAGATCAAAGTATAATATTTGTTTAATGAAAGATCTTATTTTAATAACAAATAAGAATTTGCAGAAATAATAAAAGGTGATATATTTTAATGGAGAAGCAAAGTTATTTATGAATTTGCTCACACAATAATATACTGAAAAACAATCGCCTGAGGATTGCTCTTTAGCACTGGAGGACAAGTCTGAATTAAACATTTTGATAGTTTCAAAAAAGTCTTCTTTTAGAAGAGGATAATTGAAAAATAAACCTTAAAGGTTTGTAAAGTTTTGTACCTAATGTGCAAAGATTTTTGGTTGGCTATACTGGAAATATATATATTAAGTTATGAAGAAAGACTAACCAAACTAAACTTATTTTCGCTAGAAAAAAGGCGTCTACGAGGGGATATGATTACCCTATATAAATACATCCAGGGTCAATATAAGGCTTTGTCAAGTGAACTTTTTGTAGCAAGAGATTTTCAACTGACAAGAGGACACCCTTTGAGGTTAGAGGAAAAAAGATTTCACCTTAAACAAAGAAAAGGGTTCTTCACAGTTAGTGTGTTTAAACTGTGGAATTCTCTACCAAAGGAGGTGGTAACAGCGAATTCGATAGACCACTTCAAAAAGGGGTTAGATATATTTTTGAATAAAGAGGGCATTCAAGGTTATCCTAGATAAATAGCGAAGGAATATTGATCCAGGGAGAAATTTGATTGCCAGTTTCTGGGGTCAGGAAGGGATTTTGCTTTTTTTTCCCCTTATGAGACAATTGGCAAAGTTTCAATGGGGTTTTTTTTCTGTTTGCCTTCCTCTGGATCAATTAACAATTAACAATTAATAATAAATAGTCCACATTAAACAGATCAATAGAGATCTAAAAAGGTTGAACTTGAGGGACTAACTCTTTATTCATCCTCCAATACTATACTATTAATAATTATTTAATCAACAAATTAATTAATAACTAATCCACATATTGCAGATCAGAGCAGATCTTAACAGGTTGAACTTGATGGACTGAAAGTCTTTTTTCAACCTTAATTACTATGTAACTATGTAACTATGTAACTATGTAACTTGCCCGTCATGAATGAGTGTGTCATATAATAATATGTTCAATTGATCTCTCCCTCGCTCTGTGCGCCATCTCTCTCTCTCTCTATCTGTGCAACCCTCTGTGTGTGTGTCCTCTCTCTGCGCTCTGTCTCTCTCCCTGCCTCCCCTTCTCCCTCCCTCTCCCTGCCTCCCCTTCTCCCTCCCTCCCCTTCTCCCTCTCTCCCTCTCCCTGTCTCCCCTTCTCCCTCCCTCCCTGTCTCCCCTTCTCCCTCCCTCCCTGTCTCCGCTTCTCCCTCCCTACCTCTCCCTGTCTCCCCTTCTCCCTCCCTACCTCTCCCTCCCTCCCTCTCCCTGCCTCCCCTTCTCCCTCTCCCTGCCTCCCCTTCTCCCTCTCCCTGCCTCCCCTTCTCCCTGCCTCCCCTTCTCCCTCTCCCTGCCTCCCCTTCTCCCTCCCTCTCCCTGTCTCCCTGCCTCCCATTGTCCCTCTTCCTGCCTCCCCTTCTCCTTCTCCCTGCCTCTCCTTCTCCTTCTCCCTGCCTCTCCTTCTCCCTCTCCCTGCCTCCCCTTCTCCCTCCCCTTCTCCCTCCCTCTCCCTGTCTCCCTCCCTCTCCCTGCCTCCCTTTCTCCCCCCCCCCCCTCTCACTGCCTCTCTTTCTCCCTCCCTCTCCCTGGCTCCCTTACTCTCACCCTCTCCCATTCTCTTCCTCTGCCTTTCCTCCATCTTTCTCTGCCTCCCTCTCCAACCCTTTCTCTCTCTCTCTATCCTTCCCTCTGTCCCTATCTCCTCCTTCCCCCAGCCATCGCTCAGGCGTTACTCACATTTACTAACTATTATGTACACACACATTAGAATTTTTTCCATTTTAAAATCAAGCTCTATTCGATTTTAGTAGATATTTAGGCATTATATACAGTATTTCATAAAAGTGAGTACACCCCTCACATTTTTGTAAATATTTTATTCTATCTTTTCATGTGACAACACTGGAGAAATGACACTCTGCTACAATGTAAAGTAGTAAGTGTACAGCCTGTATAACAGTGTAAATTTGCTGTCCCCTCAAAATAACTCAACACACAGCCATTAATGTCTAAACCGTTGGCAACAAAAGTGAGTACACCCCTAAGTTGAAATGTCCAAATTGGGCCCAATTAGCCATTTTCCCTCCCCGGTGTCATGTGACTTGTTAAGTGTTACAAGGTCTCATGTGTGAATGGGGAGCAGGTGTATTAAATTTGGTGTTATCGCTCTCACACTCTCTCATACTGGTCACTGGAAGTTCAACATGGCACTTCATGGCAAAAACTCTCTAAGGATCTGAAAAAAAGAATTGTTGCTCTACATAAAGATGGCCTAGGCTATAAGAAGATTGCCAAGACCCTGAAACTGAGCTACAGCACGGTGGGCAAGACCATACAGCGGTTTCACATGACAGAACAGGCTTCACCACCAAAGAAGTTGAGTGTACGTGCTCAGCGTCATATCCAGAGGTTGTCTTTGGGAAATAGACATATGAGTGCTGCCAGCATTGCTGCAGAGGTTGAAGGGGTGGGGGGTCAACATGTCAGTGCTCAGACCATACGCCGCACACTGCATCAAATTGGCCTGCATGGCTGTCGTTCCAGAAGGAAGCCTCTTCTAAAGATGATGCACAAGAAAGTCTGCAAACAGTTTCCCTTAAGACAAGCAGACTAAGGACATGGATTACAGGAACCTGAGACAAAGATAAACTTATTTGGTTCAGATGGTGTCAAACGTGTGTGGCGGCAACCTGGTGATGAGTACAAAGACAAGTGGGTCTTGCCTACAGTCAAGCTTGGTGGTGGGAGTGTCATGGCCTGGGCCTGCATGAGTGCTGCCGGCACTGGGGAGCTACAGTTCATTGAGGGAACCATGAATGCCAACATGTACTGTGACATACTGAAGCAGAGCATGATCACCTCCCTTCGGAGACTGGGCCGCAGGACAATATTCCAACATGATAACGACCCCAAACACACCTCCAAAACGACCACTGCCTTGCTAAAGCAGCTGAAGGTATAGTTGATGGACTGGCCAACGCATTTCTCCAGACCTAAACCCTATTGATCATCTGTGGGGCAGCGCAAGGTCTCGAATATCCACCATATCCGTGATGTCATCATAGAGGAGTGGAAGAGGACTCCAGTGGCAACCTGTGAAGCTCTGGTGAACTACATGCCCATTAGGGTTAAGGCAGTGCTGGAAAATAATGGTAGCCACACAAAATATTGACACTTTGGGCCCTATTTGGTCATTTCCACTTAGGGGTGTACTCACTTATCTTACCAATGGTTTATATATTAATGGCTGTGTGCAGAGTTATTTTGAGGGGACAGCAAATTTACACTGTTATACAGGCTGTACACTTACTACCGTATTTTTCGCCCTATAAGACGCACCGGCAGATAAGACGCACCTAGTTTTTAGAGGAGGAAAACAAGAAAAAAAAAAATCTGAATCAAACACAAATACACTTTACACACAGATACACACCTACATTACACACAAAATATATATATATATATATATATATATATATATATGTATATATATATATATATATATATATATATATATATATAGATAGATACACATACATACATATACATGCACACATAAATATACATACACATACATACATATATACACACACATACATGCACACATACACACACACACACACACACACACACACACACACACACACACACATACACACACATACATACACACACACACACACATACATACACACATACATATCCATATAGTGCAGCATTTGACAGCATTTGGCAGCCCTTGACCCTCCCTGATCCTCCCTGACCCTCCTGATCCTCCCTGACCGTCCTGATCCTCCCTGACCCCCCTGATCCTCACCTTTCTTCTGATCTCTGCCATCTTGATCTCACCCCAGCGCTTCTCGTGTACTGCAGTGTTGCGTGTGTGACGTCAGTAGGACGCACCGGCCGACGCAATGCTGGTAGGAAGCGCTGGGGTGAGATCAAGAGGACAGAGGCAGTTTGAAAAGGTATATTCGCCGTATAAGACGCACCAACTTTCCTCCCCCAGTTTTGGGGAAGAAAAAGTGCGTCTTATACGGCGAAAAATACGGTACTTTGTAGCAGAGAGGCATTTCTTCAGTGTTGTCACATGAAAAGATATAATAAACTATGTACAGAAATGTGACGGGTTTACTCACTTTTGTGAGATACTGTATATATATATATATATATATATATATATATATATATATATATATATATATATATATATATATGTATATATATATATATGTATATATATATATATATATATATATATATATATATATGTATATATATATATATGTATATATATATATGTATATATATATATATATATGTATATATATATATATATATATATATATATATATATATATATATATATATATAGTAAATAAAAAGTACACCTGTGTTCACATTTGAATGTCTAAAGCAAGTTAAAAATCTGCTTCCAGAGTGCATTCTGGGAAGCAGAGCTGGGACGTGCAAATGTGCCCACAAATGCCTCGCTCTTCAATCCTAGCCATTATCAAACATGGCTTCCTTTAAGCTTATGCATGCTGTATTACACAGCTTTAATGCAAAGCCAAGGTTGGAATAAACACAGGCTGAGTATCCAATCCATGTACAGCTGTTTCAAGCTTACTGGCTATCATCAGCATGGAGTGGGATCTCAGCCTGTGTTGTGGACCTTATGAGTAGGTAGTTCACCACAACAATGATTTATAATATGGTGGGCAAAAGAGCGATAGAAGCATAATTTAATATTGATACACATAACAATTGGAGTTTGTGTTTAAATCAACAGTAAAAACAAACTGATCATCTCTAACAGCTAAACAACATGGCCCTCATTCAATTGCAATTTGGCCAATTGATAAGGGGTCTAAATAAGCACATAACATATTTTTTTAAAGAAGTTTTTAGTTCGTAAACATCTATCCAAAAGCAAGGTTTTCACTAACTAAAAACTTATTTTAAAAAAAATATGTTATGTGCCTATTTAGACCCCTTATCAATTGGCCAAATCGCAATTGAATGAGGGCCCATGTATACTAGGCTTTCATCCTAATAACAAAGCAACCTTTTTTACAAGCAATAATGACAGGCACCAATTATTGACTACCAACAGATAATTTGTTATATTGTAGGATGAGGAAATAGATACAAAGAAGAAGTAATTCTCCATAAATGAAATAGGTGGGATTCCCCATAATCACCATAGTGTTTTATTTCTTCAGTTTGTACACCAGAATTTGTTAATGTTTATAGGTTAGCTCACAATATTCTAATCTGTAATTAATTGAAATTCTATATTATTTTTATCTCAATGGTCTTTAACTCATCCATAAATTTCTGCTCAATATGCAATCTACACATATGGCGAAAACACATAACACTTATGTAGAGCATTTAATGAAACACAGTACACTGAAAAGATATATATATATATATATATATATATATATATATATATATATATATATATATATGTTTGAAAACTTTGTGTCTGACTAAAAGCATAATTTATCAAACATAAAGTCATATAGCAAATTATTATTTACAAAAAAGATGCCTGTGATGGACCCTGGAGGCATCCATGATATTTTTATGGATGTGTGTGAGAGGAATGCTACATTTCTTGAGAGCAGTTCTTGCATTTATTGATGCAAGTAACCTGCTTCTGTGTTTTGAGGGGGAAGGTGTTGTGTCCCAGTTATCTAACGAATATTCTGGGCTTCTCCCTGTCCGCCCCTCTCTCTACTGTCAGATAAACACGCTCATGACCCAGATCTCAGAAATTGATGTAACAAAGACAGAATAAATTCTTCTATTCATACAGACTGACTTTCAATCATTTATTTTTATATGACAGAGCTTCTAATATTGTTAGTTTGTTACATACTTCATAAACCGGTTCCTTTTCCCTGAACTGCAGTGCTCCCTTAAACTCAAATTGGGTTTGAATATTAAACTTAAAACACTGCACTCATTTTATTGGGATACCTATTAATACTGAAAGATGCTAGGTTAACAACACCCAAATGACAGAAATGTTCAACAAGATATAAAGCAGGAAAACAAACCAAATCCACGCTTAATACAGTAATTATGCTGCTTATTCATTTCTGAATAGGCAAATGACATTGTCTGCAAACATCTTATACATAAACACTCACAAGCTTGCAATGTATTCGTATACAATGTCTGGAATTTCAGTTGCACTGTACTGTATAATTCATGGAGTGAAATCTTTGTAACCGCTAAACATCAAGTGCCATCAGTGTTTAGCTCAAATCAGCATATCAGAGGGATTAAGAATCCCAGCATAAGATCACATGGGCACGCTCATTAAATATACACACACACAAATGGATTGCAATACAACCCTCTGCAGTCACATGCATTTACATGGATTGGAGTCTCACTATTTAGCTGCATAAAGCAAATGTCTATGAAAATATGTGGCACATTTTCAGCTGTCTTGAGAAGAAAGGAGATAGAGAAATAACTAACGCTGAGGAGATTAATCTAAGCAGGTCAGCAGGGGATTTTAGCACTAAAGATTCTCCCATAATAACAAATAGGGACTGACGTCTGAGCTGGGGTTAACCCATTTGATTCCTCTGCAAAATTAGAACATTTTCTTTCTGTAAAAGTAACATTTATAACCCAACCAAAAACTTTGTTGAAGGTGCTAGATATTCAAGTAAATCAGTAAATATTGCAATATGTTAAGGAAACAGTTTGCAGACTTCTGGAAAATATTCATTTTAACCATTGGCAGCATATAATATCATGACTGCTATGTGTTGGAGTAATCCTTCCATAATGGTGCATTCTTTGCTCTAAATCAGTGGTTCTCAACCTGTGGGAGTAAAATGACGATTTTCCCGGGGTCGACTGGAGCCATTGTCGATGTGTTTTTTTTTTTTGTCTATTCTGTTCTATAGTTTTGCTGTTGGAGGGCGGGGGGGTCGCCAAGACTTGGAAGGATTTGAGGGGGGGGGGGGGGGGGCACTGGAAGGGTTGAGGCTAAATGATGTAAGTTCCATCAGGAAATTATGAACGATTTAGATGGTGCAAGTTCTGAAAGGCTACAACTTAGAGTACATATTTTTAAAGAAAGCAGTGAAAGATAGTAGACTATCAGAGAGCATCTTTGACTTATAGTTAAAATGTGGCATAAGTCACATTCGACAGTTGGCCAATAAAAACATTTCATAGCTAAAATGGATAGGAGAAGCATTATATAGGAAAGAGGACAAGTAGTAATAAAGCTTGTTAGAGCGCAGAATGGCAACAGAAAGGATATTCTTTAGTTTAAATAAGGACCATTAAACTAGATAATGACCTAATACTGTTTTTGTAAACTATGAAGTAGTTGTAGTAGATGACCAAGATCAGTGCATTATTTTTGGGGACAGCATAGACTTTCTCTAGATTCATTACACATGAACTAATAGGTCATATAAACATATATCAGTACTACAGTCACATATCATGACTGTGCCATTCTCAGAAATATCAAGGGCAACTCAAAGATGCTCTACCCAGCTTATAAAACAGATATCATGGTTTTATCATACAGATATTGGCAGACTGACATAAAATAAACTATTGAGCATGAGATAAAAAAAATATTCCCAGAATTGAATATGTTTATTAAAATGTAGTTATAGAATGTTGATATTGGTAATCTAAAAAGCACAGCCATCTGTAGATTACATATAGATTACGATATTAGGTTTTCAATCCAAAATCTTGCTCTATAAGGCAACACTATATAGAAGTTCTGTAAAATTAGTTTAATTAGCATTAAAAACATTCAGAATTGGCAAGGTGTAAGCTTTCAAGTTACATGTCATGCAAGTGTCTGTTTTATGCCATGGAAGGAACACTATTCTTCTTCCAACCCACCACTTCTTTCGTTTCTAATATGCAAATTCTGAATGTTTATATGGCTATTAAAATTATATTTATGGTATTTCACTTTGCAGTGTTTATTGCACAGATTTTGACAGTGGATAGGCTTACATTTTGTTTTGGGTAGTTGTATATATCCCAGGTAATCCTGAATTCCCTTACTTACATGCGGTCCCTGAAAATAAGACGCAGCAGCATTGTTTATTTATACACCTATAACAATGTTATGTGTAAGGGTATGGCAAATAAATGTGGCTTAGAGTTAAATATACTAATACGGAGGAGTTGAGATCCCTATCCCAAAGAGCTTACAATCTAGATATATGGCAAGCACAACTATGGCATTCTGCAGTGAGCAGAAATTAATAACAGATTTAGGGGGATAATAGTACGGTGTGGTGATAACACCAAATGTTTAGTACACCTACCTACTATAGATATAAACACACAGGTAATTTGCCAAAAATACATATGTGGTTTCATATTTTAGAACCCGCTCTTCTGAAAATGATTAGTTATGACTTTTAATGTAATTTCCAAAAACATTTAATTTCCAAATCTCCTAGCAATTAATTTAGAGTTAAATAAAGAAGGTATTATCTTGCTTATTTATGACAAAAACACCGGAATAAGTATTTTGGCAGAATCAAGAGGAAGCTGTATGAATTATTACCATTTTATCAAGCAAAATATATGAGACGTTCTTTTGAGGCAGGCTTCATGTTAGAATCCAGTCATGCAATTAAATTATGACTGGTTGTCAGCATAAATTAGCAGTATAAACAGTACTCACTTTTACTCCTTTTCTGTTAAAGGGCCACTGTCCCAAACTTTCAATCAAACATACAAAAGAGCAAGTTTTATACATAACTAGAATATTGCCCCTCAAAAAATGACGGCAATGAAATTGTAAGTGAGCTAAGGGTGTTTGGTGTATATAATGTGGCCGATGTAGCGTCGTTCGTTTCTATGTCGTGCAAGTTTTTCGGAATATCCGTAGCTGTGTTGCGTGTTTATGTTGGTGTTTTACGTGGTTAGGGACCTTTAGCCTCGTTTTTGTTTTGTTCGGTGGCCATTTTTTCTCTCGCTTAGAGACATTTTTAGTGTCTAAACTGCTTTAATTTCAGTTAAATTTAGGTGTAACTTTAGTTTTCGAGGTCCTGGATGCTCCCTCTTGCTGTAGGTAAGCTTTTTATGCATTTGTTGTGTGTATTTGTTGGATTTTTGATGTTTTCATGTGCGCGTGTTGCGGCCATTTTTTGCGAGGTCGTAATGTGTCGTAACGTGTCTTGTATTTTGTTTGCGTTACGACGTAAAGTTTGCGAGGTTCGCAGTTGCTGGCAAGGAGCGCCTTCGGTGCTCTTTGCCAGCAACCGCGACCCTGGCTTTGCGAAGGCCTCAGTTGCTGGCAAGGAGCGCCAAAGGCGCTCCTTGCCAGCAACTGCGACCCCAGCTCGTATGCTCACAACTATATATGTGATAGATGTTTTGCATGTAATGTAAGATATACTGGAAGTCATATCTGTGGAGGCCTCTGAAAGCTGTGCCTGGGCCTACCGTTTCTTACTAGATTACAAAAAGATTGAGATGGAGCCATGGGTTATTTTACAATTAGCTTTGTTACATTCTACAGATATATAGATAAAACACTCCATAATATGAGAACTACAAAGACTCTTTCCCTCCTTAATTCAACAAAAAGACCTAAGTGATGTATTCATTGAAGCATTTGACCCACTGTAGTAATGTCTGACCTTGGACAAACTGCATTACCTATTGTGCACTGGGCTACAAAAGAGAATCACATTGTAAAGCCTCTGGAAGGTGGATTTATTGTGATTTTCTATTCTTTATCTGTCAGGACAGTTTATAGAAAACATACGATCAATAACAAACTGATCTTGAAGTTAATAGTCTGGAAACGAAGGCAGGCCTGGAAAAGCAACGGCCATGTCATTTTCTATGAAGCTTCTCATTTAAAATCTGCCCCTTCTGTGCATTCAAAATGCTATACAAGTGAAAATGCTGACTCTGGTTAAAAAGTCAGAATCCTAATTTTAGGTTATTCTTAACAGAAATTACAGTTATCTACATTTTTTATGTAGCCACATTAACTAATTGATGAAAACCTAAAATATAAACCAGTATCTTCCAACAACGACTCATATAATTTAATGAAAGATTGGGAAAGACGTATTTTCAACAATTTGAGTTCCTTCCATGTAGTATATTTAGAAACAAAGCAATGTTCCTTTCCCATGCAGCTCCGTGACAAGAAAGTGCAAGCTGGTCATTAAATGGACACAGAGAGGGAATTTGTGATGTTGTCCATTACAGTATATACTGTTCAGTCAACCAGTATGGTTCTTTTTATTGTTTCATGGACCGCCTAATACAATGAAACCATGGCACCACAAGAGCGTCGCTGAAATTATTCATTATAAGGATATGCAGCTCCAGGAATATTGTAAGGAGTTTATTAAGCGATCAATCCAAAATGTATATATTGTTATTTCAATAATTTTGTACAATGCTCTCTATTATCCGTGCAATCAATTTTGTTCTCAGCAGTGAATATATCTTTAACCTCTACAATTAACCTCTACAATTAAGATATTATTAAACACAACTGTACTGGCCCAATTTTCAGCAACTTTAAAAGGTCCTCTGTGGCAATATATTTACTATTTTGAAGAACCTCTAATCTATTACCTTTTATAAATTGGGAATCTGCCATTTAGGTTTCTGCTGACCAACTTCTTAGGTGAGTGGACCCGTTGAAAAAACACAGGGAGTTTCTATCTGCACAATGGGAATGTTGCATCTACAACAGAAAATGCTCTCAGAATGGGTGACCATATCCATAGAACTACCTATTAAGGATAATTTGTTCTATGCCTGAGCACCTCTATTGTTGGTATTGCATTTAATATGTCTAAGAGAACCCTTATTGGTTTACAAGGACAAACCCTCAAGAGAAAATAACAGACAGGATCGGCATTGGATAAATGAAAATCCAAACCAGCGATAATGAATAAAAAATAGCCAACAACCCAACATTTAAAAAAAAAAAATGTTATGCCTTAGATTGTGATTTTGTGATACATTATTGATTTTTGAAAGCAAGCTTATACTGAAAACTGTAATGAGGCAGCATCTTTACATAGGTGGCAGGTAAGAGTGTATTTAGTACTATATCACTGTGGGTTTCATTTTCATATGATGCTCTCAAGTAGAAAAAAAACGTATTCAAATGTTTAAAGGGATATGTAAGGGAGCTGGATTATGAATGCATCTGATAGAGGATAATTAGTAGCATATGAAAACATTTTTTTGCATGAAAATATACCAAAATAAGCATTAATTAGCTTACCTATGTTTTTTGGCATTTGCATTTAATCATGTACACCACTAGAAAACTCCACCACAATTCGCATAACATTCAAATTCAGAATTAGGCTAATACATTGTATCAATCTTCATCTGGCTTCTGGCATGTGCTCATTACAAGAACTGTAACAGCTACTTCCTGTGCTATGTACGATAAAGGTCAAAATATGTATCTTGCTGTATTTACTTTGGGTACACTGCTGTATTTCCTGTGTGTACCCTGCTTATGTAAGCGTCCTGTGGGTGTGAACAGCTGGATTTGAGTTTTGTACAAATAACTTTGTAAGTAAACTGAACTTTTCTATAGAACACATGTTTTCATACACTACTAATTCTCCTCTATTAGATGCATTCATAATCCGGCTCACTTACTCCTTATACCTAACTGATCTGGGGACTTAGTCAATGAGCAGTAATATAGATGAACAAGTCTGCCAATGAAATATACAGATGTAACTATTAGCACTTGTAGAAGACGGAGGGCCTTGTTTTGAGCTTTGGGTCTTGTAAAAGTGCTTTTTCCCAAAGCACCCTACTAGAATGGAAACCAAACCAAAATTTTCAGTGAACAGTGTTTTTACTGTTGCTAAGGATTCTGGGTAAATACATGTAAATGAGGCTCAAACCCTTTCTTCCCTCTAGACCACTGGTTCCCAAACCTCTCCTCAAGACCCACCAGACATGCCAAGATTTGGGTTAAATACTCTGTATTCAAACAGTGTTAAACCAAAACCATGGCCTCTCACGTGGGTCTTGAGGGTTGCTGCTGTAGACCCACTTTGCAAAGGAATTTTTTTCCAGACTATGTGGTCTGCTCGCAGACAGGCTTCAGAAGATGGAAATCTATTAAAATAGCCTCTTTACACCATAATCGTGTCCTTTCAAACTGTCGTCTAAAATCAGTGTTAAACTGTAGCTGTTTGTAAAATGACAATATATCCTCTGAAATGAGCAGTCAAGCAAAACAATACTTCAAACACAATCATTCTGCCAAAAGACATTCTCTGATTATGTTTGCACTAACAAATGAAATAGACATTTTAATATTAGTTTGACTAGACCAGATCACTTTCAAAGCATTTCTCCTTGAGTGGCAACATGATTAAAGAACTGATTTCTGAAGGGCACACAAGAAAAACGAAAAGAGTACAACTATGATTTAGAACAAGAACACACAGTGACAGATGTACAAGAATAGCTGAAGTAACAGATGTCTACAATATAGCAACATTATATACTCCAAACTTCAAAAGAAGGGCGGGGGAGACAGAAAAGTAATGGGAAAAGAAAAACGAAGAAGAGAAGAGAAAGGAGAAGATAAGATAGGCAGCAAGTGGAAAAGAAAGATCAGGCATCTACAGAATTGAGGGCAAGAGCCTGGTCAGACAAGGATGGGGGAGTGATTTGGAAAGGCCAAATGAGGATGGAGAGAAAGACAGGCCAGGTAAGAGGGAGGCAGAGAGACAGACTGGGCAAGGATTAGGGAAAGGATACAGGCCAGACAATCCAGGGGTGAGAAGGTGGTAGACATGCAAGAAGGAGAGGGAGGAACAGTAGCTGGGCAAAGGAAGAGAGACATAGACCACTGAAAGGGTGGAGACACAGGCCACAAAAGCAGAAAAAGAACGATTGTGAACACTACAGAGAATAAGGTGGGGAAAAGCAAAGGACCAGAGGTCGGAAAATGGCGGACAGAGACAGGTCATGAAAGGGACAGAGACAGAGGTCTGGAAAAGCAGAAAGAGCTAGGAAGGGCAAAGTATAGAGCCAAATGCCAAATACAGCAAGGCATAGAGACACAGCCCAGGTATGACAAAGACAGGTTAGGTTAGATTGCACAAGAGCAAATAAATAGGTCAATGGGGAGGCACAAGATGGCTGGGGGAACTACATCATTTCTTGAAAAATCTGGGAGATAATGTAATAATTTGCTCTAAAAGTCAGAAGATATATTGGTGCATAATGATACAATAGCAGCAATAGTAAAAGATTATGTTATGGACATGAAGCCTTGTTGTGTTACTTGCCAGAGATGCATGTAAATGTTAAGCATCATATAATCAGACTTACTTCAGGTTTCACATAGTCATTTCTAATTGAGTGTTTTGAATAAAAAGGATTGTGGAAATGAATCTTCTTGTTCAGATGTGGGTACAAATCAGAAGGCGTGAGTAAAAAACCTCACAGTGGAAAGCATTTTCTCACATAGAAAGCACTTTAAACATAACAAACCACTGACAGCACCAATAAGCAAAAGAAAAGAAAATAAAGACACAAATTAAAACAGCAGTAAGTCCTATTTTTTTCCATACACCGTTGGGTATTACACAGTTGACATTTAATATAATAAGTCTTTAATTAAAAAGTTGTTACTTTGAGCAGGTTTACAAAAGCAGTGCGGTTAAAATCCAACATGAAACACATATATTTATTTTAGCTTAGTCATATTTTCTTAGTGCATTCATTTAAATAACTGGCGTCCTCGATACCACCAAAACCTTACACCAGTCTCATCCTTCACACTCTGTTTGACATTTTTGTGTCACATTAATTTGCTTGTCCTCTGAATCCAAACCTGGTTTTGTCTCTGAAACCATACCATAAAAAAATATTTGAAAAATATACATTTGAAAGGGTAATTGAATTTCACCCCAATACTACTTAATTATGCTTTAACAGGAATTGCCACCTTCAAATAGTTTTTTGTTGTACCACACCTAACCCTTATGATGAATATTATAATCTGCCCTCTCATCTCAGTCTCTTTCAATGGAGCATTATCATTACCACTCTCTTTCTCTCTCTCATCTACTCTGTAATCCTTTACTTTTTTAATGTTATAAACCTAAACCAATTGACAGCTAAGTCTCTAACTGGATGACTCTGCTGGAGAGTGACAGACTTGGCTTATACTAAGATAGACATAAACCAGAAACATAGGTATATAGGAAATATCAAATTATAAATGATTTAGCACCAAATAAGACTCATGACCAGAAAAATAAAATAACTCTAAAAGAAAAAGAATCAATGCCTCGTCAAATGGAGCAATCAACCACCTCCAAAAGAGCAACTAGGTTAGGTAAAATAACACACACTAAACAACGTCACTACAGACTGAATGTCCATAGGCTACAAACAGAATAGGACAGGCAGAGAAAAACATTTCTCTGAAAGCGAAGATTGTACCAATAATGTAAGCAGCAAATGACTGATCAGAAGCATACCGTGCCGTACTAAAAAATACAAAATACTGTTATGCAATTTAGATTTAAAACTCAAAAAAAAAAAAAACTATAATAACTTTTCAGGGAAGCTAAAGTAAATGACAGAATAAATGGCAACAGGCTAGTGTAGGGCATGACCCCATGCTTCAGGACATGACCCACGCAACACTTGCCTTGGCATCATTGGAGTTTATTTGCCAATAATTGACAATCCTATAACTCAACTTCATTCATGCCTAGAATAAAGAACTCAAAGAGCCATTAATAGAGCGACAGCTCAATACATTTCCACCTTTAATGTGACCTATAAACTATACAACTCAATTGAAAAACAAACTGAAATCTTTAAGGTGGAGGGAAGAAAATAAAAAAGCTAAATTATGTGGTTGCATAAGTCTGCACACCCTCTTATAACTGGGGATGTAGCTGTGTTCAGAATTAGGCAATCACATTCCAAATCATGTTAAATAGGAGTGAGCATACACCTGCCATCATTTAAAGTGCCTCTGATTAACCCCAACTAAAGTTCAGCTGCTCTAGTTGGTCTTTCCTGAAATTGTCTTAGTCGCATCCCACAGCAAAAGCCATGGTCCACAGAGAGTTTCCAAAGCATCAGAGGGATCTCATTGTAAAAAGGTATCAGTCAGGAGAAGGGTACAAAAGAATTTCCAAGGCATTAGATATACCATGGAACACAGTGAAGACAGTCATCATCAAGTGGAGAAAATATGGCACAACAGTGACATTACCAAGAACTGCAGCTCCCTCCAAAATTGATGAAAAGACGAGAAGAAAACTGGTCTAGGAGGCTACCAAGAGGCCTACAGCAACATTAAAGGAGCTGCAGGAATATCTGGCAAGTACTGGCTGTGTGGTACATTTGACAACAATCTCTTGTATTCTTCATATGTCTGGGCTATGGGGTAGAGTGGCAAGACGAAAGCCTTTTCTTACGAAGAAAAACATCCAAGCCAGGCTACATTTTGCAAAAACACATCTGAAGTCTCCCAAAAGCATGTGGGAAAAGGTGTTATGGTCTGATGAAATCAAGGTTGAACTTTTTGGCCCTAATTCCAAAAGATATGTTTGGCGCAAAAACAACACTGCACATCACCAAAAGAACACCATACCCACAGTGAAGCATGATGGTGGCAGCATCATCCTTTGGGGCTGTTTTTCTTCAGCTGGAACTGGGGCCTTATTTAAGATAGAGGGAATTATGTACAGTTCCAAATACCAGTCAATATTGGAACAAAACCTTCAGGCTTCTGCTAGAAAGCTGAACATGAAGAGGAACTTCATCTTTCAGGACCCAAACCATACATCCAAATCAACAAAGGAATGGCTTCACCAGAAGAAGATTAAAGTTTTGGAATGGCCCAGCCAGAGCCCAGACCTGAATCCCATTGAAAATCTGTGGGGTGATCTGAAGAGGGCTGTGCACAGGAGATGCCCTCGCAATCTGACAGATTGCGAGTGTCTTTGTAAAAAAGAGTGGGCAAATCTTGCCAAGTCAAAATGTGCCATGCTAATAGACTCATACCCAAAAAGACTGAGTGCTGTAATAAAATCACAAGGTGCTTCGACAAAGTATTAGTTTAAGGGTGTGCATACTTATGCAACCATATTATTTTATTTTTATATTTATTCTTCCCTCTACCTAAAAGATTTCAGTTTGTTTTTCATTTGAGTTGTACAGTTTATAGGTCACATTAAAGGTGGAAAAAGTTCTGAAATGATTTATCTTTGTCTAATTTTTTTACAGCAAAGAAACCTCACATTTTAACAGGGGTGTGTAGACTTTTTATATCCACTGTATATTACATAAAATGAAAATAAGAGTTTAATGTGATTTTATTAAACTACAAATCATCTCCACAATATCTGCTCGGATCCATCTCTACATTTTAGAGGTACTGTGGCAACTGAGAAACTCTGACTCACATTGTGTAAGGCTATCAGATCTACCCACTATCGCACAATTCACAATGGCACCCTGAAACCCGGTACCCCCTAAGAGCCATACTGTCTCAAAGATTTTTTTATTTACAACATACAAAATGTCTAATCACAAACCTACGAACCGTCTGCTAGATGCTCAATCTCATCACAATGGAAATTTCATTCTGCAATGTTAGCTTGGGTCCAAAAAAATAATCAATAAATCTAGTTCATGGAACTTGCTACTGTTTCCATCAACACTGGGCCAAAATGGTTGACAAACATTGGCTTCCAAGGCTACAACACACCACATGGAGACCATAGACCTGATTACCCTGCACCCCATACTTTCTTTCATGTACTCACATCTCATTTTATTTCGCAATGAAGTTATTGGTGAACTTCAGAAACCTATGTTCTCCATTTTATTTGTTGTAACTAATTCCACACTATTCTCTTACCCACTTTTACAACTTAACAGGATGAAAAGAAATGCATGGTATTTGGATGGGACTGTAAGTTCATAATGAGAAGCATCTCTTCAAAATGTATAAACTAAGAATTAGAATATTAAAAGTAGAGTCCCAAACTAAAGAAACTTATCCCTGTACAGTTAATTACAAGCCTCAAGTTAAGGAAACACTGTGAAGAAAAATAAAACCTGGCATTTTGTGTTCATTTTTGAAAAACTATATATACTTATTTATGTCTAAGAAAGGAATCTGTAGATACTCAGGACAAGTCAAACAAAACACATCCAGGCATTTTGGCTTTCTTAGTAATCGGATAACTATTCTCTTACAAAGCTTTAATATTTTATGGTGTAAACGTATTATACAGAAGGCTCAGAGTTTGGCCCAGTGTTGATCAAACCATAGTTACACATTTATTCTAACTCAGATTATGGCTTCTCATAAGTGTGAGCTTTAGCCTGGTTTCTCTAGTAATATCAAGATCTTAGGTTACCAGAGACTTATGTGAGTCTGAAAAAAAACAAAAAAAACAACAATTTTTTCTGAAATTTTCATACAAATATTATCTATGTATAATACACATTATTCACTGCTATGTCTACAGATTAGTAAAAGTGGATAACATGCCAGGAAGTTGTCATTTTGTGTATTTCAGGAGTATCAAGATATCACACTTCCTTCTTTAGGACAATGCTGCAGATAAAAGGTCAAAGATACAGACTGGTTTTATGTGGTATGGCATTACATATGGTTGGGACTAGTCACGGAACTGCTTGGCTGGTATCTGAATACCCTGGCATGAAGCTAGGACACTACTCTACAAAGCTGCCAATGCAGTTTTTGGACAAAATGCTTTGGCCGTTTGTCTTGGGAGTTAATATTTGCAGTTTATAATACCCGTCTGCAACCTTTCGCTACAAACAAGAATGTGCCTCAACTGCACAAATTGTGAGTTTGATTATCATCTCTTATTTTTATCGCAATCATGTTGATTTCTTTGGGTGGAAAAAAAAAAGCGGAACAAAATATATACAGACTGAAGAAGTTATGCACTTCTACAGAAGACGCTAAGCAGCAGTGTTCTCTTTGACTCACCAACTTTGCTAAGATGCAGATATCTTACAGCAATAAAAGCCAACATAGGCAAGTTACCTAAATGTTACTTACAATTAGATTGTTTCTCAGTGTGCCTTTTCATATAAGAACACTGATATTTTGGTTATGCAAAACTTGGGAGAGTACAAAGTACATTTTATGTTATCAAATTATGTTATGCTGCATATATTTAGTTAAAAACATAAATTTGTAAATGTATATTTTGTAATATACATATAAGCACATTGGTGCATTAATAACTACAAGCCCTCCACAACAAAGTATCCTGGTTGCCTCCAAGGTCCAGCAGAGACATCAACATTTACTTTTTCCCCCTCTAATAATAAAGTAGCTTCATTATTTTTTTCCTTGCCCTTAGTCTCAAAGGGCCTCATTCTATTATCGGCCGCAGCCGCTGCGGGGCCGCAAGGACCGGCCGCAAGCTTTCCGGCTATTCTATTCCCCTCCGGCCGGGGATTCCGGGAGGCTTGCGGCCGGCGCCTTGCTATCTCTTGCGGCCGATCGCGCCGGAGGAAAGCCTTTGATCTAAAACGGCCGCAAGGAAATCGGCCGTAAGAAAAGCCTGGTTGCGATTCTATTGCTCCGGGAACCCTGTCTGCAAGGCTAAAAACGAGCCACGGCTTACTAGCAGCAAACAGGTCCCGCTAGCACCAATTAAGCACATAAAATAGCTCAGATAAAGCCATCCTGCACTTTGCGGAGTCTATAAAGTGATATTCGGTGTTAGCAAAAATAGCACATAATTACCCTATACTCAAATCCGTAAAATATATATTTTTTAATATACGTAAAATATCCATGTAAAAAGTCCATAGGGCTTGGAGCACCTCAGACACGCCCACGCCGCAGCCGGAAAATAAACAGTTAATTTGAACTCGGGTTTGGGCTGATGTGCAAGCTTGAGAGTGGGTTCCTTTTAATCCTCATGTACCCCAATATGATCCTTAGCATTTACAGAGCTGTACAGTGCAGGCTTGAATTTATTTTTGAGTTTTTAGATTTCAGAGCTTACGGCCGGTTTCAAGATATGCGGCCGGCCGTAAGGGGAGATCCTTGCGGGGCCATATAATAGAATCGCGAGGTAACAGAACCCCCGCAAGGAATCGCAGCCTTACGGCCGATAATAGAATGAGGCCCAAAGTGTTCAAAATACATATTTTACTGTACAGTGTCATTTAATGTAGTTTTTCAGAAAATGTATTTCAGGTGTGCTAATAAAAGGAAAATTGTGAACCATGAAACAGATTTTTATCCCCTAAATAAATATTTACCTGATTGGTCGGTTTTCTTTGCTGTCATATAGTGAGAATATAACTTCTAGCTCTTCTCCCAGGTTTGAACACATTAAACTCTTCATCTGTACAAATAGATGGTGACAGCTGGCTGGCACTGGGGTGTCTTTCTTTCGATGTCTGTGCTCCATCTAGACAATGTACAAAGAGTTAAAGATTTAAAGAAAAACTGGTAAGAAATATATTTCTGAGAAAAAAAATGGACAAGAGGACGTATTTAAAATATAAGAAAAGGTGAAACTGTACAAGAATAAAAAATAACTGAGGATTTGTGAAAATCCTAGAAGTATAGTTAGTTGATGTTTGGTTTTCTTTTACACTTTACCCTGTGTTCTGAGGCTGTTATAAAAAGGACACGAAAAACAAGCCTTATATTCCTACAGCTATTTCTGCTTTATAAATCTACCATGCATATATATAATGTATGAAAACATGATGTATGCTGGGACGATTTATATATGTCACAAAATCTTGTAACTGAACTAAAAGCGTGTTACTATTGCCGGTTTTATCAATATCCCATTTTATAGCATAGCTTTGTGCATTAATACTGTATTAAAACAATGGGATATCACTATTTACTCATGATTTATGCTATGTTGCCCTATGTGCGCAACCATTTTGTTATTAAAAGTACTCCCTTGATAGCAAGGCCTCCAATCTTGCTGATTCTGCAATTCCAAATGAATATGCAACTTATAGCCAGCCATGTGTGCACAGTCCTATGTATTTCATTTGGTCATGATAAATCAGTGTGAAACCAGTGGTGACAAAGCCGCCAGCAGTGACATCATATGGGCACGTTACCTCCACAACTCTAGCTTCCACCCCTCCCACACTAAACAAGGGATAATTCATAGTCAAGCCATCAGATACCACCGCATATGTTCAAAGTTCAAACACAGAGGACCGTGATAAACACTTAAAAACACTGTCTGCCTCCTTCAGACAAAAGGGTTATAAACCCCTTATTATAACTCAGAAAGTAACCTCAGCCATCAGAACACCCCGGGAACACCTGCTGCAATACAAAACCAAAGAAACAACTTTACGTACAACTCTGGTAACAACATACTATCCGGTTATAGAAGGAATACGTAAAATATTTAAGGATTTACAACAACAACTCACAGAGGACACAGAATTGAAACATATATTCCCCAAACCCCCCATTCTTGCATTTAGGCAGCCACCAAATTTAAGACAAACATTGGTGAACAGAAGATTGCCAAATGAACAGCAAACAGAGAAAATGGCACCAAACCCTGCAATAAAAGTAGCTACAAACTATGTCAACACATCGGCAAAGAGGACACAGCCACGCACAACAAGACCCACAACATCAGAGGCTCATATTCATGTACATCATCAAATGTAGTGTACATGATACAATGTACTGTATGTGAAAGGGGGGGTGCTACATTGGGGAAACCAGCCAGAAACTACACATGTGAATTAACCTCCACCGAAGCTCCATCAAAAAGCACCATGAAGACAACTATTGTACGCCAGTTGGACACCATTTCACCCAGGAGAATCACTCCATCCAGAACCTCAAAATAAAAGTACTCAGAGGGAATTTCAGAACTATCTAACAGCAGAAAACTTTTGAATTAAAAATGATTACATTTTTTTATACTAAGGATTTGGCATTAACATGGACTTACGCTTTCTGGCCCACTATCTTAATGTCTTATAGCTTACACATTCACTTACCTCCCCCCCTTCTATTGCTGTTTTTGTAAGCTACTGTACATGCTATGCTGAAATGTATTGCTCTTTATTTTACTCTGCTGTGTTATTATCTACAACCTGATCTATAGACTTACTGACCTATCAGGACATTATTCACAGTGCTGGTCTGTTTCTCACTTAACTCTGCCCAATGAATTTTGTCTTTCTTGTTTTTCCAATTTTATTTTTTCCCCCATCTCTTTCTGTTTACTGTTACTGTTCATACTTGTATCAGTATCGCTTTTTGACTTGATAAAGAGAGGCATTATATCTTGAAAGCTCGTCGCTTTATTATGAATACGTTTGTCCAATAAAAAAAGGTATCACTATTCACTCCAATACTCTGATTATTCATATATATATATATATATATATATATATATATATATATATATATATATTTATATATATATATATATATATATATATATATATATAAAATTTAAGAAAATCCAGTCACTGAAAATCACCATGGAAACATTTAATCTGAAGTCCTTAACAATGAACGATTAAGCTAAGAGCTGTCATGTACATACCAATCTGTATAATTCTGTAACACTGATTTCATCTGGATCTACCATTGCAAACTCCTTTCTTGGAACAAGATCTAGTCCCAGCTGCCTATAAAACAAGGAAATACATGGTTAGACACACGGCAGAGACATAAAATGACCATTCACTTAGGCTCACTGTTATTCCTCAATATTATCCTATCATTGGTGAGTTACCCAAGCGTTGTTGCCATATTTCTTTGAATCTTTACATAGAGATTTCTGTATGTATTTCTGTCTGAAGGTTTGGTAAAAGGTGGATACATTTTAAAATTTATAAACAGGAAATGGATTCAGTGACTCATATTTCAAGAAGAGGTGGTAGATAGAGATGGTCATAGCAAATGTAATTTTAAACCTATAAATACATTTAAAAAAAAGGTACTAAAACGTTTTCGAGGAGAGAGGTAGAAATACAAAAGCACCCGCCAATTGCAAATTCTCAGTATTAGTTGAAACGGTTCTTAAATAAAATGTATTTTTTTCATACTCTATAGATGAAAATTTTGTTGGTTATTAAAGGGCCAAATCGTTCAGCACAATTTGGACCACTTCACAGTAAAGATCTCTAAAAGCATATTGAAATACAAGTAAATCTGTGTTTACATGTGTCTGCCCACTGCCAGACTTGCAGCTACAGCTCCGTGTAAGTGAGCAAAAGAAAACAAAAGGTTAACCCTTAACAAATCCATCTGTGCAGAGAAAGGAATGCCAGAATCACCTAAACAGGTCAGTTATGGGTTAACTGGTCAGTTCATTCTGGAATTCATGGAAAAACTGCTATCAATCACTATCTTCACAGAACGCCTCAGCTTTCTATTATTAATCATGCAAGAGCCAGTAGGCAGGATACACTGTGTTTGTAAACAGACTTTACACTAATAACTAAATAATCTAAAAAAATAGATCATTTTAACATGCAATCTTGTGCTCTTTCACACTATGAAGATGAGCTCTGACAGTGAGGTAAATGGCGCTTTAATCTCTGACAAGTATAACAAATAAACCAGGTGTATGGTATTCTTTAACTAATGCACTGACATTAAAGGGATTCATAGATGGTTAAACATAGCGGTAAAGTGCAAATACATCATTTGTTTATCGAATAAAAAGTAATAACATCTGTATTTGGAGAAAAACAATTAAATGTGTGTTTTAAAACCTAAATTTGAAGTTTAGTGTTTTGGACTTCAACAGCTACGCTTCTCTTCATCTCCAATCAAGGGTTGGGACAGCATCTACTTGGGAGGACTGTGTTCACTTGAGTTTCTATCTGTTTCCTGATTACAGTATGTGTTTACAGAAAATGTATACCAGTCAGAAAAACAAATTGGCACAACCTTCTGGTTATATCCTTTTTCATGCCCTGGGCACTTAACAAAAGTCATACCCAAGTTTCATGGATTAATACATTTCTGCACACTATAGGCAAAAAGCAGCACAAATTATAAAACATTATATTTTTATTAATAACTAAAAATCCCTCTAATGATTATGTTGACATTCCCTGTATCTACACAGGCCCCTGATCCCCACCTAATCCGCATGCAGCATTAGGGGAGCCATTTTAACCCATTATTCACCTGCTGTTTCTTCCTCAGCCAATAGGAGAGCACTGATGTTAGCCCACAAGTCGTCACTGCTGGTATATGACCCTCCCTGCTGCTTCCTGCCTGTGCTTGTAACATGGACCACACTACATATCCCAGAGTCAATTCAAATGTTTCGGCTAACCTGATTGGCCAAAATAATTTGGGTTTGGAGAGGGTGTTAACCCTAACAAATTACAAGGCATTTTGATAACTTCAAGTTAAGTGTTTAAATATTTATTTTGGTATTTTTTTTAATGCAAAAAATGTTTTCATACACTTTTAATTCTCCTCTATCAGATGCTTTCATAATCCAGGAAACTTAGATATGCCTTTAAGAGACACACATATGTTGGAAGCCACAATGTTAAACACATATATCATTTTAAAAGCTAAATTAAATGTAATTGCATCAAATAATGATGTTATTACTATTCCAATACTTTAAAATAAAGTAAAACTTATTATTTGACCACTATAGTGCCCCTTAACACAATACATATGTGTGGTCTTATAGACCAATAAAATAATATTGCATCTGAAAAAACAAAGAATGAGCTACATAATTTATCTACATCGAGTGATATTATCTGCTTGAACAGTATTTATAGTGTCTCATATATACGCAGGTCAGATTATACTATTGAGAGGTACAGAATCCTAAAATTAGTAGCAATGCTAATGATCCATCAAAGTAACAGTGGAAATTATTAGGGAGGCTCATAAATGCCTCATAAAAACTGACATTTCCTATGAGGAGTCATATAATCATACTATAGATTGACATTCAATTTTGCTACATACACATTAATAATAAATACTGTGTCCTAGGGGAAGCTGTGCATAACCAAGAACGAACACAGCACGAATCCTGGAAACTAAAACTATACTGTTGGCATATAAAAAATAATGGCTGGCATTTTCCATCTGCTGAACTGTCATTATCGCTATAAAGTAGTCTCTAATGTTAGCGAGACAATGGATTGTTCCCATAAGACATTAGACAGCCAATCAGAACACAGTGTGCAGTCGTATGTATCAGAAGAAGCAATACACAAAATACACAGGTCTAAATTGACACACTTTATCCTTCGGCAAATAAATTAAGACACAGGTAACAAAGAGTTTGTTTTAAAACATTGAAGTTTTAGCTTTTTAAAGGAAAAAAGAAGACATTCAACAGAATGTTAATTTTACATCTAAAATAAATCTAACATTAAGGAGTTGTTTGATTGCCATGTAGCCCTATTAAATTGCCCCAAGTGTAAAAATGTAGTTAGTAACGTAGCCTGCAAGACTCACGGCTATTAAATTAGCTACTTAATGCTACCAGCAGTCGACTTGCGGATTAGTTGCGAAAAAAACCTACGGGACGTGAAAATTTGAATTGCCCGCCCGCAAATCCTTTGTTCTCTCAAGCCCGTAACTGTTACGTTCCAATTTCGCTATTAAATTACAACGGATCCACTGCGTTCAACCCTGTAACCCGCAAATGGAGCCAAGAAGCCAACCGGTGGTAAAAGCCCTATCCTTAGCACTGTAAAAGCATATAAAACAACACTACTGTAAAACTTATGAAAGGGAAAGTGTTACAATAAATAGCACAACATTCTGAAGCTCACAAATCGGCAATCATTTAGTTCATGTTCATATTCCGTGTTATATCGATCCTGGTAATCAATGTGTTAATAAATATAATGGAACTCGCAAATAATAGAATATCATAGTTATGGCTTAATCAATATTGCATCATATCTGGAATGTGGGTCAGATTGTACCTCGTAATTAAAACCTGTAAGACTTTGAAATCTAACGCCCATTTTTCAGTGACGTAATGCTGATGATCTCTTTTACCATTGGCTCTGTCTAAACCCATAACTATGGGTTTGACTAATTGATCGTGTGCACGGCCGCGCATCCAACGTTCGACAAATGGTTTACGGGTTTGCATCTCAAGCCTGTAACTCGCGGCATGGTCTAATTTAATCGCTCTGTAACTCGACCAGATTTCTAGCCCGTAGCCGTTGCGGGTCTCACGTTGCACATACAGGCTTGAAATGTATTGTGGCTGATGTTTTTTTAATATATAGTAGCAATTATTAATGTATCTGTAAAACCTCATAACATGCTTTCCAAGTGGCATACTAACCCATGGAAATGTATCAATACATTTTGATTTCTTCCACCTACAATTACCCCAGGACTCTGCACATGTCAGATTCCCCTCTTCTCTTAAATCAGTATCATTTCCAGACAAGCTTCCTCTTGGTCCATTACTCTATATTCTTATCATTGGTTGCTGTGTTTATTATGGATTATAAGGGACTAGTTTCTTATCAGTCAGTGGTGGAGGATAGTTAAGTAGTATTTGCTTGAAAATTTATCTGAAGGCAATTGACGCCACCCCCTTCCTCCTCAAATGCCCAGATGCAAGTGCTGTTCTCCAGAAATGTAAACATCCCTTTCACATACAACCAAAATATCATGGATGCCTCCAAATCCCAACAGAGGCTTTAATTAAAAAAAGGGCTTTGTGTCGGAAGATGTTGAGCGGACTGCTATAGTATTACATTTTACATAACGGATAATTGAGTAAACAACAACACACAAGCACATAGGCCTCTGCCACTGCAGTCCAGAAATATTTAGAATAAATATTTAAAGCAATATTAGGAATATATAAATATAAATATGAAAGATAAACAATGTAAAAAGTTTTACAGGCTTACATAATTCTGCAGCAATGTGAAGCTTCAGGTACTCAAACAATATATACCGTAATTTATGTTCATTGGAATAAAAAAAATTAAAGGCTATTTTCTTTAGTGAAAACCCTATAGAAAGTCCTGACTTTTTCCTCTCAAGTCCTTTTTGTTAGCGGCAAGGTATTATACAATTATTCTTCACTAATCTAAAGAAGGTTGTTATCATTTAGCACTAAACAATAACATTTTAATAAGGACATTTAAAAATGACACAGAACCGTCACATAGCCATTAATATAATGCCTGGCCTGTCTAGTTTCGGGTTTTTATTACATTCTGCCAGTGACACCCACAATAAAGGATAATGAAAAAGAACAGCAGTTTCAAGAGGAGTGAAAAATGTGTGATTTTCTCTATGTTTAGTTTTCTGACAAACGATTGGTTAATATTAAATTACAGTGAATATAAATGGTGTTTATATTGATACTATGTACTGAAATATTTATATTCATATGGCCCTTCAGGTTTTATGTACTGTATATGTGTCACTGTTCCCTAATTCGATTTCTGAATATAAATGTATTGAATAAAAAAGTAGCTTATATGTCCTGGGCTGTCGGGTATGGGAGAATTTGTAAAATCAATGTAAAATGGGTTTATTGCTGATATAAATGAATTAGAATGCTATCAACACATTAGGCCAGCCTGTAGTCAGTATGCAAACCTCCAATGCCTTTCTTCTATCGTCATAGTCTTAATTATATTTAGCATATTTCTCAGCTGAAGCTTCCAACTTCTTAAATATGATACCAGTTACATGTTTTCTTCACTAAATAAACATCCTTTCTGTGTGTTTTTAAATGCCATTCTGTTAAAATATTTATGTGAATGCCTGTAAAAAATATGGATTTTGGATATTGACCTCATTTACATAAGGACATTGGTAGATTTTGTTAAATAATTGACTAGCCATACTTGAGGCTTTTCATAGCTACTTGGTTATACTTAGACAGATTTCGAAACAATGTAAATAGATTGTGATGTTTCTATTTTTACAATGTCAAAGAAAATATGTAGTAGTACAGATAAGTATGACTAAGAATTCTAGAAATATTAGTTGTCAAAACAAATGTGTGGCGCATACATATCCAGATGCCAGCGCTGCAGGGATACAATCTACTGTTCTGTAATGCAAGCTGACCAGCTGCCAAATGTGACCAAAAACAGTTGGTGCTTACACTAGAGTTATTAGATTTTCAAGCCCCATTGCTAACAAAAATGATCTAATATGCCAAATTATCTTGGAGAATCAAGGTGGTTTGGACACGCACATCTGCTTTCAATATCTTACAAGATTTTCTAGATTTGTCTGTGAGTCAATGTATGAGGTGACCGCTATATCCCCTACACGCTCAATAGGATAAAGATAATTGTAGACAAATACAGATAAATGGAGTATACATTGAAAAATAAATCCATGCAACCAGTATTAAAACACAATTAATTCAATACATAAAAGCCATCTTAGACGCCAAAAAGTTGACGCGTCTTCAAGGATGCTCATATGCATTATTAATTGCGTTTTTTTAAATGGAGTGTTTTTGGTTATTACTTGATGAATATATTACAATGCACTCTCCCTCCCTGGTCCTTCTACACTCTCTTTCCTGAACAATGAAGATGCCTGCCCTGCTTTTACCCAGACATTGCATACTCCCCAAACTTTCACACATATCTCGGAGCCCTTTCTTGAGGCAGCATTATGTCCAAACATACTTCTTCTGAAACCCTGCTTATTCTGCATTCTTATCCTTGGGTGCTGTATAGATCTCAAACAGTCTTTACAGATGAACATTCTCAACCTTGTTCACTCCTAAGACATATTTTCAGTGCATAATACACACTTCTCATACAATGCTATCATGGACCATGCACTCTCAAAAAAATCCTGAATTTGAACGGCTACACATGGAATCCACGTGTCTTCATAAGTGTTGCAGAAAAACGTTAAACCTCTGTTGCGTGCAGAGTAAAAAAAAAATATTTGCTGTGTGGGACAAAGTGGCAAATAAAAGGATCGCTCTATTTCAAGAAAAATGCACTTATTTGTGAAATATGTAACAAACTAATAACATTAGCAGCTGTTTACGTCATGTACAAACATTTTTGTGTGTGAAAAATCTGAATCTTTGAAGACTCTGTTTATGAGTATTAGAATAAATGTTGCCTTTATTAGATCACTTCCTGAGAAATGGATTATGGCGTGTGTTGATCTATTAATTCAGGAAGGGGTTACCAGGCTCTCCATGCCTCCCTGTATTGATAGATAAAAACATCCAAAACACTTAGCTGGCATCCTAAAAAATAAGCCCTGCTCTCCAGAATGTAAAGCACGTCGTATCATGAATTCACCAGGGTCCAGCAGAGGCTCCAAATTAGTTTTTTTACTAATTAAAAACTAGCTTAATGACTCAATATTTTATTTCATTGCACAGTAGTCATTTAAGCAGCATACAGAAATGGATATTTAGGGGAAGTTATTTATGTGTAAAGAAAGAGTGACACGGTAGTTATGAGCACTGAAATTGGACCTTTATCTGTAAAAGAGGGATATGAAGTCCTTCTCTAGAATAAGATATGGTATACACTGTCTGCACATTGCCACAACTGCTTTATATTATTCACAAGTTCTGAAAAATCCTCTTCACTGCTTTAAATACAATCCATAAATATTAGTCTTGGATCCTGAATACTGCCCAAACCCCCAGCCTCTGTACCCAACTGAAATAAAATCTGAATTGAACCACAGACTTGTGTTCTTATTGATCAATTACTCTAGACTCTTTCATACTTGTATATCAAATGCCAAAACCCTGGACACATAATAACTGGTAACATACCATACATTATTTTTCTGTGTACATTTTATGAGCCAGTTACAAGCTTAGTGATGAAAACGACAAAGGTTATTTGTTCAGTAATACAATTCAAAATATGCAGAAATAGTAGTGTATATGGAATATAGTATGCTGTAAATAGCTGTGTACATTTTAAGTGTAGTAGAAAAACAAAATATGTTTGTGTATGCATATATTTTTGTGTTTTAGTAGCAGAAATGATGGGATTAATGGAGCATTCACTTAGCAGATGGGCTGGTCCCTTTTTGCTGCAGTGCAATATGGCTAATCTGGTACACAGCTATTTTAGTATCACCGCTAGATTTGTAGCAAAGTAACAAACAAGCTTCTAAACTCCTATTATATTTCCAGTATATTCAATTTCCAGTATATTTGTGAGGTCATTTAAGGATGCATATATAAAGGTTTTTTTTCTGTTGTTCAGTCATTTCTGTGACCATATGGAACATAACACATCTTTATGTCCAAGGTCATGCTGATTCATGGCAGAGATATTAGAGTGGGTTGCCAGTTCCTTTTCCAGTGGGCCACAGCATACAGCTACTAGTATTCCTAGGTGGTCTACCATCCCAGTACTGACCAGACCCAACCCTGCTCGGCATCAGGGTTGTGACTTGGTTCCCTGACCACTGAACGACCAGGGAACCCCTATATAAAGGGCAGCCGGGTTGTGGTAATTCATTTGCAAGATCATGTACAAATAAAATGTGATTGATGAAATATATATATATATATATATATATATATATATATATATATATATATATAAGTATATTGAATATATCTGGGCTTTAAAATTCAACACAGGGAAATAACCTCTCACTATTTAAACATAGAAAAAAAAACTGATAATTACAAAATGTTCAAAAGATTAGCACTTAAAGGACTACTGAAAGTATTTATTTTTCCAGCCAATAATTACAGGTAGCAGGTAAAATATATACATAGTTAGTGATTGTGGTCAATTTAAAAAGTGTACAAGAGAGTTTGAATGATTCAGTTTCAAAACTTTAGAAATGTTCCTATTTAATATTTAATTAGCAAATTAATAATAATAATATAAAATATTTATTACAATGAAACTATGTGGAGCAGCATAGAAAACAAGACCAAACAAGAACAGCTTAATAAAACAATGCAGTGAATAGAAGGTGTGATTAAAAGTGCTGATATTTTTTACATGAAAGACACTTTTATCATTAACTGTAACTCACTCATTTCCCCAGTCCAGACGGGCTGTGATGTGCCGCTTCACGTCTTTCATTCTGTCGTGAGTCAGATGTCCCACAAGCACTTGCCTACGCAGATCCAATATCTCATTCATTATGTGCCCCAGACGATGGAAGAGATCCCCTTTGTTTTTCTGCCACAAAAAAAAAAAAACTATTTTAACAATTTCACTGAAATGAGAGTAAAATGAAATTGCCAAGTCTTTTTAAGAGTTCCAGTGGCTTTCAGACATATCTAGCAAACGTAAAAGGACCACCATAGTAAAAAATACATATGAAGCACTTAAAAGATCACATTTTAAACATTAGAACTTTTTGGTATAAAAATGAACTGATCTTCCGGTAGAACATTTGTGTTAAATTGCGTATGGATTGACGTACTACGGGAAACACAGTGTAAGGCTGCGGACACCTCCCAGGTCCCCTATTATGGGGGGAGGAGCCCCTTGACCCAGCCGGACCAGGTTTAGGAAGAGAAAGTGGCTAGCTGTAAGAAGCCCTTTTATAGGTTAATTTTGAGTTGTTCGGCTTTCCGCCCCAGCTAGCCTTGAGTAGGGTACCCACCTGCCCATCCCTGTAGGAATAATGGGAGGGGTTTATTCAAGGTTAATTTGTCTTAAGAGGTATGCATAGCTTTGATATTGTATATATGTATATAAACATATTATTTATATATATATATATATATATATATATATATATATACATACATACATATATATCACATATTAGAATTGTCAAATTGTGATTTGTCGTCACCCTTGCATTGAAGCCATCCAAGCTCAGAGGATTTAGGCAATGAGCGTAGAAGGCACTTATTCCCTGAGAGCCTCGCAAAGCGAGACAAGCAGTTGAAACATTGTAGTAGACAGGACTTAGGCTGAAATGAGCGCCAAAGGCGCTCCTGCGAGCCTCGCGAACGAGCAGTTGAGACACACTGGAATTAGGCTGCAAGTAGTTGAGGAATGCAGGACTTGGAATAAATAAATCGGAGCTCGGAATCTCAGGGCCCAAAAAATTCCGACATCGGAAAAATACGAATTTAACGGCCGAACTGCGGAAAACTAGGCTGAGCAAAGCCCGGAACGCGGGACTTAGAAAATACACGACAACAAAGACACTAACACGAACAACGGCAGGCACGAGAGACTTAGAAAATACACAACGCCAAAAAAGCCGGACTCAGAAAATACATAACGACAAAGACAGTACAACGCCAGGCACGCAGGACTTTAAAAATAAAACCAACGTCAGTCAGCGCACGCCATACAAACATTCAGCAGACACATACAGGAGAAACACACAGGGAAGGGACAGGGGGAGATGCTGGAAAGAGACACATGCCATTCATAAGCACGAAACTTGCAGGTTAATGAACCCTGCAATGAGCGGCCCGTACAGTAGGCGGGAGAAAATGTTTGCAATGAGCGCCGAAGGCACTTATTGCAAGCTACACGATGAGCGCCAAAGGCACTCTTCGCCGGGCTCTCGTTGAGCGCTGAAGGTGCTCAGCGAAGCAAAAGCCTCACTTTGTGTGGCAAACAACATTGCCTGGAATACACTTTTATGCCCGTAATTTTTTTTGAAAAAAAAACTTAAGATGTTGTAAACTCTAACAGTACCCAAAGACGCAAGTTTAAATACATCCAAACCCTCTTGCAGGCCATTATTTACACTGAAAAATCCCATTCTACGCAACCATTCCCTCAATATTTTTTTCTCTATGTACCTGTAACTGTCTAGGAGGTCTCTCGCTGTAAAGCAAAACTAGAAGGCTGAGGAGCAGGCTTTCAGATCTTGATTCCTTCTGTGTAGTTTTGTATCTATCTAACAAATCTTAAAAACATTTATTTAGTACACTCGAGCCTCTAATTTAGGAAGCTTCTGCACTACATTAAAGAATCTCTGCAACATGATATTCAATCAAAATCATGTGAGAGGCACTTCATCATGACTTTTGCCCCTTCATTGCATTCTTACAGTTTCCCATAATGCATGAAGCAACATTCAAACAGCCTATGTTTTGCAACACTACTTTCACTTCTTTGTAAGGTTCATTTACAGTATGCAGTTATAACACTAACAAGAAAGCAACATAGAGTAGTCAAGTGAGTAAACCACAGAATGAAATTGCCAAGCTGTGGTGTATATGTATATATATATATAGCATACAGTGATGGAAAAAAAAGTATTTGATCCCCTGCTGATTTTGAACATTTGCCCACTGACAAAGAAATGAACAGTCTATAATTTTAATGGAAGTTGTATTTTAGCATGGAGAGACAGAATAATAAAAAAACAAAAAAACAAAAATGCATGTCAAAAAAGTTATAAATTGATTTGCATGTTTAATGAGTATTTGACCCCTTCAACTTAGCACTTGGTGAGAAAAACCCTTGTTGGCAGTCACAGAGGTCAGATGTTTCTTGTAGTTGGCCACCATGTTTGCACACATCTCAGGAGGGATTTTGTCTCACTCCTCTTTGTAGATCCTCTCCAAGGCCCTCATTCAATTGCAATTTGGCCAATTGAATAGGGCTCTAAAAAGGCACATAACATATATTTTTTAAAGAAGTTTTTAGTTAGTAAAAACCTTGATTTTGGATAGATGTTTACTAACTAAAAACTTCTTTAAAAAAAATATGTTATGTGCCTTTTTAGAGCCCTATTCAATTGGCCAAATTGCAATTGAATGAGGGCCCAACTCATTAAGGTTTTGAGGCTGATGTTTGGCAACTCGAACCTTCAGCTCCCTCCACAGATTTTCTATGGGATTAAGGTCTGGAGACTGGCTAGGCCGCTCCAGGACCTTAATGTGCTTCTTCTTGAGACACTCCTTTGTTGCCTTGGTGTGTGTTTTGGGTCATTGTCATGATGGAATTCCCATCCACAACCGATTTTCAATGCCCTGGTTGAGGGAATGAGGTTCTCACCCTAGATTTGACGGTACACGGCCCCGTCCGTCGTCCCTTTGATGCAGTGCAATTGTCCTGTCCCCTTAGCAGAAAAACACCCCAAAACATAATGTTTCCACCTCCATGTTTGACGGTGGGGATGGTGTTCTTAGGGTCATAGGCAGCATTCCTCCTCCTCCATACATGGCGAGTTGCGTTGATTTCAGTCCTTCACGGCGTAGTGTGTTACCAATTGTTTTCTTGGTGACAATGGTGCCAGCTGCCTTGAGATCATTAACAAAATCCTCCTGTGTAGTTCTGGGCTGATTCCTAACCGTTCTCATGATAATTGAAACTCCACAAAGTGAGATCTTGCATGGAGCACCAGACCGAGGGAGACTGACAGTTATTTTGTGTTTCTTTCATTTGCGAATAATCGCACCAAATGTTGTCACCTTCTCACCAAGCTGCTTGGCAATGTTCTTTTAGCCCATTCAAGCCTTGTGTAGGTCTACATCTTGTCCCTGACATCCTTGGACAGCTCTTGCGGTCATGGTGGAGAGTTTGGAATCTGATTGATTGATTGCTTCTGTGGATAGGTGTCTTTTATACAGGTAACCAGCTGAGATTAGGAGCACTCCCTTTAACAGAGTGCTCCTAATCTCAACTTGTTACCTGTATAAAAGACACCTGGGAGCCAGAAATCTTGCTGATTGATAGGGGATCAAATACTTATTTCACTCATTGACCTGCAAATCAATTTATAACTTTTTTAACATGCATTTTTGTTGTTTGTTTGTTTTTTGTTATTCTTTCTCTGTTAAAATTAAAGACTGATCATTTCTTTGTCAGTGGACAAACGTTCGAAATCATCAGGGGATCAAATACTTTTTTCCCCTCACTGTACATGAAAATTAATCTGCTGGAATAATATTATTTTAGCATCAAAAATTGAATTAACAATTTCAGTTAATAAAGTGCATAACAGCAAAGGGATAAGTCTCATTTTAATACAGAGCATTCTGCCATAAAACAAGTTCTAATGAAAATATTATGAAAGTATTCTCCAGAAATACTTCTGTATATGAAAACCCTCTGATATGATCTTTGAAAATGGTGGAAACTTCAATATTACATAGTTACTTGTTTAACTCAGCAGCTGTGTAATTATTTTAGGCCTTTATCTCATCGACACTCCTCAGTTCTCAAAGGTCTTTACTACTGTTCTATTATAATTTATTTGTAAAGCACCAACATATTCCATAGCGCTGTACATTCTACACCCATTTGTGTTTATAAATATACAGTGAAGCCTCTATATTCATCAGCCCTATATTTGTCAAATCCAATATTAGTCACATATTTAAGGCAAAAAAATGCTCCTATATTCATCCAAAAATCCAATATTACTGACAAAAAAGAAAAAGAAAAGTTCTTTGCTAAATCAAGTGCTAGTGAATAGTCGGAAAATGAAAAAAAAAAAGCCATTGATCACCAAAATTGGAGTTACCAGATGACTACCCTTCAAATAATTCCTTTGCTGTTCTTCAGCTTTTGCCATCATCACTCCTCAGTAAAGGTAAATTTCTGGTTACATTTCTATTTATTCATGTATCAAATTCGAGGCTGTTTAAGGATTATTACAATATTAGTTAATTCATATGGATCAAATTGATTCTATATTCACCCGATTGTAGCAGAAAAACATATCCCACAAACCGCCTTTCTACTCCAAAACCCAATCATGATAACAAAACACAGAGGCCTCTTATTTACTACAGTTTATTGGGACACGTGTGGATAAGCAACAGGAAAACATTCAAAATGTCTGCTACTGACTGACAAAAAACATAAACAACATAGGTTTTTATAGTAATTACATACAGAGAATGGTATACTCCATCACCACCCTCCAGAAAAAATGACACATTTCTACCAACACCCACCCAAGCCGGTAAAATATTATTTATATAAGGTGATCCAATAAAATATGAAACATGTAGTTAGTACGCATCAAGTATGCCTGGTACGTCACATTATCTGCGCACAACGACCCCAAGTTGCAATCTCTGCGCATAGGTCATGTTTTGTTTATCATAATTATCGACTAAATCATTGCGTACATCACCTCCATATTGTAAACTTCTGAGCTATCAATAATGTGTTGTTAACCTTGATGTATAGATATTTGTATTTATCCACAGGAACAGTATCCATCCGTCCCTCAGGAACAGTTTAATGATGAATATAGAGCTTCCACTGTATACATAGTATATTTTTATTTTCATTAAATTATACATATATATTTTTTAATTAATAGCATTTTATACAAGTTCATTTAATTCAAGTTAACATGGGGAATAAAAACAGAAGCCATAAATCAGTGAAATATATTTATTTGGCGTAAGCATAACTTATTTTGTAATAGCCAAATCTGTCTATACCCTGTAAACAGGCTATATCATTTATTCTGTCAGGCAAAAATGATGCCAAAACTTAATAATGTTTTTTTTTTTTGCACCAAGTTAATTTTCTCAAATTCTTGCCTAAAACTCTAGCCTTGATTCTACTAGCATTACATTGTTAATCTCCTTCATGGGCCAAAATGCTCTCAAAGCTACAAATCCCTCTCAATACTCAGAGCTTCATTCCGATCACACACTGATCATCAATCCTTTATTGTACCCCTTAAATGAAATAACTTCTGCACATTTCACAACTCCATGAAAACCCAATTTCTCTCTTTGTCCAGCCTTGATCTTGATAGAACTTTTTTTGATCTGTCATAACGAGCAGTTGTGCCCATGACCCTGATCTTACCCGCGCCGTTTTGGCAAGAAACACAAACTTCATTGTATGTTTGGTCAACAATGCAATACCACTTTTTTTTTAAATGGACAAAGACGCTATATTTTAAAAATAAATAAAAAAATACATGTTCTTTTAAGATTATCTTGGTCTCTTGACTTCAAAGTCACAACAGCTGTCAGCAAGTTACTAATTTAACCTCAAAATACAATACCTTGACAGATTTATTCTACTTCATAGCGTTCATTTACACAGTAACTCAGACTCATTTTATTTTGCATTAATTTCCATTTTGCTGTCTGAAGCACTAGTTTGGATAATATATATATGTTCTCTCTCTAGTACAGTAATGAGATTATTACTTTACACTGTGCTCTGTCACCGGCAGCACAAACAAAGCTGCTGAACATCGTGTAAAGCAATTTAAATATGTAATTTTTTTACTGAAATAAGATACCTGAGGCATAAATAAAGGCTTTTTGTGCCAAAATGCAGTACTGTGTTTCTATGTAATGCAGGTTTTCCGTTTGTATGAATAGTTAATACTGAAATGAGGGATTTAGCATTTAAAACACTGCAACAAAAAAGTGGCAATAATA